>JAPWLS010001160.1:0-370529 GCA_028551675.1 Tineola bisselliella | reverse complement strand
CTATAATAATTTAGCGTTCCAGTAAGGTGTTTATATTTTAAATAGAAGCCTGGCATATGATCACTCTTCCTCCGATTTAAGTTGTGACAGAGCGCACTACAGAAGCAGCAGTCTCGGCAAGACTGTAAGCTTTGTTACATCTAGTTAAAAAAAACAACGTTAAAAGTATATATTATTATTATTACAACGTTAAATTATTTATATTAGTATATATTATTATTATTATTACACACATGCATACATATTTTTTGAAGTAATTATTATATACAGATATTTATATTGATATGTCATAATTGTAAAATTAAAATTATTAAGCGTCGGTACAGAAGAAGATTATCTAATAGAATGGCATTTCACATTGAAGTGTACATCGCAGAACTAAGTTCAAAAATGAGCCCAGTACATAGAGCATGTTTATATTTAGGTCAATGTTTAAGGAAAATAAGTTTGTTAAGTAAATTGCGTCAAGGATGAAATAAAGAAAAACGTAATAAACAAACTCACATTCACATTTATAATATTAGTAGGGATTACGTCGAAAGTGTAGACGTGTGTGTCATGCGATTAATTTTAAATATATGGTACCTATATTCCTTTTTTTTATATATACAGTGCTCTGATTTCAAACTTTATAGATATTTATTATTAAAAAAATGCATATTTGCTTCAACTTCATACAACGTTTGGAGTCGAAAATGTATGTATTTAGTCTTCAAGGGTGATTGAGTTCCAGATAATGTTTGTCGAAACTTTTAAAAATGGAATATGTATTATTGATTGATATTTTAAACAATTATCTGACTGTCGTTTGTTTCTGTTTGACACTTCACGATCTTATTGAATAAAAAACATATTGTTACATATTTTATATCCGTATTTATGTGGGAACACGTGCCTCGCTATAATTGGAGGGTCGGTCTCGCGGGATGCTGCAATGGTGTCGGGAAATGGTTTCGCGTTAACGAGCGCCTGTTTGCAAAGTTAGTCCATCATACTCGAGTGTTGGTACGTCGGAAATAACTTGAGCTGAGCGGCGGAAGCTCTTACCAAGAAACAAAAGCTTGTTGATAATAATTCTTAATTTAAACAATATTATAGAATTAATATATAAATACAGTCTCCATGTAACGTTACTCGATTTTACGACAAACTCCCTAAAGCGTCGAAATCACTTGTCTGAAATAAACTTTTTCCTTTCCTAATTCAGATTTTGCTTCACTCTATTTAACGACCACTCTCTATTACGTCATAAAATGCACAGTCCTTTCAGCGTCGTTATATAGAGTTTACACTGTAATTGTATGTAGATATAACGTTTTTATTTTTCTTTTGTTTTGTCTTTTGTTTATGTTGAGATCAGAGGCGGCTCGTCCTAAAGAGCGCACCAGAACTTATATTACAGCGGCGTAGATATAGGTAATATAATATACTATTGTATAGGCATAGTAGAATAGAATGAATGTAATGTAAGGATAGTATGTATTATGAAGAAATATAGATTACTTCTGTAATTTTCGTGGGAGTGCACTGCACCAGCGCTCTTTAGGACGAGCCGCCTCTGGTTGAGATATATAATGTATATGTTTTCGACGTTTATATTATGGTAGTTACACCCCCATTGGTTACATAAATGTATTTAATTCATCTCAAACTAACACAATTGTCTATTTATTATTGTCGATATTAATAATTAAATAAGCAACGTTTTCTCTATCGAGTCTTGTGTGTTTAACTTATTTTCGGATATCTAGTTTTTTTTTTTAAATATTAAAGTAAAAAAATCCTTGACGTTTGTTTACCTTAAAACATAATATCTATTAATTCTTTTATTTGTTTAATTCGCTTATAACTTGTCTTCATAAATATGTACGTACTAGCTGTTGCTCGCAACTATGTCTGCGTAATAATGAATGAAATAAATCTAAGAAGATTTATACAAACTTTCATCCCCTATTTTATCCCCTTAGGGGTGGAATTGATCAAAATCCTTTCTTAGCGGATGCCTACGTCATAACATCTACCTGCATGCCAAATTTCAGCCCGATCCGTCCAGTGGTTTGGGCTGTGCGTTGATAGATCACTAAGTCAGTCACCTTTGAGTTTTATATATATTGATAGATTGATAGATTGTGTAGATCTACTTATTATTATTTTCTTCACATTACACCAAATGAAATCGCTAACACCGACAAATATAGATTTTTTTTTGCAACAAAGAATTTATTTAAAAAATTACCACGTGCATAGTAATGAAAAATAAATTCGTGCTCGTTTTGTTCGTCTAATTTTTCTTCAAAAAACATCAATCAGCCTTTTTTAATTTATTATTTATGTTAACTGTTAATTATAGAAATTCGATTCGAATTCGGTTCCGATTAGAGTCACTGTGATATATGCTTCGGTGAATAGTGTCCAGGAAAATTGTCACAAACAGGTTAATAATCGTTAAATACGAGAATAAAAAGTACTTTCTTCTCGAGTCCCTTTGCAGAGAATTACTGTAAATATGCTACTACTTCTCGTGACCCAGTTAGGCGAGTTTTCTCTTTATTCGAATTATGAAAAAAACTTAACATCATCGTTCTTTGTCGGATGATTTTTAACACAAAGAGCGATTTTATTTTAAAACGTCTTTGTGTTTAAATTTTGAAGTATAAGATTAATTTTCTTTGGTTTGGTAATACTTTATTTATTTATATACTAGCTTTTACCTGCGGCTTCGCTCGCATTTAAGTCATTAAATAAGTATCAGTAAGATCTAAAATAATAAAGTGGCAACTAACCACAAAAATGTCACCTAACCTCAGAAATTCAAATAGTTTTCAAATACTGCATATATAAAAATAAATATAGAAAAATTCCAAACAGCTGAAACTATACTCAATTGGAAACTATAGTAAAAAAAATATATTTTTTAAATAAAAAGTATCCTATGTTACTTCTAGTACCTCCAAAAATATGTGTACAAAGTTTTATGATAATCGGTTGAGTAGTTGTTGCGTGAAAACGTAACAAACAAACTCACATTCACATTTATATTAATTAGTAAGGATGTAGGGATTTATCAAAATATCACATTTAGTGGTACCGCGCTGTGATCCTAACCCATACACTCACAGGGATTCACTTTATATGAAGAAAAAAAAACAATAAAAATCGTAATAGCAAACCAATAATATCTAATTTGTTTATTCAAATATGTCGTTAATTAATGTTTTTATAAGATGAAAAAAAAAAACCACAAATGTCGAGTGATAGTCCCCGAGTAATTTGTTAATGATCCTTTTGACATTGTAACTAATTTGTTCAATAATGGAGCAAATTGATCTTATTGAAAATATTTTTTTTTATATATATAATTTATTTACCTTTTATTAGAATAAGTCAGCGGTTCTCAAACTTTTTTGGCAAAGAAAAAAAGCCTTAATATAATTATAAAAAACTGATTGAACTCAAATCACCTATTCCAGCCATTCTCAGTGCTAAAGGGGTAAAATACTGCAAAAAATACCTACTAAAGGGAGATTATAAGGTTACATCTAAATATTCCAACTAAATATTACATTGCAATATGATTATTCATAAATACATATAAATCAGTTTTTTATAATTATATTAAGGCTTTTTCCTTCGCCAAAAAAGTTTGAGAACCTCTGTTATAAATATTTCTTTCGATTAGGAATAGAACCTGAAGGCCTTGTGGCTGCAATACAAGCGTGATTAATATATAGAATCTAAAACCGTGGGCGTATCAGATCTTCAGTGGTAAGGACGCGAACTTGACCGTACGCGCCGTGATTCATTCGCGCGTACCGGTTCTCGGAGAAACGTGGGCCCACGGCTTCGGGGGGGCCCCTCGATTATTTGAAACGTCTAAGAATAAATATGATTGATTTTTCTTTTATATTATTGATGACGACGCTGCACTGGGGTGAAAATTTGCTTTTGTTATGTGAGAGGCGTTTTTTGCGGTATATAAAAGCAATTAAAAGTTCTTGCTTAAGCTTGTAAGGATGTTGTAGAAATATAGTGTGAATTGTCTTAAGTATGATGTTAAGCCAGACACCACTATGCCGACTTCTTCTTTTATTAATGGCCTCAGATATCTATTAAAGACAATTCTGCCAATGTCGAGTATTCGATAAGAAATTATAAAATTTATATCACAAATGTTGACTTGAGGAGACTAGATTGACATTATACCCGGTTACTTTCAAGCTATTACTGAAACGCGACTAGGTTACTCCACGCATACTACCCCGGAACGGTTTACTTAGTTGAGTGACCATCATCGGTCCGCCTACCACTCTTAAATTTATTTATTTTTAACGATTATATTATGTTTTTGTACACTGGATTGTTAGATACACAAAAGTGATATGATGAAACGAGTTTGTCTAACAAGATGGGCATTTAAAAAAAAACGGTACAAATTCATTGATGATTATGCAAATTAGATTCAATGTAAGTTTATGATGCTACTGTATATTTTTGTCTACTTGTCTATGGTATGGTATGTATATATATGTGTTTATTTACGACCAAAGACGCAGTTTTAAATAGTACGATATAAAAATTAATTTTTTCATGAAGTCCTAGAAGTTTTGAAATGATTGGGTATAGAAATAAGATTTTGTTCTGTCAGTGTGGATGCTGCATTGCTAAACTAAAACTAACACTATTAAACTTCAAATTTGTGATAACTTTACTCAATAAATAGGAATGTATAAACCGAATATAGTTTTTTCAAATTAGAGAAGTAGTTTCTGAGATCAAATATTAAAGTTTACTATAAAGAAAACACAGTGGTACCTCGATATACGAGTGTTTTGAGATACGAGTCGCCGAGCGAGCGATATTGTGCTTTGAGATGCGTGCAAGATTTGAGATACGAGGAATCGTGCATTCGCAACAGCATACGGTGCTAAGGATACGAGATACGAGCAAGGTTACGGAACGAATTAAACTCGTATGTCGAGGTACCACTGTAGTGGATATATTGATACCTATTGATACTTCTCGGTATATTGAAACACTCATGGACAGCACTCTGGTTTTAAAATCAAGCGGAATTCTGGCGGGCATCTGTTGATATAGGTTAATATCTATTAAATATTTGTGTACGTAAATAATTTGATATTTCGACGATACGATGTGGATATGAAAAGTTCATGAAAATATCTCTTATAGTATCGGCGAATTTGTCAGGATTAAAGCACACGGACTGATTGTATATACTTATATTTATTGTATTATATTTACGTCTAACATACCTCTCCTATGACAATTGGTTATCTGGTAGAAATTACGCTTAGTGATAAAATTGCCAATTGCTCTAAATTTGTTTCTTATGTGTTTAAACTGTATTAGTATTATTATTTCTACAGCAATAAAGGATTTATTATTATTATTATTATTAAATGACATATCGTATAGTTATGATTTGCGTTATGCCAATGGAGTATAAAAAACAAATGAATGAAGTATAAGAACGCAAATATGTACATATGTACTATATTGTAAACGTCGTCGGTCCGAGTTGTGGTTTTATGATGAGATGGATCGTATTTCTATCATATAGTATTTATTGCCTTCGGTGTGATGACGTCATTATATAGTTGCTTATATCTACTATATATATAAATACTTACTTTTATATATATGATGTATATGTGAATAATATTGTAATTTGATTTTTTATTCTTTATTCTCTTACATAATCCGTAGGTTCTTATTGGAACACTTAGGGACTTGCCAAAAATACAATTATACCTAATAATATGCAGCAACTGTAATAACGTCTTGTTCATTTCAACAATAGATATAATAATATTAAGTACTAGATGTCATTTGTTTTCATAGATTGTCATTTGTAGCTTCATTGAGAATGCTTTCATGTGTGGTGTCAATAGAAATATGTAATGAACTACGAATAAAAATAAATTTAATTTAAATATAGAAGCGCGTCGTACCACGAAGAGCTCTGGTAACTGACTAAAGCGGATTAGTCCGTTGGGCTTATATAGTATGTATAGTATATGCGCGCGTTTTAAATATCACATCTACCTATTAATTAATTTAAAGGATTTGTTTTATTTATTTATTTATTTTTAGTAAAAACGTTGGGCTCCAATGGAAAATCTAATAAGATTTATACGCTTTTAGCGGATGCCTACGTCAATACAAATACAAATATAAATGAATATATATAAAATATAGATATAAATGAAATTAATTTATTAATTATCAATTTGATTTAGCTGCTGTATACTGGCATTGTCCACTTACATACTAATGTCACAATAATATATAATAAATCTACTATGATGTAGAAGAATAGCTGCTGTATAGGGGCATTGTCATCCTATTGTATATCTAAGGGTAAACATAAAATGACATAGATTATGTCCAAGCTTTTTTATCAGTTTTATTCATCTCATTTTCAATTGATTATATGAACTTATTATTATTTAAAATGAATGCGATGTTAAATATATACTCGTAGTGTTGTATAATGTTTTATAATAATGGATTTAGGTGGCATGGTAACAAGAGTGAGTGAGTGAGTCATGAAGCCTGACAAGTATGAAATAACATGCAGCAATAGCATTTCATTCACTCGCAAGTGGGAGGTTGCCGGTTACCGGTTTTCGCTTTTCGATGCCTTCTACACACGTTTCAAGTTGCTTGCTCTCTCTTTTTTTTAAAAGTAGATTTTTGGTTTGGTAGTCGGTTTAGTTTTTCTTTGGGACTGTCAAAGTGACAGTTGTCTTGATTTAAAAAAAATGGTATACTTATGGAATATAAGGTATTGAGTTCGATTTTTGCATTTGTGTGTTTTTTAAATTATAATTTATCAGCTAGAAACTTTACTAGAAGAATTTATCTAAATCAATTGGGCAATATAAATTCAGAATTAAAATTAAATAAATATTAAACAGGAAACATGTAATCGAGGCATCGAGTATTGCATTACAAATAACCGCGCCGCACGCTCGCGATAGTTCCGCTACTGCATAATAGATGGCGCTACTCGACCGTGCGAGACTTGTTTATTGATTTTCCTTTGGGAAATACGCTTTATAAACTATTTCTGTTCGTTCGTATTGTTTGTTTTTATTATTATTTGTTGTAGTCATTTGTTTTTTCTACTATCGCAATACACATAGTGGGTCAGTAGGTACAATATTTACAATGAAGTTAATTATTATGACTAGGGACCGGATTATATGCAACATAAAAAGCTTGTTATATGCATGCAAATATGCATGAAAAATGCTTGAAATATGCATGAAAGTAGGTAAAATATGCATGAAAATAAGCAAAATATGCTAAATTAAATGATAAGTTTTAGGCCCCAGCAAAAGAAAACTAGTCATTTCAATTTTTTTATTTCAAAATCAGCATACAATTAGTAAATTACCTATACATTTACACCTATACATTATTAAAATATTAATTTTACACACATACACACAATCAATGTTTCACACATTACAAATTTTTAATGCTTTTGTAAACAATCAAGTATTGTTCCAAATGTTCAGTGGTAAGATTGTGTCTTTGATCATTAAAAATATATTTATAAGTAGAAAGGGATCGCTCCACATCCACTGAGGTAACTGGGCAGAATTTGAACTTTGGTACTATGTTAGCACTTACAGTTTCTGGCAAAAGTTCTGCCGTCCCATTAATGAAACTATCAATTTGACACAAACGTTCAAAGTCTGGGTTATTGTTCAAAATGTTTTCAAACTTTTCTTTGAGTTTATGCGGCAATTCCATTGGCAACGTGGAGTTCATTTGGCGGATTTTACTCATTGTTTGGATAGCTTCAGTCAATGTCAAACCATGAGTTTCAAGCTTTTTAATGCTTTCAGGTATGTAAGAAAAGTGTGTGCAAATCATGGCTATATTTTTTTTTATTAATGAATTGTTAGATGCTTCCTTGGACTGATCAACTGCCATTGACTCGGCACTGTCAAAGTGATTTACTACACCTTTGATTGCCTCAAAATGTATCGATAATATGCATCATAACCAGATCTTAAGTAAAATATGCATTTACCGCTGAAAATGGCTTAAATATGCATTTGCATATGCAAATATGCAAATGCATATAATCCGGCCCCTAATTATGACAATATCAAAATTAAAAATATTTATTCGCATAGGCCAACGGTTCTCAAACTTTTTTGGCGAAGGAAAAGCCTTAATATAATTATAAAAAACTGATTTGTATGTATTTATGAATAATCATATTGCAATGTAATATTACGTAATATTTAGTTGGAATATTTAGATGTAACCTTATAATCTCCCTTTGGTAGGTATTTTTTGCAGTATTTTAGCCCTAGGGTTTCGCGGAACACCACTTTGAGAATGGCTGACCTACACAGTACAATGTTATGCATTTTTCCTACAAGCCAAAATACAGGAAACATCTCGATACTAACTATATTTAACTAACTATTTAATTAACTAGTATTTTAATTTTGTTTTTTATGTTTGTGAATTTTTTTTTCCCCTCTCTTCCTTACATCTATTTGGTGTTTTTGGTGTAACATCTAATTTATGTATTTTTGTAATTTTATTAGAAGTGTAGTATCTATCCCTTTATCACCTTGAGCATGCCGTCCTATCCTATAATTAAAATTTCATTTAGTTCATATAATAATAAAATAAATAAATAATAATTCTTTGTATAATATGTAGTTCTAATGTAATTTTGTAGGTAGGCTTTATAATCATTTTTAGCTATTTATAAATAAAGGAAATATCGCTTATTATAATCTTCCTGCGGTCGTTGTTGAATACTTGTAAAACTGAATGATTACGTGTAGATATTGTCGTCGCCATCTTGTCCGGTTCGCCGCCAAGTGGATGATTGGGCGGGATGTGTGAATGTGTGTTTTATGAAGACGTGATATCGGATGGAGCTTCAGGTTCCTGTTAAACTGAATTATCATTCAAATGGTTACTTGTTTTTTGATGTGGGGTTTATATGATGTTAGGCTGTTGCTCGAATAGTAGATATTGGCATCTGAAGTTATCATTAAAAGAAGGGGATGTTATTTGTATCTATGAATAAATAAAGGTTTTTATGATAATAACCTTTTTTTTTTGCATAGTTAATTTTTTAAAAATTAACACTGTCTCGTACATTGTTAATTTGCCATTGATTAGATCAGATATCGAATGTTGGTCCAGTTAAATCGAATTTAATTTTAGTTAAATAGTTTCTATTTTATAATATTTTTCTCACTTCTAGGATTAAAATTAAATTAAATTGTTGCTCAAAAAGCGGAGGAACAACAATATTTAGGTTCATTTAAGTGAATTTTTAAATTTCACAATTTCTGACAATCATCACATCTTTTTTGACATTTTTTTTTGAACGCTTTTCTTCGACCATGGTGTCAAGTACTAAAGTGAAGAAATGATAATGCCCCTCGAAGAAAATATGTCGCTAATAATTTGATCAATAAATATGTATTGCATTTAAAATGTATTGATAATCTGCAAACTCAATATCAGTTATCTATAATTGTCGCACATATATGCGTTATTGACTTAGTTATTTATTTTATATGATAACTTTATTTGTATGCGGTTGGTTAGTCGTTATGTACTTTTAGTTTAAAACTGATTTAAATGTTGTTTATCTCGTCTATTTTTTTTTAAAATTATGTCATAATTGACTTAAATAAGACTTGACTGTTTTGTTTGAATAGTATGTAATTTAATTAATTTTTGGCCGTAATAAAATAAAAGGAAGATAAGCTGCATAGATATTGATTCCTTTCTTTGTCCTTATTGAAATACGACTTCCTGTTGTACAGTAATATATTTGAAAATCGAGATTGTCTGTGACGTAATGGTTTAAATGTAACTATTTTTAAAAAAGGAACGGAAATCTTTTAAATCGGTCGGTGCGCAAATGCAATGGTGCTGCAATTGTTTAACCTTGAACGTGTTTAAATAATTTAGTTTGTCCTATAAATATCTCGGGCCCTCAGTCACCCATGACACGAGGCGTCGACGTGTTGGTGTAATTGGAATTATCCGTCCGCCCCCATCTGGCCTTGTAAAGTTCATATTGTTGGCTAGTTGCTTTACATCCTTTGTCTTCCTTGACCTATTAAATTGTATAGGATCGCGTGTTTGATTTCGTCCAATCCCATTTGCACCATGTGACCTAGTCGCCTTTAAAACTGTACGCTAATATTTATATTGTAAATAAATAAATAAGACTATATAGTACTTACGATTGACGTTTTGTGAGGTGCATTTTATCTTGACATCAGAATCGGATTACTATCTAAAAAAGATTATAAGAAAGTCGCTAATATATGATGAAATAATATAAGATTTTTGGATTTATCGGCTTAATTTTAAAATGTTAATTATTCAATTTTTTTTTGCTTGATTATATATACCTACTGGTATAGTTACAATTAAATGTCTATAATTATAATAAAAATAGTTTCATATAATAAAAAAACACTCTTGTTTGTATGCTACCATAGTTTGAGAACTTCTGGCATAGTGCAATAGTAGGGAAATTATTTAAAAGAAGCTATATGAAATGTTTTTCAATTAAGTTCTATTTGTGTTTTTAGTGCAGTGACCCCGAGATTGGGTGCGAAAGTTACGTAGTAGCTATCTATTCAATTAGCGTACCCCCTCGCTCTTGTTAACGGGTTCCTGGTTCGATCCTTAACCCCGGGTATTTGGAAAACGTAGCTTCATTTTTTTTATTCAATTGTTTTCTTCTAAAAAAACTACATTTAAAATCGTCTCAATTAATTTAATTTACTAAATGATTGTATATTATACGTTGTATTTGTTATATTGTAATCGTCTGCTTCTGATTGTTCATTTCAACTATTATCTTTTGTTAGTATTGTATTTCTAAAAATAATTATTCTTATTAATTCTAACTTTAACATTGTCTTCACTATTTTGTGTCGTGTGATGTCGTCCTATCTTATAATTGAAATTTAGGGTTAAAATGAACTAAATAAAGGTGAAATAGACGCTTTAAGAATACACAAATAAAATACGTGTTATTTTTTTTCATGTAATACTTATTTATTTATTACAATAATATATTAAACTAGCTGTTGCCCGCAACTACGTCTGCGTAATAATGAATGAAATAAATCTAATAAGATTTACACAAACTTTCATCCCCTATTTTATCCCCTTAGGGGTGGAATTGATCAAAATCTTTTCTTAGCGGATGCCTACGTCATAACATCTACCTGCATGCCAAATTTCAGCCCGATCCGTCCAGTAGTTTGGGCTGTGCGTTGATAGATCACTATGTCAGTCAGTCACCTTTGAGTTTTATATATATAGATATTGTAATAATATTTATTACAATATTTAATGAAATGCGTAATTAAAATTATGTGTTGGTAGAAATAATTGATATTTTTTAGTTTATAAAGGTAAAAAAATATGATTCAATTGATATAATTCCGCTAAGAGTATTAGCAATTATGTTGGTATAGAAATATAGGTCGTTTCGATGGTTATGTACTCGTTAATTGATCGGTTGATTCATGATCTTTATTAAAGTTTATTGCCTTTAAAATAATTACTGCATTTTTTGTATTCTTACAGTACAATCATTTTAAACTAAGTACCGTTTATAGTCGAATATAAAACTACTAAGAAAAATTTTTTTATCCAAAAAGGTCTGTTGTCTTGATCTAATAGTTAAATAAATACTAAATGATTAATTTAATGACGTATTATAATACTGTTTGTATGTTTCGAAGTCTTTGCAGCTATTGTTGTCGCGTTGAATTAAATTAACTAATCAAAATGCGATTATAAACCGCGTTTTTTTAGTTATATAACACCGCGTTCTATTGACATTATCAGGGTTAATAATATTTTAGCAATTTTCGATATAAATTTACCAATTGTTTCTGAGATACTATGCAAATAAACTATGCACAATATAACAACTTTAAATAGCGCTCCTGTAAAATTGCGATTTTGTAGATGTTAATGGAACCCGGCGATATATCACTAAAATAATTTAATCTTTTTTGTTTTATTCTTTTTCACGGTCTCACTTTTGTTTTCGTTCGTTTCTTTTGTTTTGAAACAAATGACAAACAAAATGAGCGGGAATACTTGAAAACATTCGGGCGTGGCTTCGCTAAGTACAAGTACATCGTGTACTTATAGTATCTCGCTTCGGCGACGGAGCGTTTGAGATTCCGTGTCAGTACAACTCTGCGAGTCGCGCCGTCGACTTGCTCGCGACACGCGTTCTCTCGATTTATTATTCTTATTGTCGGCTTGGATTTCATTTATTTGTGTGTTTAATAGTGGTGTTTGTGTGTTTTTTTTTTCAAAAGGTTGTGGCCAGAGGGTAGTTTTTAATAGGAAGTGTTGCACACGTTTTTTTTTGTTTTTATTGGATTTTTGTAAGTTTTTTTTCTTAATAGAAGGTCGGATTGGACGAGCGTTTTTTTTTTGAATTCTTTCTTTGTTTACATTTTTTTATTGTCAATTTTTTAAAATTCTTAATATTATTTAATTTTAAACATATTATTAGTTATGCGAATCACATGAATCCATAGTGGTTGCCTTTTATGGTGCAACCAGACTTAGTTGACGTATCCGAGTGTCATGCGCAATACTAATTAAGTGTGGTTTTCGATCAGTTGCAAAAGGTCGTATAATACGAATGCAATTTGAACAAGTTTGTTATTTTATTACCGTCGAGTTAGGGGTTCATTTCGCGACCGCAGATGGAAGTGGGGGTTGGATTGATATACCACTCATTGTATACCACTAAACATGTACAATAATCACATTCGTAACAATAGCGATGGAATCATAATTTATTTTGATTGACATTGATATTTTCTGCTATAGCTGCGAAGCTTTCGAAATTTTAATGTGAAGATAATATTCGTATTTTTTTGGTTTTTTTTTTGGATGTAGTAATATTTATTTTTAACATCTAATTTATTTAGATTGGTATATCGATCAGGAGGTTATGTTTTGCGTCAGTCTGTCTAATTACCTTTATTTTTAGGTACTTCGGTTGCTTTGTCTTGTTGATATTGATATCTATATTGCTTAGTAGATATCATAAATTCTCAATATGCCGTCTTAGTGTAGTACAATCACTCTTAAAGGGTGAATTGACCTAGGTAGTTGTTCAAGGATCAGCTTCATTTAAAAATTCAGACTAATATGTTATTAAAAAGAATTGACGTAACTCGAACGTCTCTTGCATGCCGAATATGCGAAACTGTTTGTAATATTTAATTAAGTATATAACAAGAGGTGTATCATAGATAACGGCCAACGTGTGTATTGTTGCCGCGCTTTGGGTTGTGAGATAAGAGAAGAAAAATAGTATAACGCAGCGGTTCTCAAACTTTTTTGGCGAAGGAAAAAGCCTTAATATAATTATAAAAAACTGATTTATATGTATTTATGAATAATCGTATTGCAATGTAATATTTAGTTGGAAGATTTAGATGTAACCTTATAAACTCTCTTTGGTAGGTATTTTTTGCAGTATTTTAGCCCTAGCCTTAACACTTTGAGAATGGCTGGTATAACGTAAGCGACTTACAAACATGAACAAAGTCTGTGCTAATAAATGTAAGTTAATTTAAGGTTAATTGTTAATTAATTTATAGTATTTAATTTTTTTTTATTGATAACCCAGCATATGACCACAGTCCGCCTGATGTTAAGCTAGAGTGCGGTCCATGAGCATAGACAACTGTTACCACAGACAGATGTCCGCGCGCAACAGTCGACTCCACTATGCCGGCTTGAGGAGACGAATGTGCTCTGTCCAAATTGACAGGGCACACTCCTCTCGTTATTCCGGCTACTTCCAAGCTGATCCCGAAACGCGACTAGGTCACTTCACGGGTGTTACGCTTGTTTATTTAACAAACTATCACTGTACATTTTTCTGATCAATTACTATACATTGTGATTATAAGTTGAGTTTGAAAACCTAGTTTTAAATGAGAATTGTACTAGTGTTTACATTACATTAACTGTTATGTATGTATTAGTTTTTGTGATAACGTTTCTAGTAGGTAATTGATATGGTTCTATTTATTTATTTGTTAAGCCTACTAATAAAATTATATTAAGTCAATGTATGATAAAAAGAACCTTGTTTTCTAAATGGTATTAAAATTTATTTAAAGTTAATTTAAAAAAAAAAGTTGTAATACTAGCTAGTTTAGTCACACGTGACTATGCCAGTCTAGTGTGAGACTATCGAAAAGTACACTGTTATTTCACTTTAAATAATAAATAATTGAAAAAAAAACCAATTTAATTAATTGAGATCACAATAATAACAATAACTATAAATAAACATAACGTACGTAGTATATTGACAACACCATCACAAGGCACTCAAAACTATTATGTGTTTTTTTTAACTCATATTTAAATTTACTAATATTAGTTATGTTAGGTGGTAATGCGTTAATTGATAATAGTAATAATGATACTATTAGAATAAAATAACATTTATCGTCTTCATTGTTTATATATAGTTGTATATATATATATATATAAATATATACTTAGGCAGTAACTTTATATACATCAATTGTTTTTTTAATGCTTAATTAAAGCTTAGCAAGCATTGTATATCATAATTGTACTAACATTATATTACATAGGCTATGATTGGCGTGTTTCTTGTGATTTCTTCTCGTCATATGCCTTTCCGAAATCGCCGAAAGATTCTTGACTATGCGCAAGAGCCTATACGGCCTATGCGATATATATATTGTCTTAAATAATGCTTGTAATTATTTAGTCAAGCGTTTATTGTAATGGTATCATAAAATTTATATACGTTTTTCATACTTTTAGAGCCGGCTCTGATAAGGGTTTTATAAAAGTCGAATTGTTCTAATTATTATCGCGTTTGTTCTTTTAAAGGAGTTACTGTCTCCTTATGCCTGCCTGTAGATATATTTTAATATTTGGCCCCCATTGACTCGAATATATGTGGACAATTGAAATAAGTGAATCTGTACCTGAGAAATGTATTTATTAGGTTTTGTTCCCTATAATTTTTGCTTTTATTAGTTTATTAATAATTCTGACGTTTCCAGATGGTATATGACTAACGTGACCATTTATTTTTTTTACTGAAAACGGGACATTTATATTTTTCAGAGGAACAAATTTTTTTTATTACAACTAGTGATAATTTTAAGTAAGAATAAAATTCTTGGCTTTTATTTTTAATTTATATTAGATTATTCCATTCGGTTAATTTTTGCAACGTGATGAAGTTAAAGTCGTTGGAAAACGGGACAATTTTGCGTCCCGAAGCTTTTTTCGGAGACACCGGGACGGAGAACAGCAAAAAGCGAAATCAATTTCAACCCGGAATAGGTACTCAATATAGGAAATACAGGAGCATTAATTAACAATAATAACACTGTCTTACACATTGTTCGAATTGGAAAGTCTAATTAGAAATAATAAACCGTATAAATTCAAGGAGGAAGGGTGTAAACCTATTTTGGTTGTAAAATAAAAGTTAATTTATTAGGTAACCTACACTCGAGTGCAATGAAATCGCACACCCCCTTGTTTATTAGTTTTGAGCAAATTATTTATTAAAATTCTTCGGTATTTAGTAAACAAAGGTATGTTAAATAAAAATACACATTGTTAGCTTACTAATGTCATGAAAAAACAATAATTTATTTGGAAATTACACGCACAAATATCAAAATAACAAAATTCCGCGAATTAATTTGTTTCAGGTAGGCACTACTTGCTCCCTTTCAGACAGGTATAAAAGGGTTAATTAAAGGAATTTCGTAATTATTTGTGCATTGAACTTTAATGTGATGACACATCTTGTGATTACATACGGAAAAATTGGAAAAACATGGATACTACACCCGCAGAAGCTGCTCAAGTTATAGCCTTGCTGGAGGCAGGACAAAACCAAAGTGAAGTGGCTCGACAGTTAAATTTAAGTCGATATTCAGTTCGATACGTATACCAGAAGTTTCGACAGACAATGGGCTATTGTCGGCGACCGGGATCAGGTCGTTGTCGTACAACATCAGAACGTGATGACCGCTTTCTTGTGACGAGATCTTTGCGAAATCGACAGCTGAACGCGGTTGAGCTGGGATAACAGCTTCAAGAAGTACGCAATGTCAGCAAAAGTCAGTGGAGAGTCAGAAGGGGATTGGCTGAAGCTGGAATGACTGCAAATCGACCAGCAAATGGTCCGAAATTGACCACAGCCCAACGACAAGCCCGACTTCAATTTGCCCGAGAACATTTAAATTGGACGTTCGATCAATGGATGTCAGTTATGTTTTCTGATGAATGCAGAATGACTCTACATGGCCACGATGGACGCTCAAGAGTCTGTAGAAGGCCATTAGAGAGATTTGCACAATGCTGCTTAAGCGAACGTGTCGCTTATGGTGGCGGATCGTGTATGTTTTGGGGTGGCATAATGCTCGATTCTAAAACCGACATTGTCTTCATTATTGGGGCCAATGCTGGATCTAAATCGAGAGGATTAACAGCTCAGCGGTACGTGGAGGAAGTTCTCGAACACCATGTCAGACCGATTTCATGGCTTATGGGCAAAGAATTCATACTAATGCACGATAATGCCAGGCCACACGTCGCTAGGACAGTTTGCGATTATATGGAAGACGTCAATATTAACGTGATGGACTGGTCAGCTCGCAGTCCCGATATTAACCCAATTGAACATGTTTGGGCCGAGCTTAAAAAGCGAGTAGAAGCAAGAAGTCCAACTCCTGCACATCTCCAAGGACTGCAATCAGCCATCAAAGAGGAGTGGAATGCCATTCCACAGGAATTATCAATTCAAAATTAATATGGTCGATGAAAAACAGACTAGGAGCTGTAATTAGAGCTAGGGGAGGTAACAGTCCATATTAATAAAGATTTTATTAAAAATTTCCTGTTTAATTTTATCCAATAACAATATCCAATGTCTTGTTCCTTAAATGCAATAGTCGCAATTTTACTTGTAAGTTTCATTTCATTTCCTAAAACATCATTTTCAGCATTTTACATACTGTTTAGTGGTATCATTGGAAAGATAATGAATTAAGCTTTAAGTTGGCATTACAACTTCTTAATTTTTTATCAATATTATTAAGAAAATCCAGCTTTATTTGTAAAAATCCGGGGTGTGCGATTTTATTGCTCTCAAGTGTAGTTTTGTTCGCGTGATTGGATGCAAGGGCAGGTCGGACTGTTTGGCTGGATTGAGATTTGAGAGTACCTACTTTGGCTGGTTCGTTAGCAAGTCCTTTGCATTTTAATTGGAAATTATTTCGGAGATGTATAAAATCTATTTGTATATATATTATATATTTGATTATTATATTACTGCATAAAATGGGACAAAATATGCTCAAGTAATGATCAGGTAATGATCAGTAATGATAAAATAAAATTCATTAATGTATCAAATGCAATAAAGAATTAACATTTTCACATATAATTATAGATTGCAATGGATATATAATTTAGAGACAGAAATTTGACCTAAAGAACAGAGGCGGCTCGTCCCAAAGAGCGCTGGTGCAGTGCACTCCCACGAAAATTATAGAACTTAACAGCGGCGTAGATATAGGTAATATAATATACTATTGTATAGGCATAGTAGAATAGAATGAATGTAATGTAAGGATAGTATGTATTATGAAGAAATATAGATTACTTCTGTAATTTTCGTGGGAGTGCACTGCACCAGCGCTCTTTAGGACGAGCCGCCTCTGCTAAATAATACTATTAAAAGAATGTTTAAATGATTAAAATTACATGAAAGTATTAGAGTTTTTAAACTATATAAATATTTATAACAAAATATAAAGTCTATTGCAAGTATTCATCCACTGTGAAATTCCGTTAATCCTATGGCTCTCATGTAGTCACTGAAAACCTCAGCAGTTAGGGGGACTTTTTAAATGGAGCGATAGAAAAATCTTGTTGATTTGTATGTTTAACACATTTTGGTATTGAATAAAAGAAAAAAAATCCCCTCGTGCTCTTCTTGTATCGAGTGTGTACGTTATCTTTAACAAAAGTCAGCGCTTATGTTGGTTTAATTTAATTGTTCTAATGACAACGATTAAATGTAGATAGCCGCACTAGGAAGATTCCACGGTTGGTGCGCGCGTCTCGTTATTTGTATGTGCTTAGTTTATAGCTTATTATTATCAATCGGTTGTTTCGAAAATTAAAATAAGAACGGTGTGAAAAATTACAGTGATTTTCTTTTTTTTGTATAATCCGATTGGAGTAATTATATCACTTTGATGCTATTCACTTGTTTACTTTGACACGAATTTCGGACGGAAATACGGACCTACTCAGGAACACTTACGGATACGTAAATCGTTCATGAAATTACGAATTTGATAGTGACTTCACGACGGATAGGCCGATCAATGCTTATTTTACAGACATTTGACAGTACTTTTTACGGGCTTATATGTCAAAATTCACGTAAGCTACAGAAGTGACGGCTGTAGCCCTAGTAGTCCCTCAGATTCAACCCGGGAGATATCACTGCATCACTTTTATCGTTAAATACCGGTGTGTTACAGAGCGCCAACCACATGTGTCAGTATTAAACCTCATATAGAATTTGTCTTAAATAAAACATTATACATAATTTAAGAGGGCCCAATTTAACCCTGCGAGCGTCGGGGGTCGGAAATGGGTCTCGGCTCTGCTGTGCCGGTTACGTCATTCCCGCGCTCGACTGACAGCTACGACGGATGACGTTAAATATTGAATACGGTCGGTGAATTAACGCGTTGACATGAATGGGTCTGTAATAGAAGAGTACGTGAAGTAATTATTTATTGAAAGTTTGAACAGTGGATGGACTCTATGATGTCTACTAAAAGGACTTTTTAGAGTGTGGTAGGAGCCATACTGGATGTTACTAACCCAATCTTTGGAACGTTCTTAAATAGTTATGTATTATTATTATTCTAAGAGTATCTTTAGAAACGCTTTATAGCATTCGTAACTGGATATCAAACGCGGTATAGAATAATACGCGTTTAGTTAACATCTATTGACATTACAGAAAAAAAAGATCTAAATAATTTAGTTAAGTGATGGGTCCCACGTGACAGCCTAGTGTGGGGCCATTGAAAATTTTATTGTTAATTTTAAGTCAATAATAAATAAACGCGAGAGGAGATATCAGAAACAAAATTTTACGCTAATAATTAATCATATTTTTTTAGAGATATAATTCTTAATCAATACTCCATGATACAGTTTATAGATATATTTGTTACTAGTGTCGTATTGACGTTTTACGGTCAAGTTTGGGAACCGCTGATCTAAACGTAATATCGTACTTCCGTTAAACCGTAAAAACAGTATGTCGTATTATCACGAAATACGAAAATCGACCTCGCCGATTCTATTTCGAGTTGCCTTCTCATTAGGAGGTGGATTACGAAAAAAAATGTCTTTGATAAAAATCTTTTGCCCGTTTAACCCTTAATAACTTGTATAGGAAATTGGCTTGTAGTTGCGTAGCGGTAAGGGCGTGTTTAGCTTGCGTATTTAACGTGCGCTTATGCTCGTTTTTCATTGAGCTTTTGAAAGGTATGGGAAGTTGGATTTACTTCGATGAAGTGTATATATTTTGTTGAATGATTTGATTTGTTATAGGAAGACCATCTGTAGTAATGTAGTAACAATCGTGTTTAAATCTCTCAAAGACCGTAGTTGAGGCTTGTAGAATCAAAGGCAGTTACATAACCCAATGTAACGCCAGTTTTCTAATAGATTTTTTAAAGGTAATTAGCTGCATTTGTTTGTATGATAAATGTTAGTAACGTATCCCACTAAACGATGGCTTGTTTTCGACTGTATAATTTTATAAACAGTGAAAAATCAATACGTTGTATCTAGAAAAATGTCATTTTGAGATATCGTAGTTACATAGGTTCTTGTAATAGTGTTTTTTTATTTATATTTCAGTAAATATATGTATAAAGCATGTTTCGAGGAATAAAAATAAGTCTATAATACTTAAAATACTTGAGTTTCTAGTGTATTCGTTTTACATGTCAATGTGACTTAGGCAATGATGAAATGAACAATATTTATTATTTTATTATTACGTTTTTTTAAATTTATTATTATAATCCAATATTTCGAAACGTTAGCGAAATCAATAAAGTCGGATTAAATTAATCAAAGTTGACGAAATTGATTGTTGAAATTTACGTAATATTGAGTAGTTAAAAATTAATCTATGAATATTGGTTTCTATTTTATGTACATATCGGGGGAAATTTGTTTGACAGTCGATAAATAAATATATCACAGGCAATGTACATCAATATTTTTGTTCTTAATACGAAATAGAAGAGATATGTAAGTACTAGATAAGATCTATTGGACCAATCATCGTAGCGCAACAATTATGTTACTGATATCCACTCTAGTACATTTAATTCAATGCAAAGGACTCGATTAACTATGAAAATTAAATAAACGAAAATTTATTTAGAGATGTAATAACAAAATTTTGTACTTGTATTTTAGTTAGGTATTTGAGGGCGCGTGACGTCATACAGAAGTTTGTACGTAATAATTATATCCGTTTAATATCGTATTCTTGGACTAATCTAGAAGTTTTGTGAATTATTAATTTTTAAAACGTTTCGTTCGTTTAAAATTAACCTTTTCTTGTATGGAATTTGATAAAAAATTTACAATATAATTATGGTAAGGAAATATTGTTACAAATTAATTATATCATTGCTCGGTCGCGTGACTCATTACGGTTACGTCATCGGGTGTCTTGTGTTCATGCCTGCGCGTGAGTTTGAAGGGGCGCGCTTTTACGTAGGAAGGGGGAGGGGGGAGAGGGTAGTTCGCAACATAACTTCCTCGTGACATCACATGTTTTAAGTTACATTTTTTTTTAACTTGTAAATACATAATAATTATTTTAGTTTCCATATTACGTCTAAATCTTGCATTTTGTTTCTTTCATAGCTCTCGGCTATTATGTAATAAATTTACTTTAACTGATTTTTAATAAAGTAATATGTGCAGAAAAGCATTCATTTATAGAAGTAAAAAAAAAGATACACCCTCCAACAGCTACTAATCTCCTACATTATATTATTGTGACATTAGTATGCAAGTGGACAATGCCAGTATACAGCAGCTAAATCAAATTGATAATTATTAAATTAATAAATTTATTTTGACGAATCCTCTATTGGAGCCCAATTACTGAAAGTAAATAAATAATATTTTTTTTAAATGGCTTGCTTATTATTTATTTTGGTTACTTTAACCTTAAGTACCTTTCTGTGATCTGCGATAAGCGAAAGGTGTGGAATGTTTTTTTTTTTTTTGTAATTTGAATTGAACAATATACATAAGTAAATTGATAACTTGTGAAAAATTAGTTTAGTTAAATATATGTAATATATGTTTTATAATAATGTTTTTTAGAAACATTGTACGCATAATGAGTTTGTTAACAGTGATAATATTTAAATTAATCTGCGGTCGAGTTTCACGTTGAAATTAGGGCCTTTGAGGGGCGATGTTGACAAAAGCGTCCGCCAACGCAGCCTCGTAATCTTTGTGAACTTCCAGCTGTTTCCGAGTTTCAGCTATTTCAAGCGTTCCACTTTGACACAAAGCTTGTTACATTTAAATATATATATTAGTTGTTAAACGCCTAAATGTAGGATATTTTTTTTGTGGAAATTTTGATTTCGAAAATCGATTATAAATAAACATTATCATACATTAAGCTAGACTGTAGTTAGTTTGAAATGGGCATATCGAAAGAAGTCTGGCTTGTGCTTATACTTACACTTAATAAGCCGGCATAGTGAAAGCTACGTTACGTTTGTTACTACTGATGTTTGAAACCCAATTACTTGTGATATAGATATTTGATTTATCTAAACATGCGTAAAAGTAACCACTTTAATGACATGGGTATCTTTGCCGACAAATTAAGTGTAGTTTGGTCTTTTGCGAGAAGGTTAAAGTGATTTAGAATTTGAATTTATATTGTGAATGTTTTTATTTAGTGATTTTTTTTGACATTGATTGGTGTGACGTATTATTTTATTTAATAATAATAATAAATTATTTATTGAACAAAATCACAAAAAGGGCGAACTTAATGTCAGTTAACCTTTGAGAGATGTGAGCGGTAATGTTGTAAATAGTGCAGAATACCTACTAATATTATAAATGTGAATGTGAGTTTGTTTGTTACGTTTTCACGCAGCAACTACTTAACTGATCATCATTAAACTTTGTACACATATTTTTGGAGGTACTAGAAGTAACATAGGATACTTTTTATTTAAAAAATAATAATTATTTTTTACTATAGTTTTCAACCGACTATAGTTTCAGCTGTTTGGAATCATATTGATTCATTTCTATTGAAATTATCTCTGATACTTATTTAATGACTTAAATGCGAGCGAAGCCGCGGGTAATAGCTAGTAGTAAAATAAATAAAACATAAATAATTTGGGTTAATAATAAAACATACTTAGACTGTGATAATTTATTGTTGTTATTTTTGTTGTATTGTATAAAATTGACACCTCCTTGCATGCTGTATTGGAGTTAACTGTAAGGCCGTGTTAATGATGATGTTTAAATAAACCAATAAGAATATTTTCTTATATAAATAAATATAGCTCTTGCATTGGGTTTATGTAGTGTGGTTAAACAAAAGATTATTCAATATTGTTAAACTTAGGTGCCTTTATTAGTGCTCAGGTTATCTGGCAACTGACATTAATTGCGTTCCGTTACACGTGTTATAGTCTAAGAGCCAGTACCCGGCAGACCATATTCATTTTACCAAAGCTGATATTTTGGTCAATCGTACAGCCATACCTACCTTACATGAAATGGGGCGTCACTAAGCCCAGCGAAGGTAGGTATGACGTCACTCAGGTAAGACAGGTACGAAAATTAGACCAAAATCAAATTTATTTTACCAAAGTTGCCGTTTGGACACATCAAAGAGTACAACTATTGCAACCAAAAAACAAAATGGCAGACAGTTTGGAGGGTATTAACCTCCTGGCAGACACTTTTGAAAATTCAAAAAAAAAATTTTTTTAGATTTATTTTACCAAATCTGATTTTTATATATGTTATTTGTACTTATATTACAAGCTTATTTTTTAAATGGCAGACATTTTCGCCGGTTATAACATTCCGGCAGACAACAAAATATCCCTCACAGTGTGAGTACATGTACTTACTCTAATTATTTCAACTTCGATAATTTTTGCATGCAAACGGATATATTATGAAAAAAATAAGAATAAATGATATTTACTATTTTATTATTATGGATGGGGAAGATGGGTTGTTTATGAAACAATAATAATGATCATTATTATAACAAAATGATTAAAGATTTTATTGATTAACTTTTCTTGACATTTACATTAGTTATTATTATTCGTCAGCTTCATCTTCAGAATTATCACTACTTTCATCATCTTGCTCATCGTCTTCTTCATCATTTGGTTACCATCTTCAGAATTATCTGCAAAAATTAAGTATAAAATTTTTAATTGGATCGACAAAATTCTAAGGAGAATTTTTCATAATACAATTACCTGGTACATTTTGAATAAAATCACGAACGAAACATGGAAGTTGATCTCCCTCAAACCATTTAAACACGTATGAGGTGTCTCGTTCTTCCCAACCGCATTCCAGTGGGTTTAGCACAGAAGGGTTTTTTTCGGATGCATTTTTCCAGATGCTAGAAATGTAGTAAGCTCTTAAAAATTGTTGATAAAGTTCAGCTTTAGATGGGGGTATTGAACTAGCGTCAAAGCTTCTAACTTTTTTATTAAAGTTCTCATTTATGTCAGACGCTTTGTAACTAAGTTGAAACCGACTATCATCCACATCTTTACATTTCTTCGTATTGTACATTAAATAAATAAATTGTTGAAGAATGTTAAACAGATCTTGTAACATATCCGGTGTTAAATCAGCGCTTCCCAATGTTGCGAATGCTTTTTGAAATTCAGTATTCTTTTTTAACAAGGTAAAGGGTCTTTTTCCCTTATTAAAAATTTTTCAATGTAGTAAGACTCGTCAAATATTGTCATTAGAGGGTCTGATACAGATATCTTAATAATAATGCTCGGTAACATGGTTAACTTAAAAAATTTGTCATCTCATGTCTGGATGCTTAGTGGTACTGGAAATCATGAACGATTTATTGATATCACAAAAATTGATGAAGTATACGGTGAATTATTGTCAAAAAGCTTGATTGGTTTTCACTCTTTTACGGGGTGTGACTTCAACCCAGCATTTTTTTTAATAAAGGGGAAAAAAGACCCTTTACCTTGTTAAAAAAGAATACTGAATTTCAAAAAGCATTCGCAACATTGGGAAGCGGTGATTTAACACCGGATATGTTACAAGATCTGTTTAACATTCTTCAACAATTTATTTATTTAATGTACAATACGAAGAAATGTAAAGATGTGGATGATAGTCGGTTTCAACTCTTTGTTAATAGTTACAAAGCGTCTGACATAAATGAGAACTTTGATAAAAAAGTTAGAAGCTTTGACGCTAGTTCAATACCCCCATCTAAAGCTGAACTTTATCAACAATTTTTAAGAGCTTACTACATTTCTAGCATCTGGAAAAATGCATCCGAAAAAAACCCTTCTGTGCTAAACCCACTGGAATGCGGTTGGGAAGAACGAGACACCTCATACGTGTTTAAATGGTTTGAGGGAGATCAACTTCCATGTTTCGTTCGTGATTTTATTCAAAATGTACCAGGTAATTGTATTATGAAAAATTCTCCTTAGAATTTTGTCGATCCAATTAAAAATTTTATACTTAATTTTTGCAGATAATTCTGAAGATGGTAACCAAATGATGAAGAAGACGATGAGCAAGATGATGAAAGTAGTGATAATTCTGAAGATGAAGCTGACGAATAATAATAACTAATGTAAATGTCAAGAAAAGTTAATCAATAAAATCTTTAATCATATTTTGTTATAATAATGATCATTATTATTATTTCATAAACAACCCATCTTCCCCATCCATAATAATAAAATAATAAGTATCATTTATTCTTATTTTTTTTCATAATATATCCGTTTGCATGCAAAAATTATCGAAGTTGAAGTAATTAGAGTAAGTACATGTACTCACACTGTGAGGGATATTTTGTTGTCTGCCGGAATGTTATAACCGGCGAAAATGTATAAAAATCAGATTTGGTAAAATAAATCTAAAAAAATTTTTTTTTTTGAATTTTCAAAAGTGTCTGCCAGGAGGTTAATACCCTCCAAACTGTCTGCCATTTTGTTTTTTGGTTGCAATAGTTGTACTCTTTGATGTGTCCAAACGGCAACTTTGGTAAAATAAATTTGATTTTGGTCTAATTTTCGTACCTGTCTTACCTGAGTGACGTCATACCTACCTTCGCTGGGCTTAGTGACGCCCCATTTCATGTAAGGTAGGTATGGCTGTACGATTGACCAAAATATCAGCTTTGGTAAAATGAATATGGTCTGCCGGGTATCCGTCCGGATAAAAAGAACAATATAATTTATAAATGAGATTGCACAGTGGTTATAATAATAAATGTTATATTAATAACGTATATAAAAACAAAAGGTTATGTGGTTATAATTCGATATCAAGGCCATGATGAACGAAGGTTGCTGCTGTGTGAGAGAATTGTGTTCAGGGACTACTCCTGAAAGGTTGAAATTTGAAGCGCTAGTTCTACAACTCTTTTATAATTTAAAAGGGGTGGACTGAAAAATTCATATATAGTTTTATTGACTAAGCCAGCCATTCTCAAAATTCCGCAGGGCTAAAATACTGCAAAAAATACCTACCAAAGGGAGATTATAAGGTTACATTTAAATATTACGTAATATTACATTGCAATATGATTATTCATAAATACATATAAATCAGTTTTTTTATAATTATATTAAGGTTTTTTCCTTCGCCAAAAAAGTTTGGGAACCGCTGGACTAAGCTATATTGTCATACAAAACGAAAATGCGAGCGGCTCTCTTTAACTGCACAAACTATAATAGAAACGTATTATTATAAAATTACTATAATTCAGCGCCAGTAATGCGGTTATTATTGCAAATAAGTCGTTTATAAGCCAGTCGTGTAATCATGGTGTTTATCGACGTTTACAGTTTGCTAGTTTTATGAGGTTTGTTTTTGTTATCGACCACTAATTTGTGTTCGAATAAAAAAATATAATCAAATTGCTGGTGTTCAGAATTCTTTTTCAGTTACAATTATTATTAAATGTCTATAATTAAAATTTCAGCACTTATATTCTAAAGCAAATTTTTACATGGACGAGAAGTCATTCGTCTAGGGAAATAATTTTAGACTAAACAATAATTCAATTAAGACGTTACGTTCGGTTGTCGTCTGTTGTGAGATGAGAACGTTAGGTCCCCTCCCCTCCAACCCCCCTGATCTACCCCTCTGTGTTTATTAGCGCTTGAAAATTATTAACACATTGTTTGAACGAGAGATGTGTGTATAAGATGAGTGTACGCTTTGGTTTTTGTTTAAATTTAAATGAATCAATTAACGATGCAATTACAATGTGTAGGAAAACAATTATATTTGTCATAAAAGTTATGTACGTTCACGTATAGTGTAGATCCTGTTGCCCTGAATTTGTACACTAGCAGACGAATATAATGCGATTTTTTGAAATGTGGTAGTTTCCCGTGCCCCGCCTTTTTTTATTAAAAATTTCAGGGTTAAAAATAAGCCGGAGGATTATTAGCGAGAATTCTCAATTTTTTTTTTAATATTTAATATCTATTCTTGAAGCAATAAAGGGATTATTATCAAGTGCAACCGATGACATCGGATGAGTTACGGCGTTTTGTTGTTATATTGGTAGATAAGTTTATTTAAAAATGTATGTTCGTTTCAATTATAATTCCCTTTGGTTATTTATAATTAAATTAAACAGCTTTATTTTCGGAAAATAATATTCGCATGATTCGTATTTTTTTAATACTTTCTCGAGAGAGAGAACATTCTTTTTATTAATTGTTTCATTGGTTACCTATGAATTTGTTATTTATGTTATTTGTGACTTTATCTCGTGGCTAGTATTGTGTTTATTTTAGTCATTGTTACCGCTCATATCTGAGCAAGGTTAGGTTACTTTAGCACTTTTGTGTGCCACGGAATTCTAAAAGTGTGCCACAACAAAAAAAAAAGGTTGAGAATCACTGTGGTAGATGATGGCAATTGGATTAAATTCATATATGTATCATTTTTGTCTAATAAAGAGTTTTATTATTATTATTAAAATAGTAGGCCGCATTATTTCAAATTAGATACCTATATATAGGTAATAGGCAAAAGTATGCTGGTAACATTCGACGGTATATCAAGCCGTCTTATTGGTCTTATTTACTTCGGTATCCGCTCTTGACCGTAAATCCAACGTATTTACTGTGGTACTCTCTTCCAGAAGCCCTTGGGAAGCATTTAACAGTAGGGTTGTGTGTTGTGTCGATAGTTTAGATGTTGTTTTTAACATATATCGACTATTGTAGATAGTAGAAAAATATGCTTCTTTTTTTTTAAATTTATTAGTGGAATAGATCGGTTTACTTTTAATCCGAGATCCTTATGTTCTAAATCTCTGAGTTATAAACGCCCCACTGTGATTGGTGCATCTGCTTGATATAAGTGTTTTGAAAAGTCAAATTATAATGTAGAATAAGTATCGATGTAATTTTATTGCTCCTCCCTAGTGAGAGCTTCTTTATTTACTATCGGTTCCCTACTGCGTCTACTAAACTTCTTGGCGGGAATTATTTTACGACTTTCTATTTACAGTATTTGTTTAAAAATAATTATTTGTTAAGTAATTTAATTCTGAATACTTATTTGATTTGGATTTATTGCGCTTTTTTTATTCATATTTGTAGAAAGTTCTTAATATAGATATTAGTGGATAATATATTGAATTGTGGAGAAATTGTTTTTAAAAATCGAACCGGAAACTGGAAATTTCGAAAATTTTTCTTTTGTTTTTCTTCACATACAAAACAAAAACAAAAGCTGCGCGTTAAATGTTTGTTATTATTATTATTTTTTTAACTTAGTACAGCGCATATATGCATGATGCTAACTGTATAAAATAAATATTAGTTTTTCCTCTTTACGGGTTTAGGAATGAGCATGGAGAGTATGCGTTTGTGGGCGTTGATAATTATAATTGCTGCGTTTGTATTCGTCATAGTTTTACATTGAGGCTAAGGACGTCTACTCGTATTCGCTCTGATATTAATAATATATGTAAACAAACGTTCTGATTTTATAGTATGGTATGGTATTAATGATGATTTCTGTGGCGTAGTGGTTTTGGGTCCTGGGTTGGGGACACTTGTATGCATGTGTTATTCAACATTGCGGCTCGCGAAAAATTTTAAATTTTGACAAATGGCTCGGACTGTCAAGGACATCCCTGGTATATCAGTTTGGAAATGTTAAACTTGTAATGAGAAGATTGGGCCTTACGACAAGCATAGCGGTGGCGATAATGATTAATTTTACCCGATAATTGTCAGTGCATAATAAGATGAAGAATTGATTGGTTTGTTTACATTCATTGGGACAGCGTGCGAGTTGACGTCCTTTGTAGTTATGCAAAGTAATATTGTAAAATTCAAATTGTGACGCTTTCACTGTACCTTTAGAATCTACGCTTTCCCTTTTGACGGAACCACAACGAACGCATGCGGGTAATTTGGCAGGCGTGTATATTTCTAATACAATAGTCTTAATTGTAACCACGAAACTCTGTGGCGTAGTGGTTAGCGGATCATTTTATTATTCAAAAGTCTCGGGGTTTAATTCCCGGTTATAACAAATACAATAATCCCCTCTATAACGCGTTTTCATATTCCGCGAATTCATGTCCCTCGTATAACATGTAATTTGTCCCATATGACGCGGGGATTACACATGTTATATTTATTTAGTGTAATTTTGCATTTGTTTGCACATATATTGTTCATAACATAGTTTTTCCTTATATTCGATTTAAAACCCTTTGTACAAACGAGCGCGTTATACTAGTATACTCGTACAACGCGTTTATCTATAACGCGGGACCAATCTGCCGTGTTATAGAGGGGTTTACTGTATTCATTAATATTTAAAAACGCTAGAAAAAAAACATCTCTTAATTCTTTTATTTATAATCTATGATTTTATTTATGTAATTCACTTATAACTTTTCCTTATAGACATTGTGTGTATTTACGTATATATTATTGTTATGTATTATTTTATATAATGCATGTATTGTGTTTATTTAGTCATTATCACCACTCACACTGACAAAGGTTAGCTGGCAGATAGTACCAATGGAAATAAGCTCGTCTATGTATGATTTTTGTGCAATAAAGAATTTTATTGTTATTATTAAATACTTGTTTCGGATCTGGGTATTATATAATAATAATAATAAATACTTTATTGCTTTAAAACATAATAATAACAATACAACAACAATAGGAAGCAGATTTAGAGCAATTGGCGATCTTATCACTAAAAGTAATTTCTTCCAGATAACCAATTGTCATAGAAGAAGCAGTAATAGTATTGGGCAATGCAATTTAGATAAATAAAATACATAAATATAAACAAACTAAATATATAATGAACATACACATATATACAAATATTATTCAGAAGGAAATAGGTATAGTGAATTTAAGTTTAAGTTTAAAGATAGGATGAGATGGTGCAGATTTAATAGATAAAGGTAAATTATTCTTATATTATATGTTTGTGTTGTCCTAGTCCTGGCCAACAGCACAAGGGTGTTCTTTATGTTTAAAAAAAATAACCCAAATAGAGATATGGACAAAAATACTAAAGGCCATTTAAGTGGAGTAAGAAGAGAATTCGCGGCGGCATATGTCTCGTTAAACTATTAATCAGTATTTAGTAGAGATGTTCCGACTAGTCGGCCGCTAGTCGGTAAAGCCGACTATCCGGCGACTATCGTAGTCGGCGACTAATCGGCAAAAAGCGCCGACTATCCGGCTTCTTACTTTATGTCTATTTCTCAATAAAATGTATGTGTTACTTCCTTGTAAAGAAAATATATTGATGACATTTATCAAACAAAATTAGTATCTTAATTAAAAAACAAATCAACATAATATTTAATGACATATATTGCAATACTGCGTGATGATATTTGAAACTATCGTCAAACTAGTGAGCTGTAAAACTCAAAAAACTTTTTTTGTTATTTATATTTGTCCACATGTCAGTAGTGACTGAAATTGCAGCGAATCAGCTGTAAACGAAGCGTCACGGGAATCCCCTAAACCGTAGTCGGCTTGGCCGATTAGTCGGCCGACTAGTCGGCTTATTTACAACCGACTAGTCGGCTAGTCGGCCAAAGTCATAATCGGCACATCTCTAGTATTTAGGTAATTTTCTTAGAAACGCACCGCACAAAGCAAAGTAATTATCGAGAGGTCGTATTACAATCGCGATTCGAGGGAAGTGGTAATGGTAAGCTTCAATTGTCAGCAACGTTAAGGAAGTCTTACGCTATAGCAGCAATTGACCTCGCTTACGTATTTTAACACAACAATAGTAGCTCGAGTCGTATTTCTGTCTTTCTCTAACTACAAGTCTCTTTGTGTGCGCTAGAAAGAGTCTGATATGTTTTTTTGTGTATAATTACAACTGAGATATTAAGGCTGTCAGATAAGTGTGGGTAAAAAAAAATCGGCTTTAAATCGAAAGACCGGATGTGACGTTGCCAGCGTTAGTTTAATGCGAATTATTCATCCCGTCTGATCGTCAAGGAGTCGGATGACAAGAGTCGTTCGTTCTACACACGATGACTTTCTACTTCTTTATTTTTATTTCGTATCGTACATTACTTATTTGCCATTGTCAAAGTAGACTTTTTAGTGGTTATTCGCGAATACGATTTAATTAGTTTAAAATTAGTATTGGCATTACTATCATTTATTTATTTATTGCACATTACTATGAAAAGTTTTAAAGTCGACAGTATTAAAAGCAATCTTCAGATATCTTCGCAACTTATTACTTTATAGTGTAAGTTCGTTGAATAGAATCTTTTTTAAAAGTCTCCCATATTTAATGTTCTAAATTCAAACTAGAATATACTATAGGAATCAGGGCAGGATGACACAAACTTATAAACACCCATTCCAGAAACAAATATTAACTTATTAAACACCCATTCATAATAGTAGCTCGATTTGATAGTTGTGTTCATTTGTTTTTTGTTTTGCATATCAAAAATGTAGTGTACAAAGTAAATATCTGTATCGAGTTAATATTGTATCACGCCTCATTTGTTCATTCGTTCATTCATCACATAAAACAGTTGAATTAAACATAGCTTTGATAAGGACGACACACGTGTTCTCCAAATTTGAACATGGTAGGGGCATAGTTTTCCCAAATGCCTGCTAATACTTTAGTTTGTTTTTCAACTTTTGGTCCCGGTTTCAATCTAGTCCATACACATACACGAAAAGGCACTCGCATTAGTTTAGAAATAGATTTGTATAGATACCCTCTCTTCTGGCTCGTTTTATCCCTTTTTGTTTGACACTCGTTGTTAATTGTGTTTTGTTTTCTTCTTGGGCTGTTCTAATTGGATTCTAAATGTAAATTGAACTAACAATCGAAGTGTTTTAATAATATCTGAAATTTAAAACGAGTATCTTATTATTGGTTGTCTATAAATTTATTTTAGCAGATTAAGTGAACTGTTAAGTTCTAAATACACAATAAAAAGGATTTTTGATAGAAAGGTTAGAAAATATGGTCTAATTAATCACTGACCAGTGACCATATATCTCAGCTTGAGCTCGGCACAGTGAGGATGGTTAAGAACAAATGAAATTGATTCAAACACCTTATATTTATTAATGTCTTGCTTGGTATATGAGAATGTTTTTTAAAATGGTAGACTTAATGACCACGAATTTATGATTTACGAATAAATTATCGGTCGTTTAAAATTGATCGGATTATTTTCCTCTATAAATTCCAGTCATAAGTAACTATTTATTTAGATGGGTTATATTTCATACTAAAGATGTCTTTTTATCATGTGTTTAACTCAAAACTGCAAGTAGTTTAAAAAAAATATGAGTGGAACACTAAACGGGAACTCTAGTTGGACTAGGAAGTGAGTCTATTACGCGCTTGATTGGCATATTTTCCAATTAGCTTACATGGGAATGCCGGCGTGTGCGAGTTATTTGATGATTTCGTAAAGAAGATGAAGAGAAAATTGAACGACACAAGGAAATTTTATCGTGTTTGTTTTGTTTTAATTTGATTCGACGAAAGTGATCGTTTTATTTATTTATTTATTAAGCCTATGAAATTATAAAAAGAAGAAGAAGTCTTTTTTAAGAAATTATTGAACTAATCATTATCAATAACTTATCATTTGGATTTGTATTGAATATTTTTAAACTGATTTCTCAACGGGAATCTCCCTCACTGCGACCGCGGTTAACTAAATATAAACTCGATAATATTTCGCTATAAGTCAATTATTACTTGCTATTATTTTTTCCCGATTTTTTACGATCCCTCTATAAAAAGATGTACTATGAATGTATTTATAAGAATATCCACAGAGTCATTATTCATAATGTTTAAAGTTAAAAAATATTACGTAAGCCTTAAGATGAATGAACGGTGAATATTATAATGTGACGTGCTGTGAGAGCGGTTATCCTAATTGCTTTATCTTGGAGTTTGGCCAAAATACTCCCTCTCGTATCTTCTGCTAGCTCCCACGAGATTTAGTCACCGTAATCACGAAGCTGTGCTTGGTCCGGCGTGATGTTGTTTCTGCATTTATAGGGTTATATTTGGATGTAGCAGAAGCTATTAAAATTGTAAACTCGATAATGTAACTAGAGGCGTGACTCTTGTTTCTCGATATATATATATTTATGATTTAAAAAAAAACTATAAATATCATTATCTTCATGGTACACGTACGTACATCTGCTTTTTTTACCTTTATTTTTAAGAAGATTGAATAAAACTTGTTTATAATAAATCTCAGTATGCAAGTTTATTATGCAGATGTTCCGGATTTGATTCTCGATTGAAACATTGTTTTGTATCTATTTGTTTCAGGATTGTATTGCTCTTATTCTGATACACATAGTATTTTCACATTCAAAGGATTGTGTTATATATTTATTATTTTGTCGTCTTGAACATTCGAGTTGCAAGTTCGAGTATTAAAAGTGGCGCCTTATTATAGATCTCTAAGGTTATGGCATGACTAAGTGATTAGATGCAAAGTCGTGTGTAACATCCGCTTGGTTCATTGCAGGTGTGTCGTGCATACCTTTTAATACTAATTTGAATTTTTATTATCCACTATAGGCGTAGTATTCATATAGTTCTTTTTTTTTTCTATACATTTTAATTGTATATGTTTAGTTACAAATTTAATTGTAATAAGTTGTACCATACAGTTTTATTGAGTAGTTAGTGGTCGTGATTGGTCAAGCATTCACTGTCATATGTGTAATGCGTAAAATAAACTATTTATTTATTTGTTTAAACACACACAACAAACAGTTAACAAACCCACACATAAAAGTAACAATTACATTAAAGAGAAATTAAGCTAAGTTTGATAACCTAAGAGTTCTGTTCAACATATATCTGAAGAAAACTTATACATTAAACTACTAACTATTAACTAATTACTATTAACTATAAACTATAAACTACTAACTATTAACTAACTATTATACGGATGCCAGTCTGCTGCTCCAACATCGAACATTACGAGAAAGCCAAGTGCAAAATGGACTTGAGAGCGCCTTAGGCTTCAAGTGGAATAAATCAATATCAGTGACATATTCGTGTAGATTTTGGTAGATGATGAACTGATGATGTCCGTCAGTCTTAACGAAATTAACATCTGACGGATAATACTCAGATACCGGACTACTATCTAAGTCAGCGGTTCTCAAACTTTTTTGGCGAAGAAAATAGCCTTAATATAATTATAAAAAACTGATATATATATGTATTTATGAATAATCATATTGCAATGTAATATTACGTAATATTTAGTTGGAATATTTACATGTAACCTTATAATCTCCCTTTGGTAGGTGTTTTTTGCAGTATTTTAGCCCTAGGGTTCCACGGAACACACTTTGAGAATGGCTGATCTAAGTAATTTGGTTTTGTTTTAACGATTACAAATAGGCTAATAAAGTAATTATACCTTGTCAACGTAAGCAATGTTATGTTTTATGTAATATATATTTTATGCTCTGTCTACGTGATTAGTTTTAATAGTACAGTAACGTTTAGAAGGGTGTGCCGTGTTATAGCAATTTTATAACGTTTCAGTAAAAAAGATTGACATTATAATGGCATTGAGGCTGTGCGTGAATGGAATATAGTTGGAAATAACTTTGTGTGTGTGTGTGTGTGTGTGTGTGTGTGTGTGTGTGTGTGTGTGTGTGTGTGTGTGTGTGTGTGTGTGTGTGTGTGTGTGTGTGACGAAATTCTTTTGTTTTTTATTTCGATGTTACGCAATATACCTAATTGTGGTTTATTCGAGCTTGCGGTTCTATTCGTGTTAGATTTCGGTGGATGTATCGCATATTTTTGTTCGTTAATTGATACTACCACTATATAAGGCATGTAACCACACTCGGTTATGCTAGCTTCACAGTACACGTGTAGAAGATTGTTTCACGGGTGTTGTATGCTCAGGATAATGGTATTAATTTAGTATATTAGCGACCTTTGTATATACATTTGTATGTGTTTGTTTTACTTTCGTTCACCGTATCACCGATCACATCTGTCAGAGGTTAACTGATTAAGTGGTTTAGTTTTTGTATAATAATATTTTGGTATTACTAATGTGAAATAATAGTATAGATTAAAATGTAATTGAAAATATGATTATCATAATGCATTGTGGCAATAAAAAGAAAAAAAAAGAGAAGAATAAATGTCATGTCACTAGGGGGCGCTAGCGTCACATGCTCCGTGAATGACGTAGCGGACCCGCGAATATTTGAATTCTGAGAGGAAATGAAGATAGTAGAAATCGAAATAGCAAGCCATCACATAATAAATGTCAAAACCTAAAATCTTCTTAAATAAGTATTTTCGGCTTGTAGAGGCGACCGCCACCACATGTTTTTTATTATAATCATTTTTCTAACAATATTGTGAACGAGTCTTAACTAGATTAATAGTGACGTCACAAAGCAACAATAGTTTTGTCGGTCTTTTGTACAATTACTAAAACATTTTGCGGTTAATTCGTTCTAATAATAAGTCACTGCAATTGGTTTATCGGTTAAGTGTTATCGAGTGGTCTATTAGACTCTTCTTATCGGTTACCATTCGTTACCGATTCAATGTTAAAGAGAGATAGTACTCGTAAAATCGATGACGGTCAACTGTTTTGTGTGCGTGTGTGTTTCATTGGTTATTACCACTTTTTGTTTATTCGAAATAATTTTTGTACGTTTATTTCGATGCCTTTGACATTTTTTTTTATGTTGTTGTTGATTCATTAAAGTCGAAGAGTTAACAACCTATGCAGCTAATTTTTTTTCTTAAAAATCAAAACGAAAAAAACTTAATAAAAGTTACCGAATATGGAAATGAACTGATATAGTATATATAAATATTCAATCGTGTATAAGTTAAGGTATATATCACATTAAAGGAAAACCCAGTTGATAACAACAATATCAATACGCATAGTTTTGTATATTGTTAAAGTAGCATACAAACGGTTTGGTTATATCTTGATAGGAAACTGCCTCTGATAGTTTATCTTACCTTTACATCTGGTCTATTGTGACTCTCCCTCCATTCTTGAGTGGGTGGACCTTGAGATGACTTACGTTGACTTTTGTTATTTGGTTAGACTTGTTACTGAAAGATTTTTTTTTAATGGGAATTTGAACTTTAAAAAAAAATAACATTATCGCGTGAAATAAACTGTTTTTTTTTAGTTTAGTTCATTTTTCACAATGTGCTGCAGTAGCGCCTTATGAAAAAGGTTTTATGAATCAATTTGAATGGTGTACACATTCGTCTCTGTGATAGCGGTTGTCTTCGTTAACGGATCTTACTCTCCGTCTTAACATCAGACGGTGTGTTATCAGGCTATTATGCTATCAGTATAATTGTATTTTGGAAAGTCCAAGTGTTCCAATAGGAAGCTACGGACGTTGTGAGAGAATAGTGATTGTCACTTGTTTTTATTTAAAACAAAATCATGGACATTTTTTGTGTAGTAAAGTTCTTATGTTTGTCATTATTCTGAGGACTGTACCTATAGAAAAAAATTGTATGATAACGAAAGGGTTACTTGAAGCGTGTAAACTCACGTTCGGTTTGAATTGAAACATTCTAGTACGGGGAGGGTTTACCCCTTCTTGTTTGGCTTGATATGAGTACGGTCTCAATATGCCTATATATACACATAGAGGGTGTATGGAAAATTCGAGTGTTTGTGTCTACCTGGGTTTGAGATGACGGTTGCCTTTTGTATATCTACCTGCGTTATCTCTTCTTTTGTTTTTGGATTGGTGTGACTTTTTACTTTTTAATTTGTTGTTCTATTAAAGGCAAAAGGTCATCAACTATGCAGCGTATTATTAAGTAATTGTAATTTATTATTTGAAATGTATTTTATATTTATTATAATTAAATAGTGAATTACTGTTTCTCTACTATATGACCAAAGCGTAGGCTTTAAATATACTGGATCCTTTTTAAAAATTGTTTTTGTGGTCCTCTCTCATAGTGTAACAGTTTTTTTTAATGTGCTAGCCTTTAAATTCTAAAGACGTGTCGTGTTAACCATGACGGAACGCCTCAACTGCGCCTCAAGGCTTCAGGTTTATAGCTGGTAATTGAATAATACGAAGAAAGACAGCCGGATATCGTAACGTGAAAATTCCGCTCAAAGCCTGTCTGTTACACTGACAGGCTTTTGTTTTATGCGTCTCCCACGTTCCCTTATGATGTGTGATGGAAAATGCACTTGCATATTTAAGATCATACTGGTGCCTCTCCATGTTGGGTAGAGACTATAATAACGTGTCTATTACCTTTTTTGAGTAGTTAACACTAGGTTTACGGGACGCGTCAATTTGACGCATTTTGAATTTTATCAGAGAATTATCAAAAACTGTTTAAATTTTTATTTTATCTCTTTGTATGACTTTTATTCATTGATCGAGGGAAATATAAATTGAAGTCTATTTTCTTTAAAAGTGTTGAATTACTGAACTTGTCTATGTGGTATACCTATCGCTACGATATGCGTCAAATTGACGCGTTTTAGTAGAAGTAGGTATATAGAAAACATCCGTAAACCTAGTGTTAACTAGATCTGATACGTGAAAAGGCGTTTTTCCTTTGTTTTTTTTTTTTATATGACTGAACCAATTCTGCTATTTTCTGTCATCGCAATAACTTGTTTGTATTTGTTCGAAAATGTACTTTTCATGATAAGTGATTTCGTGGCGGTCGTTTAAAGCCTTATTTTTTTTAAAAAAGGAGTTTATTTTACTATGCTTGTTGGGGTCTATTTGGATCACAGTTCACACCCATTTGTCTACCATGGTGGGTTGAGATTATGAATAGCCATCGACCATATTTATATTCATTTATTTTCCTCCTCGTAAGTTAAATAGTGTTGTGTTTAAAAAATGTTTTACTTTAGGATTGAAAAACAATTAGGTTGGTCAATGATATTCATTTGCGCATATTAGATTAGATTGTTCGTAGTGGTTGGAAAGAAAAGGGGGGGCAGGGAGAAGGGGGTATAAATGAAGATAATATAAGTATGATGTATAATAAATATGTACGTTATATAAGATTCAAATCAGAAATAAAATTGAAATAATAGTGATAGTTGAAGGAGTTTCTCTTTTGGCCCTCTCTAAAGTTCGCTGATATATTTTGTTTTTCAATACAATACAATGATAATAATCTCAACAATGCGTTTGTTTTGTTGTTTCTTCGTTATTTTCTTTTATTATAATTTTTACTGTCGCGACGTACTGAAAGGTGACTTTGGTAAACTATGTATGCATATATGTTGCACGTGGCGTTTTTATATTTGAATAACAATTGATGTTTGTTTGTTTACGTAAGTTGTCCGTTCCGAGGTTAGCCTTGCGTTAATATTATTAGTCTTATGATTGAGTGTGTTTTGTTTCTGTTATTTTCCAAATTTATTAGGATAAGTAAAGCTCTTGGTATATGGTTGCGCACGGAACGTTCGAGTCGAGATTCATTTTAAAATAGCTTAGTAACAACCCTTAATATAACGATTTCCTCAAATTAACAAATTTTTTGAAATCCCCTAGGACTGCCCGTAAGAGCTAATGCAAAATATACCTTTACATTACGAATACATTTATTGAAAATCTTTTTATAACGAATTTTCAATCTTTGTAAAATATAAAAAGATAGTATTATTTAACGAAATCGTTCGCTATAACAGGAAAAGCAGATTAGTACCTATGTAAAGCTGAGATTAATTTTTTTTAAAACCTTAAAACGAATCGTACCAACCTAAACTCTGTATAACGAACCTCATTGTAACAAATTATATTTGATATAAATAACGAATTATTTTCTGATTCCCTTCAGTATCGTTATATCAAGTTTCCACTGTGAAACAATTGAATATACGATGTGTTTTTTGGTAAAATAAAAAGGACATGTGAGTGCCGTAAACTATTCCATTCAAATTTGAAATTCGTACTCGATGCTCAAATGACAATAGGCTCGTCGGTCATTTGGTGGACGCATTCTGGCCGCATAGAACTTTCACACACTCTCACCTGCTTCGTATCTACCCCAAATACACTTGACGTGAATCACAACCGGTACCGTCAGGGTTTGGCAAGGTCAATGACATTGAGAGTTTGTGTCAGTACTAATGTAAAAAGAGTTCAGTCATTCCTCTAAAATTAATTCTTAAATTGGATGTTCAGTATTGGACGCAATTGTGCGCTGACTTCACCAAACCAAACATTGACCTTTTGCGGATTAGTTGAAGCCTATGACTGTATGCGCGCACGCATCTTTTGTTATCATATCACCCGCTCGATTGTGTGCTAATCTCCTCTTGTGTGCCAGTTGTCGGCGAGTGTTCGACCGCGACGGACGTACGTGCAATTATATAAACGACCTTTGAATATCATATACTTTTTATCAATGTTACCTTGTAGGGTCGAATGGTTGTTTAATAATGTGTAGTTGGTTTTTTTTTGCTCGCTCCTCTAATAGCGATGATTCAATGAAGTTTTTGTTCCCATTCAATACGCTGTAACCGGTCCGACTTGTCGACTTTTATGATTTAATATTAATCGTGTGCGACACTGTTATAGTATATTTTTTTCCGCGTAGTGATCCCTCATTATGTGTATTGTGTAAGTGATAGTGATCTGGATTGCAGTGCTTTACAAATGGGCGTTTAAGTTCGTTTGAAACTAATTGGATATTGGAGGGTTGAAAGGCTTCATCGGAATGTATGAAGTATCGTGCGTGGCTGGAAACAAAGTGGACGCAGCATACGCCGTCAAAAGTCTCTCTAACGTGGTGCCCGCCGGGATGGGCCATTCCGTATCTGTGCAACGCCATGGGCACTCATACAAGCACAAGCCGGAGTTGCCGCCGCCCGTGAGCAAGCCAGACGCGATCAAATCCCATGTTATGAGATTGTTGAAACGCTCCAAGAGCCACACGCCCGCCACAAGAGCTCAGGCAGCGGAACAAGCTGCGGCGAGAGAGCTGGAGCGTCGTACCGTTTTCACGCGGCCTGTGACTGATGAGCAGCGCCGTCGAAGGAATTCGGCTGAGCGACGCCGCAGCGCTGATAAGAGAGTGATGGTCACAATCGTGGACGGGCTGCCTGTCGTGGTGACCAGCCAGGGTCATCACGAGCCCCCGCCGAAGCCACACCCACCGCCTGTTACTCACTATCGGCACTCGCATAAGGTGAGTTGATCTTCTTTTATTAATGGCCTCAGATATCTATTAAAGGCAATTCTACCAATATCGAGTATTAGTATAGCAGCCCAATAAGAAATTATAAAATTTTAATTCACACTTAAACCCTCTCATGTCGATCAATATTAGGTGAACCTAAATTGGAATTTGTAAAAATAAGTACTTTTTAATTCGTATAATTGTATAAGCCTTCATGACAACAATATAATCCGGTTAAATGTTGTGACATTTTTGGTGTCCTTCATCTATGCTGACCATTATGAACGTTTAAGCCGGAATAAATGTCAAAGTTGTTAGATAGATTAATTTTATCAAAAAACTAGGGTAATTGTTTATTGTCAGGAATAGGAGTGTGTTGTGAACATGTTTTAGCATGATGACATGCGACACTCGAACTCGTTGTATAAAATTATAGGTTATTGTTATGATTTCAAAAAGATTTTACTCAAGTGTTTTAGCAACTTATTGTATGATACAATAATATATTTTGTGTTGAAATTCAGCGCCATACAGTGAATTTTGTTTATTGTTTCAGTGCGTATTACTGAACGTAATTTCTTTGTCGTTACACGTGATGATAAATTTGATCTTTATAAACGTGTTAGTATATTGATTAAAAGATCTATTTAAAGTGTTAAAATAGTACAGACGGCGTACACCGGAAGTGTTACGGGATTGCAATTGATCTATTCTTAGATGTAAACAAAACGCGCCGTCGTCGAGTTCTCCGATAGAGGTCGCACGTGTGAGTGTAGGTACGGTTTTATTTATAGTTTCCATTTGTATTATACTGTGGGTAGGTGTAGAGCAATATTTATTTGTTTTGGGTCTAGATGTAGTTGTGTGTTTGCGTTCTGGTCCTGATGATACCTGGATAGGTTTAAGTTAGGGCATTGTATATGTAAGTTATTATGAATGAAGTATTCTAAATGTTTACATCTCTAAGATTTCGTGTTCTTTTGTTTTTTGATATGATTCACGTGGAGTTTGTTTTTAAAACTCGAGTCAATATATTATGAGTTAAATAGTGGAATCATTAGAATTACATACGAGAAAACTCGATCTTTCAATTTATGAGGTGTTTAAATAACAAACATCTCTGTCTAACGCGTGTTAAATGCAATAAGTGAAAAGAAGAAGGCATGCGTGTGTGTTTTTGTTCACTTTTTATACATTTTCTTAAAATTAGCTACAGCTGATATCAACAAATAGCGGATATTTATATTAATGTGTTTTAATAATAAACAAATGAGTCAGCAAATTTTCCCGAATGCAGTGCAATGCTCGTGTTTCAAATGAAGGTAGTCGTAAAATTTTTATTGAATATTATATGCAACTCTTCGGTCGTTTGTTAAAGGTTTTTGTGATGCGTTTTTGCCTTTTATAAACAATGCTTTTTAACACGTTGAAAAACACATGGCAAAATCGTATTTTTCTCATATGGACCGGCATTTTTCTACGTGTATTATTTTTCAAATATTTTTTTGTATTGTATGTATTTAAATTATGTATTTAGTCATGCGGTCTTTAACGTGTTAAATATATATCTAATATAGAGAAGTTATGTTGAACATAATATATGCGAAAGTTTAGAAACGATATGGTCTTATCTGCCGTAGCGATATGTACATGTATATTCGACTATTTACTATATAGGATTCTAATTGGAGGATTTTAGTTATTATGCGATGTTCTAACAAAATGCATCTGTTTTTCATCGCCATGATCTCATTGTGTGATGCGCGTTGGAGTTTTTTCTTTACTGGAAAACTAGACTTGAGTCACTTGTGGTGTGTGTGGTTACCTCAAGTATTTTGTTTGCCTTTTGGTGATGTATTTTTCTTAGATCTTTATGACTAAAATAAAGTTATATGACTACGTTCATTTGTTGTCTAGTTACTGAAAAAGCAGAGATATTTAAATGATATATGTAGCTACAAAAAATTGATCAATTTTTTTTTTTAATTTCGCATAGGGTCTTTTTTTGTTAAAATAGTTTCGAAATATAATTCTCTATCTCATGAAAATAAAATTATTAACATTTTCTCAATGGTTTCTGAGATAATGCAATAATCAAGAATCGACACAAACAAACTATGTACAATGTTTGTAGAACCATTTAATGCATCGGTAGCTTTGCGTCTACAAATAAATTAGATTTGTTGTATGGGTTTTAAAATTGTTATCATCTCGCCCATATTAAAATGTTCAAAATAAACAATGTAATTATAAAATAATACACACAAATGAGCACAAAATAATCTTCGAAATTAAAACTTTGTGTTGAGTCATCGTTTATTTTGAATCTATTAATAAATTAATGTGCGAATGGAATTCGGGTTATTATAATAAATTAAACATAAAATATCGTTTCCTCTATGTTGTTGTTAACTGTGCGTAATTTTCGCAACAAGTCGTTTTGCAGGCGCTACTTACTTTAGCTCTTTGTGGCGACATCTAGTGGTGAGTAGTGGTACTAGTTATGAATTTAATTCGAATGCCTCAATTGTTTATTTATGGATTATATGTAGTATATTTAGATATTATAGTAGTTTACCTTATTAATGCATTTTTTGAAAATTGCTAATAGGTATGAAATTTAGAATAATTTGATTAGTTCAACTATTGTCTAATAGATGGCGTTTAGTGATCGCATCAATAGTGCAAAAACTGTAATTTTACGATAATCGATGATAGATAGTATTCTAATCTGTGTATATTTAGCCTTCGTATTTGGGATCATTGTGCTCGTTGGTTTTGCTGTTGTTGAAAAGAGTCGCATAGCTCGTGCCGAGGCGGGTCACGATTATAAGGAGATCGAATTCGTGGTCGAGATTGTTCTTTTGTTTGTTCTTATATTGACAAGATTTAGGATTACCGTCATTTGGAAATGTTTACATGAATCATGTTGATTCATAATTATAATGTTGATTTTAAAACTGATGTAAATGGAACTATACCCCCCTCCCCCCCGTATCCCCCCCCCCCTCTCTCACTCTCATACACGAGTTTCAAGTCATAAGTGTAAAAGAGAACGCTTTATTTTGAAATATTCCGTTTAATTAAATTATGAAATCGTTCAAATTGAGATGGATACTCTTGATGGAGTTAGGATCGTGATGGTTGAACGTGCTATGATTAATAGTGATATTGTTGGGGTTGATGAACTATGAAAATTCGGGAGTTCCGATTCTTGTGGTGTGTTATAACAAATTGAGATTTGGATTGGTTTAATGTAAGGTTTTATTAAATAAAATCTCTTTAGAATAAATATTCGTTTTGGCTGAGAATCTAGTTCAGGATCAGCAACAATGTCAATTAAAAAAAAAATCTTTGTTTTTTTTTTTTTGTTGATATAGCTTCAAAAAATATAATTCTTCATCTCATGGAAAAAACATTAACATTCTCTCAATGGTTTCAAACAAACCACGTACATACTATAATAATTTTGAATCTCTCTCTTGTAAAATTATGATTTTGTACATCCCAGCGGGTATATTTTAAGTCACATCTAATATTCATGTATAGGACATGCAGAATAAAACAGAAGTACTTATAATTAATTAATGTAAATAGGTTAAAAACAAACGTAATTGTTTCTTTTGTCACCGCTCGCTTTTTTTTTTTTGTTGTTTTGCAATAATATTGGCGATCTATTGTGTTTTATTTTAATGAAACTTTTTGTTGTTAATAACTAGTTGCTCATAATATACGGTTCATCAATTTTTTATTATTTGAATTAAATTTCAGTTTTTTGTTAATTATTTCATGTACTAGCTATAATTAACAAGTTTCTTGTGGGCTTTTTGTCGTCATACATCTTTCCGAAGCCATTGTAGAGTCTAACGATGAGCAAGTGCACGCTTTTAGTGCCTATGCTAATAAACTATTTTCATTTCAATTCTTAAAGAACCTTTTTTTTCGTAATCACTATTCTTTATTTAATATTTTTAGAATAAAGTATATAAATTATAAATAAAAACCCCGAACAAGACGTAGGTAATTTGATTTTGAACTTTTTTTATTATTAAAAATTATTCCAGTCGAGTTCCAATTTTCAACTGTAGATGTCGTAGGGACCGTATAAAGACTGTCAGACTGTAATCTGTGTCAACAACAAAGGCTAACCCCTTAACAAAAATGGACATCGGCCGCAATCAGTTGGCCGTGACTGCGACGCTGTTTCCATTGCTGAACTTTGCGCGTCACGAATTTTACTTTACATTATTTGTTGATTTTTCTTTTATTAAGCAAGCAATGGAATGGTGAGGCGCACATGAAAGGACAGGACGCTTTCTTTTTAGTTTTACTTATATAATACTAAAACACTGTTTCTCCCATGACAATTTGTTATCTGGTAGAAATTACTTTTAGTGATAAGATCGCCAATTGCTCTAAATTTGTTTCTTATGTCGACGTATTACGAGACTGATAAATTTTATTTTGTAATTTTGGTAATCTGTTTAATGAAATAACTTTAAATTATAATTAAATGAAAAAATAATAATTAACACTTTCTCAGTGGTTTTCAGAGATACTCAATACAACAACGAATAATTCACACAAACAAATAAACAATAATAACTTTAAATAGCTCTGTTGTAAAACTGCCATTTGTTAATGGACCCTATGTTATAAATATATGTCGCATCGTATTGGAAATAGTAAAGAGTTGTCTGACACATTATAACAGTAACCAGTCGGTGGTGAGTCATCGGAGGCTGCTCTGTCGGAGCGTGTAATGATTTTGATACAATGCTGCGGCGTGACCGCGAATGGCGGCTGCGGCCTTACATTATTGTTGCTGTACAATATTTTACAATTGACCTTAAATTCGGACTTTCAGCGGCATTAGTGCTTGCTCGGAAATGCTCGTGGTTCATTTGTTTGTTTTTAAATAACGAAAGGAAGTAGTCACCGTCCAAGTTGACAGGACACATTCTTAAACATCCATATTAATTTATTTATATAGTTTAAGGTCGTAATTTTTAGTGTGTATATTAACTCATACATGGAAGTATACTAGAGCGCTAGTTTGTTGCGGGTTCGATACCCGCTCAAAACAATATATGTACCTAATATTATTAATGAATAAATATATTATGTAACTTTGGTTCTAACAATTAAAAATTCAAATATAAATCGAATATAAAAACATACGTCGCGATTCTCAAATGTTATTTTCTCGTTGTTAGCAATTGAAGCGATTGTCAATCAATTGACTGCGTTTTAAGCGAACAATCACGTAACAATTGACGGTGGCGATGAATCGTCTTCAGACAGCTTAATAACTTATCTATGCGTCACGTGCAAGTTTTTTCTTTACTCAAAAACCTCTTTCCCTTCCCCCTCCTGTTATAGATTGATAACGGAGCGGGCGCGGGGCTGCGCGGGCGCACCTCTCTCTCGTTCCACCAGTCTTTTACCGGCCGCGGTCGCGTCTGTTCGTGTGTGTGTGGACTGTTAGCTGCATTACACCTGTTATAAAGTGATATTAGGATTATGTGTTCGATTTATTTGTGATTATTGTGTGTATGTGTGCGTGATACTGTGTTTTAAAAGATTGTTTTGGAAAAGGTTTTTTTTTAATAATTGAAATGTAAACGGGGTGTACCGTTGTGACGCGCTCTACCGCTTCGGATAACAACTTAGTCGGATCTATCTGTGTTCTGCCTGCGCCGTGTATTCGCTGTGTTTTAGCCGATTCATTCACAATCCAATATTGTTGTAGATGTTGACGTTTATTCCATGTTTTACTCTTTTCCAGTGTTTTGTTTTTCTGCGTTAAGAGTTATGTTTGAAACTATTTTGTAGAGGAAAAGTAATTTTGATTTACAACATTCAATTAGATACATTGGCTGAGCCGATCTGGGTGCTGTAGGTGACATTGTATAATATATGGGGAATTCGGATATTAAATTCTTTATGATTGTGTTCCAAAGAAATGCATTGATAACCGATTGAAACACTAAATATATATTTAATGTTTAAACACGTGTTTTTTTCCCATCGGTAGTGTTGAATCTACCGTCTAATATATCGATACTATGTTGTTTTAGTTTTGAAAAGTATTAAGTTGATCTCTGTTTTATCAATAATTGGCAAACATCGTTTAATTTGTAACGTGTTGGTTTGTTTCGTCTTGTTCAGTATTTCGTTCACGGTTTTAAACTGAATGTAAATAAATAGAGTAATCAGTGGTTCTAAAATAAAAAAAGTTTTTTTTCCCTGTAAAATATTTATCAATTGACCCATTTACTTGTAACGTTCATTCATATTCATATGTTATATACCTAAATCTTCGGGAATCAATCAATTTATATAGGTAGAGATCTATTGGTAATGAAATCGAAAAGTTGCTACAATAATTTATATGATATAAACGCGTCTATATGTAAATAGATACTAGCAGCAAATAATAATAAAAATAGTTCCTTTGGCTGAACCGATATCGCATATATATATATGTTTGAATTAATTTCAAGTTTTGTAGAATTAGATTTGGCACTATCGGGATAGATATATCTTTAAAGATTAAAAAAAATAGTTCCTAAGGGTTTATGTGATTTGTATGAACTGAGGAATGCTTTTATTTGGTAAGCCTGTCTATAGTATAAATTACGTTGATTATTTACCTTTTATTTTTTTACTTTTTATAATACAGTAATACCCCGCTTTACGAACCCCGTTATGCGCGGTTTCACTATAACGCAATATTCAAATTTCGCGCTCAATTGCCCTGTATTACGCGAAAGAGTGTGTATAAACATAATGTAGTCATCAACTTCTCTATGGTTGCGGGAATTTCAGTTAACGCGATTTTTTTCGGAACGTATCCCTCTCGTAAAGCGGGGCATTACTGTAGTAAATTGATAATTAAACAAATGAACCCCATTTCTACGTATGCCTAAATAAATCCATTGGCTTCTTTCTGCGTGGGTATTCTGTTTTGCGTGTGTTATTGTATTGGTTCTGAGAAGTGTTGATCGCTTTGGATGTTGGTCACGTTCGAATTTCAGATTTTTTGAGAGTGTTTGTCGTGTTACTCTCATGTTCACGGGCCTGTTTTAAATATTGGTTTTATGGTCGCGTGTGCGCGTAGGTGATTTGAATGAATAGTGGTTTTCGCTAGAAGAGCCCATTTAGATTAGTCGATTGATGTGTGTTCCAATAGTACAGGTTGTAAGTGAGAAATGTTTAATTATGAGTTTTTTATATGATTGTAATTGGACATACTGATTGTTTTTGTACTCTCAATAAAGTACAACCCTCCTCCTATTAACACAAATAACTTATTAAATAATATCCTAATTAGCAATGTCTTACTATAAACAATAATTAAGATTAAATATATAATTGAATAGTTTAAAAAACCAGAAAATCACGCGCGCTATCTTTATCTCTTTTACTCCACTACACAGGATCTATAAAAGAATTTATAAATCCTGGCGGTCCTAATAAGGATAATGGGAAACTGTTATTAAATAATTGCATTGTCATCGATCCTTAATACGTATGCAAAGTTTCAAATTAATCAGACTTCTGGAAATAGTGAAAATTATGCTCAAAGATTCCGTTACATACATACATACAACCCAAGCTAATATAAGCGTGTTAATAAAAACATAACAACCATTACAGCAATCCAATGTAATTTTTTGAAAGACTGATCATTTTCAAAAAATTCACAAGCTCCATAAATGATTACATGAAAGGACTTTTACCATAACTACGATATACAGATCATCGATACATTACATATTAATGTAGGTTGTGTTCTTGTGCTTACAGTACTGAAATAAAATAGGGATTGACTTATCGTTGTTGGGCAAATTTTAACTAACGTTTTGTTAATACAGTGGGCTTATCACGCATTTAGTCTGGCTTCTGAATCGAGCTGTCACAAGTAAATCCGTTATGAATTTTTTACTAACGACTAACGAGCACCAGCAATCTATCAAATGAACGAAAGATCGAGACGTTCGAAAATTAACAAAAATATCTAAAATATTGTAGTTCCAAATTCGCACGCTGTGGCGCTGCTCAAATTTCCATACAAATTGCTTGAAGCGAACTCGGTTCGAAAGCCAGACTAAAATTCGTGATAATCCCACAGATTACTTACTGAATTATAATTGTGTGTCGAATGATTCCCTTTTTCAGTCAGTTTTAAACTGTCTGTGTCCAAGTCCATTGTTCTGTCGTATTGTTGTCATTCTTTCTTCTAATGATACTTGTTATTAATCGCCAAGTTTCCGCGCATTCGGCGTTAAAGTGAAACGCTCGTAGCAATTGGGCCTTGATATCCGGCGTTGCGACAGCCGCGTCTGACAATGGAGCGGCTGCTTGCTTTATACGAGTGCTCTCGGAGTGAATTTTTATTCATCACGGTTGTAGCTGCGTGAATGTCATTAGGCTGGAATGGCAGAGGTGTATATGTTTTATAACTAGCTTTTACCCGCGGCTTCACTCGCATTTAAGTCATTAAATAAGTATAGAAATGAATCAATATGATCTAACCTCAATAATTCAAATAGTTTTATACTGTATATATAAAAATTACAGACTGAAATAAAAATAAATATAGAAAAATTCCAAACAGTTGAAACTATAGTCAATTGGAAACTATAGTAAAAAAATTTTTTTTTAAAATAATAAGTATCCTATGTCACTTCTAGTACCTCCAAAAATATATGTACAAAGTTTCATGATGATCGGTTAAGCAGTTGTTGCGTGAAAACGTAACAAACAAACTCACATTCATATTTATATAGTAGGGAGGAAGAGGATAGCCTGCTATAAGAGACATTGATAATTGTAACATATTTAAAAAGAATCTCAGTCCTACTATTCAATTGTTGAATTTATGAGTGTCATTTTTTGGTTTAAATTTAATTTGACATTATTTATAGCATTTAAGGTTGACATAGTAAATTTTAGTTATATATAATTATTTGCATGCTATGTTATATACATTATGTTAAAATATGTGATACTACTACTAACATTATTTTAAGATCTATGTTACTACTAGTTTATGGCAAATAAATGAATTTGAATGGCCATACTACTTGCAATGCTCGCCTTCATTATGTCGGCTTGATAAGTCGAATGTCTGAGTTGTTATAGCGTTACTATTATAAAGTGTTTCTGGCTGTATCTTGATTCCGTTTTGTACTTGTGAAGGTTGTATTGTTGTTTTTATATGCATTTTGCAATCACGCCCGCCATTGTTTTAATGCAATTTAATTCTTTCGTTTACGGACTTTGGTTTGTGTTTCGTTTTAACTTTAAAAGGCATTGATTTCACGAATTCTTTGTTTGTTTGAGTAGTGCTTTTTTTATATAACAATTTATTATTGAGAAATTATTTTCTTCGAAATGTAGACAAGGATATTTCTGGAATTGAATCTAACCCAGTGTTTCCCAACCTTTTTTGTGCCATGCCTCACCTTAGCCTTTCTGAAATTCTTATGCCTCCCTGATGTAATTAAACACCCAGTTGATATTTTGGTCTTGTCAAGCGAAATTATATCTAATAATTTTATTTACCGCAATTGTTTAAGAATTTCTTTTGCCCCCTTTAACAATCAAATTGCCCCACGTTGGGAAAGAGTGATCTAATCGTTCCAATTCTTGTAATTTGAGTAAATTAAATTCGATAAACAATAACGAAACGCCGATGGAGGTTTTGCACGATGACACGGAACTTTCTATGCCGACGTCACGTCACCTTACCCTACCTTGCCTTACCTTCATTATTAAGTTGGAAAGTGTGAGAAATTTACGCTTATGTGAAATTAACTAATTCTATTCCATTCATTCAATACGAAATTATATATGGCGTTTTTGTATGTGTGTGTGTGTGTGTTCGTTAGACTAATGTTAATTTAAACGACCGATTTGGTTTTGTTTGTTTTCACTCTCTTTTGTTTTTTTGTTTTTTTTTTTCACTTTTTATTCTTTATTCTTTTACATTACTTGGAATGTTTGTAGTTATCAAAATATAACTCGGTACTCTTATGGCGCGATTTCATGTCCCTTGTATAACACTTGTTTTTTTCTCATGTAACGCGGGTTTTACCCACGTTTTTTCTGTACTTAGTTTGATTATATCATTCGCGTTATACGAGCGTGTTGTACGGGAATGCTCGTCTAACACGTTGTCCTATAACGCGGAAACAATCTGTCGTGTTATAGAGGAGATAACTGTATAATAATATGCTTTTATGACAAATTATTGTACAATTTTACGCTAATATTAAAAAAAAAATACTTACAGTTAACAATTGATTCCTTTTTATATTCTAACGGCTTTCTTGTAGTTTAAGATTTTCGTGGTTAATATTTTTTAAATTTAAAATTACTATTCGGTGCGGAGGTATTTATCGTCAGGTTATATTCGCGTGTGTCTGATAACGATAAGGTTTCTGTATCTGGGTGATGTCATCGGCTATTGTTGAAATAGATATGTACAATATGAAACTACCCATGTAATGTCTTAACTGATAACTGTTTCAGACCTTCACTGGCTTTTGTAACTTTATATAGTCGATATTTATTTTATTTAACCTATATTATTGCTAATTTAGTATATTAATATGGTAGGGGCTAACAGAATTGCAATTTTACAGGAGAGCGATCTATGGGCTTATCACGAATTTTAGTCTGGCTTTCGAACCGAGTTCGCTTCGAGCGATTTGTATGGAAATTTGAGCAACGCCACCGCGTGCGGATTTGGAGCTACAATATTTTAGATACTTTTTGTTAAGTTTCGAACGTCTCGATATTTCGTTCATTTGATAGATTGCTGGTGCTCGTTAGTCGTTAGTGAAAATTCATGATCCCGATTGCTAACGGATCCGTTTTACTTGTGACAGCTCGATTCGAAAGCCAGACTAAAGTTGTTATTGTGCATAGTTTGTTTGTGTACATTCTTTGTTGTTGCGTTGAGTATCACAGGAAACCATTGAAAGAATGTTAATTTAAATTTTTAAATATTTCATGAGATAGACAATTATTTTAATATATTATTTCAATTAGTAAATTAAATAAATGGAAACTGCTTGTCTCCATACTTTTTTCTTTAAGGCTGATTGTGTCGTAAGGAAAGAAAAACAGCATATGCCTCTCAACTACGGTCACGGACATATATTGAAATTGTAATGTCACTCAAACTCAAAGCCTTCCTAATTTGGGTTTGTCTCCTTCATTTGTTTTGTAATCCGACATATTAGTCTAACATTTGGCTTGATGTTATTAAGCTGTTTGAGATCTACAGTAATTAAGTTTTAGTTTTACAGGTAGCTTAGAGACATTAAATAATTTATGCTAATATACACTATAATATTATTTTGTAGGCTGTAGTGATACCTGTGTGGTTGCACCGTGGATCTGATGTAATTTACTTTTTTTTTCTGAATTAAAATGCAGTTTCTTTTGTTAATTATTTTATATACAGGCTATGATTGACGAGTTTCTTGTGGTCTTCTTCTCGTCATACGCCTTTCCGAAGTCATGGTAGAGTCTAACGATGAGCAAGCGCATGCCTTTAGTGCCTATGCTAATAAACGATTTTCATTTCATATCATATCTTGAGTTTAAGATAACTGTTCCCATAGAAAAATGTCTGTCTGACCGAGTCGTGTATTATACACAGGTCGTTTAACTTTGATTTATATAATATGTAAGAATTTAATTGTTTAATTGAAAACGAATCGGTGTGTGCTTTAAGGTCTCGTAACGAACCAACATTGTGTGTTCTTTATGGTCAATGCAAATAAATATCGAACTAGACGTACTTGTGCCAGTTACATGTGCAAACATGCGCGCTGTTGTTGCGATTTGAGGCTCTGTCTGGTGTTTTTATTTTGAAATAACGCTCGAGTGTAGTTTACTAATAAATAATAAATCTTTAAACACTACAACCATTAGTTAGTAATCAAAATAAAAGTAGCATTTGTAGTTTTGAACTCTACTCAGTGAATCTATGTTTGAGCGTAATGTATAAATACACGAGCCTTAGTCACTAATTTCTTCTTTGAAAAGAGGTTGCAACGGCGATGCTAGTAGTGTATATATTTTTATAAGTAAAACTGTCAATTTGAATTTGGAATGAAAGAAAAGAGGAACGTGAGGGAGAGGCGAAGGGGGATTTGGATTATAAGAGATTGGTAATATAGTGTAAATAAAACTTTAGGAGTTTTCATTTATACAGTCCATTTGCTCTATTGGTTACATTGTGTTAAAAAATTTTTTTCCTATTAGGTAGTTTTACCGAGTATAGATTGCGATCGCGGACGAACTTAATCTATCTTATCAATAAAAAAAAAATTGCAGCGCAGCTCGCTCTAAGATAATTGTGGACATTTATATTGTGAATTTAATACAAATATAATATTAAACGGGAAATATTCGCGTTTCAATATTAATTCGGAAATAAGTGGTTGGGATAGTTGGAACTTACATTTACATTTAGTCAGTTTTGTTTTTGTTTTAAATTGAAATAGCTTCTAATTTTAAATTTTTCTAAACGGCTTCTGAGATACTTATTACAACAACGAAGAATCTACAGAAACATACTATGAACAATGACTATTTTGAATAGTTTTTCTGTAATATGCGATTTTGTAGTTTAGTTTAGACTATATCAAAATAAAATAAATAAATATTTGCTATATTTTGACCTTCGAGTGTTTGTGTGTGTTTATAATAACGGGTCGAGTGAAAGAATAATATTTACATCGTATCAACATAACATCGCGGACTCATCTTGTCAGTTTCGGATCCATTGTTTAGGTGATAGCTGCTATATATGCGAGCACATCTACTTATATAACGTGCTCACGATAATGGAAACTGTATGAATCATCTCACGGCTTCATGCGTGAGTTGCTATAAGAATTTTATACGCGACTTTTTTTTTTTTTTGCTTATTTACAATAATAATGTACAACGTTAACTCGTGCGTTATTGGTTTGGTTAGCGGTGTCGTTTTTCTTTTGTTTTTTTTTTAATGATTATTTAATACAGATTTATACGTAAACAATCTCTCCTGGTGCACGTGCGCAGATCGTGTATGGTGTATCGACTAATCGGATTATTAGTCGGTTCCATAGGACAGGTCGATCTAGTGTGTAAATTTTTAAATAAAGAACTGTTTAGGACTTTTTTAGACTGTCTTGCTTGTAGTTACAATATACGATTCTTCTTACTATCGAGTATGATATATATTTTTTTATGTTATATATGTATGTGCGAGGTGAGGCCGATAAAAATGGACATATTGTATCAAAAGTAGATATATGTATATACAGTCTTATCACGTTATCAATATAGCTGTGGACCTCTCGATAAGTTTCATGATTAATTATCGCGTTTAAAGCGACAGAACTGTTGCGATTATTATTTCCCCATTATTTCTGGTTTATGAGTGAATCAATACATTGTAATATTTAATTAATTGCTATATTAAAAAGTAGGTGTTGTTATTGTTTTAAAAGTTATTATACGGTTTGTTTTTGCATTTATTTACTTTTGTTTTTTCTTGACATAGGGCTAGGTCAGGGGTCGGCAGACTTATCAACCAGATGAGCCGAATATCAAGTTTGTAGATTTTCCCATGCCTTCAGAGAGCCGCAACATGAACTTTATTATATACTATAATGAAAGTCTAATTTGCTTCAGTGAGTTGTGAGTGAGTGAGAGCCAGATAATCCTATGGCAAGAGCCGCGGTCTGCCGACCCCTGGCCTAGGTTATTGTTATTTTGACACTGGTAAAATGTTATTGTTTTTTTTATATTGTTATGTCATTATCATTGGATTAGAATTGGGCTATACTCAATTATAATTATTGAATTATAATGTAAGTTAAAATAAAAAAAAAAATAAACTTAGCTCGTTTATTAGAGGGGAATATCCTCAAATGTAGTTATTCAACGAAAAGTGGTGGTGAATTATTTTTCGAGCTACTTGTATATTGTTTAAGTAATAAATAATATTCAGTAAGCGTATAAAAGTCCCACTGCTTGCTTGCTATAAGGTTTTGTTCGTAACGGTATTCGGTATTCTTCTCGAGTAAAAGACCGTTAACGGTGTTGCGAGCATTTAGCACGGACGGATTAATTGTGCCGAAAAATCTACCAGCGAGAAATCGCAATCTGTGGCCGTCCACTTTTACGAGGCTTTTGTTCTTTTGTTTTTTTTTTTTTGTTTTTAATGGTATTTATTATTACAATTGTCAAAGTAAACTTGTGTTAGACTAGATCAGTGGTTCTCAATCTTTTTGTTATTGTTGTGGCATACTTTTAACGATTTCAAAATCCACTGATTACATCAAAATCAAAAATCTTTCTAGTCATAATATATGAAGATTTCGGAAAGGGCTATGATGAAATAAATAATTATTAATAACTCGCGATTTACGTTATCGATTTGGCAAGTTAACACCGTCTTAATAATAATAATAAATCCTTTATTGCTTTAAAAATAATAATACTAATACAATTTAACACATGAGAGACTAATTTAGAGCGATTGGTGATCTTATCACTGTCTTCAATTATTTTGTGCATGCTGTCCTATCCTATAATTAAAATTTCATTTGTTTTGTAATAATAGAAGTCAGTTTTTTGTATACTATAGCTGTAAATCCTCTCCGTTCGAAAACTGAATGACGCTCGAGTCCGTAATAAACGTTAATTATCTTTTATTATTTCATCACAAAGGGTGGTCTAATGATATAATAATTTATTATTAAAGAAATATTGACAGCGATCGTCGAGCTGTTATTACGTTGCAAATTACTTGTGAATTCGTCTGACGAAAATATAACCGAAGCAGACTCGAGAGAAAGTTGAGTCATCTCAACCGTGAACGGAAAAAAGTCATGTCTATTCAACTATGAATTTATAATAATAATAATAACCGAGGGGAAAATGTCTTGCGGTTTCCGCTACAGAGAAAGGGATAAATGTTGCAAGTGGTTATATGTAATTATATTGTTTCTTATTTTTTATAGTGTCACTATAATTTGCCAGTGTCAAAGTATTTAAAAAAAAGATAATACATGTCACTATCGAAGATGAGCGTTCTAAATACAAAATTAAAAAATTGACAGTACTTTTTCTCTATTTAGTCTCGTACATCGTACAATTGCCATGAATTAAAACTTAAGTGGTGGATTTTCTAATGGAGCTTTGAGAAGAGAAAATACACGTTTTCCTATTTTGAATAATTTATCCACAGTCACGTGCGCTCTCTCGAACACTTGACGAATTCTAATCTATTATTAACGCTTGAAAAAGTTTAGCAAAATAATTGAAGATCGGCGATGTGCTTTTATTCCGAGATGCCCGCGAAAATTCAAATTGTACAAATGTGACATACAGTAACATAGTAAGTAGTTGCGGCTACCGAACCCCACGTAGTAGTAACACTTAAAAGTCGTCCGCCCACCTTTTGGAGGAAGGCTAATGATTTTAGAGCGACGAGTGGGCGCGAGGTTTCTGCTTAAAACTACTACTGCTGACAAATTTCTATTTTATGTATTGCCAACGATTAGTAAAGGAAATTATTTAAAATTATTTTGCTTATAATTCCCGCTACAACATTCAATAACTTCTCTCGACGCGTTTCGCCACTTCGTTGAAGCGAAGCCGAAGCGACCACACGTATCCTGATGATGCCACGTGAAGTGGCGAAACGCGTCGAGACAAGTTATTGAATGTTGTAGCGGGAATTATAAGCAAAATAATTTCCTTTAATATGGATTTCCGCAAAGTAACGCCTGAAACAACCAATTATAACGATTAGTAAGTTTAATAAATTTGATCATAGTTTCGCTTGTGATGTCCGCGTTCAGACAGAAGGAGTGATAAATACGTTTTTTAAATGCGACTTTTTAAATACTATTCTACATAATATTAATAAACAATAATTATACATGCAATTCCTTGATTCCAAATTGGGATATTCTGTGTATAAACAAAAAATATTTTAAAGAGTGTCGCAAAGGCTCAAATCGGAACTTTATGAACATTTAAAAAACCTATTTCGCATGTCCTTTAGGGTCTTGATCTATAAATCTACTAAGATTTCGGCAAGGACATATGACGAGAAGAAACCGCAAGAAACTCGCCAATCATAGCCTCTACATTGTAATGTTAGTATTAGTAAGTCAGATACGTTTTTGCTTAGTTTTAATTAAAGCATCTTTAAAAATTTAATCTACTAGTTTGACTGTGTTTACGACAATACAAAGTTGATAATTACTGTACGAATTTTATTGTTGTATCAAGAATAATAATAATAAAATTCTTTATTGCACAAAAATTGTATTGATTGTAACTAACAAATGTTAGTTGGTAGATCAGTGATTCTCAACCACTGTGCCACGAAATTCTAAAAGTGTGCCGCCAAATTTTAGATATATAATAATGTTAATTAATATTATTAAATAATATGATTTAAAAAAATTTAAACTCATCTTTTTCTTTGTGTGCCGCTAAATTTTGAAATCGTTAAAAGTGTGCCGCAACAAGAAAAAAAATGTTGAGAATCACTGGACTACGGTATAACTTTTGTCGGTGTGAGCGGTTTGATAGTCGAAATGCAATTCAAGAATAGGACGGTGGTTTAGGACATTCGGCTGTCAATTATTGTATTAGGAAATGACAGATATAGTGGTCTGAAGCGTACGATTCTTGATATCGAATAAAAGTCATACTGTGTATATTAAAATGATGAATACATGTAGGTAGTAAGATTTTTCGTAATTACATACATGTGTATATTTGTGATGCTTCATGTACTTACTAGCTGTTGCCCGCGGCTTCGCTCCCGTTAAGAAGTATTATTAAAAAAACGTCTTCATCATAGTAGCTCCAATCTTTACATTCAGTTCAAACAGTCGAAAATCTAATAAGATTTATACAAACTTTCATCCCCTATTTTATCCCCTTGATTGTTGCGACATCTAGTGGTCCTTTTTAGCGGATACGTCATAACATCTGGCCCGATCCGTCCAGTGGTTTGGGCTGTGCGTTGATAGATCACTAAGTCAGTTATATATAGATTGTCGATTGTTGCGACATCTAGTGGTGTTTTTTTTTTTCTTAAAAAATGATTTCAATAATTTATCATTGTGTTATAGTGTTTTTTCGTTGGATTTCTTGAATTTGATGGAAGCGTTGCATGATTTTTTGTAGCGTAGTTGTAAGGCTTCGTTGTGCCGTCATCGGTTCGTTGGTTTAGAATTGATATTATTTATACACCGAGATGCGTATGTAGGTCTTTTCTATGAGGGTGGGTTTACTTGGAATAGACGTTTGTATAGTATGCTTTGTTATGAGATCGTATTTTATATAGACCCCCCCCCCCCCCCCCCATCCACATTTGTTTTTCATCTCAATCATCTTTAACGAATACTTTACCCAGCTACAATCTATTCGGACATGAAAACTGGATAATGATATGTTATATGAGTTTTATTAGGGCATGTATAACATTCCAACTCTAAACATTTGCTTTTGTTCAAACAAGGGGTAAACGCGGCGCCCCCGATCGATTTTTAATGCGCCTTCGCTGGACTAATGTAAATGTATGATAGCCAGAGCGATTTACTTACTCTTGTCAACGGCGATATACAGCAAGTAGTCAGTTGAGTTTAGAATAGGCATGTGGACAGATTTGTAAAATATGCGCCCTCGGTGATTTTCAAATTTAGTATTGCGCCCTTCAAACAGGTTGATGCATCACAGAAGCCATCTAAGTTAGATACCAGCTTTATTAAGTTCAAATATGATGGTGAATATTGTAAAAGTTGGTAAATAGTAGCGATTGGCTTTTCGAAGTCGATAAAAAAAAAGTAATGCAAAAAGAGCGAACGTAAACCAGTTTCGCTTTGGCTGCCCACGTTTTTTAATTCGCATTATTATCGCCCTTATCCCCGGTTTTGTTAAGGTTTATAATTCAATGTCGATGCGAATTGCGGTTGTCGGTTACTGAGTCACGCTTCGTGTGGTCTTGCGAAGTTGTCTAATGAAATAGCCGAGCGAACGCGATGATGGAACGATGATCTCCGAGTCGGTCGATGATTGATAGGTATTTTAGATGAAATTATGAGGGGACGCGGGGATAACCGCAGGCGTTTAACTATTGCGGTGCGGTTTTTTTAGTCTTTCTAATGAATTCCATTTTTTTTTTAAAATTGAGACTTGTATTTCTCTTGTAAGCTATTAGTATTATGTAGATGTAAATTCGATATTATGTAAAAAAAAGTTTTCTATCTCTGTCTAACAAGTGTTAAATGACTTAAGTGTAAGAAGAAGTAGAATTGTGTTTATTGTTAGTCCCTATTATTCCAATTAAAATTAAGAAGTGAATTTTATTTTGTCATATTAAGAAAATTAGAGCAGACTATAATATGTAATAATAAATTATAATTATATAATGATAACAAATACATTATCTTAATAAATAAATAAATACTAATCTAGATAACGTCGTTTCAGGAACATTTTAGCTTTAATCGCGATCAGAATCTGTCATTCGCAGACAACAACAATGTTACACTTCCGCACGGTTTCGTTTAATAAAAGTTTTAGTTGCGCAATGCGATGTTTTATATTGGAAAACCGGTGGGCTGAGTGGGGAACCAGTTAACAAGCGAGTGCGTTTGTAAAACTCTCGTGGTACGTACGAAGGTACCTTAAATGGTGTTATGGATTGCACCAATGTATAGTCAGGTGATAATGCAGACGTTATTATAAAACGTATCTCTTATGTTTAATTATTATTATTCTATCAAAGACATCTATACATATATAAAAATGAATGTTTGTCTGTATGTCCTTTATAGAATCGTAAGCCATGCATTTGATCATGTGATGATCTTTAGCAAAGTTGTTGCGCATGAACCCACTAAGGTTTCTGAGTTGGTACGATCAATTTTCAACAGATGGCGCCACTGTCATTCTAATGAATTTCATATATTGCCGTGACAGTTCATGACAGCTCACATTGAACAGACAATATTGTCGTCAAATTAAGAAAATCAATAAAATGACTCAATATGAGTTAAATATTTGTGTAATGTCTTTCCTTCAAATTTCAGTTTATAACGTTGTAGTCGAAACAAGAGCCTCGTTATTAAGTATTATGAAATTTCCTCCCCTGTAGGGCATTTATGTGGAGTGAGCGATTTTTTCTCATGGCATCGGTGAAATTCCTTCCAATTGAGCAATTTTGCGATGACCTTCGATTCGATCTCTCTTTTATGTAAAATGATTTTTTTCTCATCCCTTTAATTCGCCCTCGAATGGCGATCAGATTTGAAAGATGCGCTTTTACGATGTTTTTATCACTTTGTCCTTGACCCGTTTTAATTTTCTAACACTTTCCCTCCTCTTGCTTCAACAGATTTATATCAATTAATAACTTTGTCTGTTTAAATATTAATTATGGCTCTCTTCATAATTGTGTTGAATCGTTAATATTATTAATGTTTTGTTCTTGAAATCCGTCACACTTATTTTAAAATTCGAAACGTTAAAATACTTTAAGAATGAGAGGGGAGATCGTGATGAAAAGGAAACAAAATGAAGCTTAAAACAAATTAAATATTTGATCGTAACTACCTAGATTTTCTTGTAAGTATAGACAGAGTAAAGATCCGTATAGCGTAGAGTTATTTGTGTTTTATGAGAGGCATTCATTAAAGCCGCTTTGTCAGCCAACAAGGGCGTTATAGTGCGAGATAACGTACAATGTCAACAAGACTGCTCAGGCATAACGTTCATTGCGTGTCAGTGAACGCGATCGGTCCCGACTAAAGGTGCCGTCGACGCGTTCAACGCACTCTCGCCACTATGCGATGCCAGTGCATCCAGCATGACTAGACGTCACGTTAAGTGGAACCAGATACCCTCATTGTTAACTGCTAACTGACAGATAATTAGCTCGCGTTTCCTAGAATATCACGTTTATTGATTTGTTTAATTCTATTGTTTGTCGTGTCGTTTGTCAAATGTTTTGAAATGTTTGTTAGTTCTTTTTTTAATAGTTTTAAAAAAACTTGATGTGTGATCTTTATTTATGTTCAGTAGCGTGCCTTGAAGGGTTAAAAATGCTTGCATTTAATTAATATAAATATTTATTGATTGTAAGTTATCACTTCCTCCAAGAAATTGAGCTAGCCCAACAATTCAAATTAAATAACGTTTTTTTATATCTTTTTTCCCGAGAATCATGAGATTAAGTGACATTGTACATTGGATAACATTTTACTAATTTTTGCCTACACACGTTTGGGGCCCCTGTAGACCGGGGGTATATTGAATACTTTTACAGTGTTTAAAGTAAAATGTTCGTAAATTAATTTAGTAATACATTATAAGTTGTGTCAATGAAATATGAAACGGTTGTCCCTTTAGCAACGGGAACACAGACCGCAGGCTGCAGTTTCCGCTATATCAAGATCGTGTTCCGTTTGCGGTGTTCGTTGCATTGTTCGTTCATATCGATACGCTGTCTTTGTTTCGCTTTTGTTTTTAAGAACATATACTGAAAATGTGAGATATATAAAAGGTTATAATTATGTGATTTATGAATTGTTATTTGCTTTTTTTTTCTGAATTAAAATTTAGTTTCTTTTTGTTAATTATTTTATGTACAGCCTATGATTGACGAGTTTCTTGTGGTCTTCTTCTCGTTATACGCCTTTCCGAAGTCATGGTAGAGTCTAACGATGATCATTGAGTGCCTATACTAATAAACGATTTTCATTTCATTTCTAAATTGAATTAGGTTCATACTCCAGTCATATATACTACGTATAATATAAAGTTTAAATAATTATGTATTCGTTATGCCAATAATAATATTATGATTTTAGTTCGTTTGAAATGTAGTCGCGAGGCCGTTTATAGTTTTATTTGGTGTATTTTTATTACTTCTTAATAGACTATATTTAATGTTTTCTAAAAAAAAATATTTATATATTTTTTATTGTTTATTTAAATCAATAAAACGACTAATTATGCTTTTGACATTTGAGTGTTTATTAGTTGACATATCGCTTTTGTTTTGTTTTGTTTGGGAATAAAATTAGCTTTCACTATACTGGTGCCTATTTTTGCGTTACTCTTATGTCTATCGTACTTTTGTCTAGACTGGATTGCAAGTTACGAAAAAGAACGTATTGTTGGTCACTATCAAGCTTGAACTAAATTTAGTAAAGAATAAATTGACTTATGATATTAAAGGGCGTAACTTTTAAATATGAATCGATTCACTAATAAAACGTTTCTAATTCTGTTTCGTTTTAAATGCCATTAGTATTATTGTCACTTTAAATAGAATTCGCCCGCGAACGTTTTCCTCGCGCTTTCTGTAAATATTTTGAACGTCCGACAACATCTGGTCCGGTGCCTTATCGTGGCACACTTTCTCGACGTATTTTCAATATTTTTATTTATTTTATGAATAAAATTGTCAAAAAGAAGAATTAAAATTAATAAAATATAAAGATTTATACGAATTTTAATTAAATTTAAATTTGGGTGGTTGAAATTTGCTTAATTGTGTCGTTTATTGTTTGTTCCTTAAATGTCGTTCTATGTGAGAAAAATAATAATATCTGGATTAAATTGAAATTCAAGGTCTCGAAAACTTTTTACAAGTTGTTTTAAATGTAAACTGATTTTTGCTCTTTACTTGTATCAATATATTAATTAATGCTTAGATCGTTTTGTGCATTGTTGGTCCTTCGAGCCGGATGAAGTAAAATAATAGTTTTTGTAAAAAGTATTGAAGGTTTTGAATTTGATTAGATATAAGACATCTTTACTAGATAAGCAGTTGTTTGTCATCGATTTGGTTACATCTGTTCTGTGTCATATCATTGTTTGTACAATTGGTCTTGGGGTTTTACAGGTTTGCTTTCTTCTGCCTTTTTGGGTGAACGGTCTTTACTTCGTTCGTATTAACAATTTTGTTTTTCTGTCTTTTTCTTTTCAGATATGTAGCGACCGAGTGGGAGTTATTGTGTTTGAATTCTATTTTGGAATGCGGAAGCTGTAGTTTCCTATTGATGAGTTTTAGGTTTTTTTTTAATACAGGAGTAATCACAAGTTTACGTGTGACGTTTAGAATGTCTAAATTAAAACACGTGATTGATTCAATTTAGGCTCTGTCTTATTAGAAATTAAAAAATCATATCATACTTCGTTGATTATAAAATGTCGTGTTCGTAGTCTAGTTGTGGTTGTTGGTATTAGTTTTTACGTGCGTCATATCACTGATTACTCGCTATCGTTATGTGACGTCACGTATTCATAATAAATGATCAGTTCGTTCGCTGGCTTTGATCGGTTTTCTGCGCACCTTTTGTGGCGATGCCTCGGAACAACGTCAATTCTATCTACAATATTGGAATATTTATGTAATAAGATTGATACTATATATATATATAGTAACAGTTTTATTATTTGTTTCAGTGGTTTTTTATATAGTGTTAAATTGATAATTGAAAATGGACAATTGTGGTTCTGAATCAAAAACAATTGAATATAATAATTAATGTGGTAATTGTACATATTGTGAAGTTAATGGCTTCTGTTAACAAAATGGAAAGGAAATTAACTCGAGAAGATTTTATGAGGAAAAGCTTTCGGGCGCCAAAACCGTCGAATGTTCCCGAATCAACCGAACCTGTTGTTAATGGAGCCCGAGTTCCTCCTCCGGTCTCGCTATCAATGCTCGACAGCACGCCCAGGACTCAACGAACGCAGTATGAAGGGACACCAACGGCACCTTCTCCTAAGCGAATGGAACTAAACAAAGCACATCCGATACACATAAAGTCATTCATTCAACCCGAGCCACCCGATGAACCGGCACCGGTTATACCTTCTGACGATGTACTCAGAAAGCTAGAACGACAAATCGGCGAAATGGAACGCGGGCTGGAGCGTGCTAAGAATGGATCCGTAGTCGTCGATGAACGCATACGATATCACGAGCACGAGAATCTGCTACGGACTGGTGTGTCGGCCGTCGGCGGTGGTGGCTATCTGCCAGCCGATTCTGACACAGAACACGATCCACCGGCGTTTAATAGGAACGAAAGTACACGTAGCAGCACGGGTGGTACTACACCAGCGCCGCGGCCGACGAGACTATCCCGGACGAACTCGGACACCCAACAGCATGCGGTTGCAGCGACCGCTCGTATGATGCGCAAACTAGCTGACACTTCTAATAAAGAGGAGAAGGTGAAAGTTAATACGCGTAAAGCGATTCAAGCTAGAATGGAGCGAATGAGGGATACGGTTGTGGGGAATAAGCAGAACAGAGTTTTAGCTGAGCATAAAGCGCCCGATGCTGCTAAGGTGCCAGCGTCTCCGATGGCGAGGAGGTCTTCTCAGGTAATCCTTGTGTGCGTCTTTTGTGAAGTCCTTGACTAGCTGTTATTTATTGTGATACATGCTAGGTCTATTGTTTAATTGTAGTAATTTTAAAACGGAAGAGAAGTGTCCCCAGCAACACAAGGGCCTTGGATTAGCTTTTGAGGTTATTTGCCGTTTCTGATTTAATAAACCTGTTATTTAATGTATAATATAAATAGTAGATAATTAGGTTAATAATTACCCGTCTATTTGGTTGTGTCATTAATATCTTACGTCTAGTTATGTAAGAGAGTTTTTTTTATTTGGTCTAATGACATTTATAAGTTTACTTTATTCCGTGATATGATTTAATATATTTTTAAGCGGCTTAATATCGCGTTTATTTTTTTTAATAATTAGTATATTTCGAAAGTCATCTAGCCAATAGTGGGTCTCGTAAGACCCACTATTGGCTGTTAAGATTTCGAAACGTTGTATTAATTAAATTAGATAAAATAATTTAAAAACATAATTTGACATAAGCAATTTTAATACAATATTTATTTTTATGTTATAAGCAGTTTTTTTTAAATTTAAAGTAATTTTTTATTTTCTTTTTCAGGTAAGAATTGTTTTTGCTGATCCGTTTGCTTTTAATCGTTGTTTGGCGCGATGTAAGTAGTAAAAATTATGATTTTTTAAAATTACCCGCTAACGTTAAGAAGATATTAAATTTAAATATTTATGGATACTACAAATAAAAAAATGTAAAATAAGGAAAAAATGTTGTAAGAAAAATATCCACGATTGTTGAGTTTGTACAAGTGTGATGTTTTATCGCGCTTGGAGATAAAGTGGATTCGGAAAGTGTCGAGTCAAACAAATTGGTTTGATTGATTACCTAAGTTTTTCTTCTTCCTTTTTTTTGCTTATTTCGCGAGGTTTCTCTTCTTTTCTATATTTCTTTGGTAATATAGGTCGTCTAACTTCGAGATGTAGGATGGTAAGGATTTTTTTTGACTTGATGAATCGGAAAAACCTAAGATGATAATACAACATATTCTTATAGTATTATGTTGTATTTGAAACATGCTTGTTCATAATTGTTGTGATGACATTCAGACGTTGAAACCTTTCACGGTAGAGCGACTGAAACCCTATCGATGCTACAATATCAGTATTTTTCTTTTTCTCGATACATTTTTTTTTCTTTCCAATGATATTTGCATTTCAACCGTCTCTCGTCGTTATTTTAAAATTAGAATTCTATTTAATTCACGTATTAATTGTTGTCTCTAATAGTTGATTATTTAAATACTAATTGATTAATAAAAATTCGTATCAATTAAAGTGGTGATTGATTTTTAAAACTACTGTATAATTAAAAATTGAATATGACGTATTGTACTAAATGAGTGGTTTTTTTTTGTAATATGGATCGAATCAACGCGAACCTATCGGTTACGCGCGGAACTATAAACGTTCCATACAAAAAAAACGGGTACAGATGTTTATTGGTTGTATATTTTTCTTTTTACATAGTTTCTAATGGGTACTGGTAGTAAATAGAAGTCGTGCTGTATTGAATTGGTTTTAACGTTATAATTATAAAAAAACAAGTAGTTTTTTTTTAAATCGTGTCAACAAACTGACGTACAAAATGTCAAAGTGGCAGTTCAGAATTCTTGTCAGATTAAAATTTGACAGACATAGTAGTCTGAGGGACACGACTCGCTTGCCAGACTGTATGGGTGCTTACAATAATATTGATATTGACTTTTTTCAAAGAGAAAATACGTAAACAAAATATCGGTATGAAGATAATTTATATAATGTATACACAGATAATGAAAAATGTATTTGTGTTTTGCAAAGGACGTTTTATGAGCTGATAAAAAAGAAACGTAATAAGTGATGACTATTCTCGTAGAAGAGTTGGATATTATTTCTTAAATAATAAATAAATAAAGCTCTGATTGATTAATAAAATAAACTGATATTAATGTATTGGTTTTTATGTAGCATACTTTATATACCTTTATCTGAAAAAAAAATGCCGTGAAGTGGACCTAGTCGTGTTTCTTTTATTTATTCATTTATTTTATTTATTTACATTTAGTAATAGGGTTCCAATAAAGCACTTTTACTCGTCAATACAAATACAAGTATAAATGAAATAAATTTAGCTGCTGTATACTGGCATTGTCCACTTACATACTAATGTCATAATAATATATAATAAATCCACTATGATGTAGAAGAATAGACGGCATTGTCATTAAATTGTATGCCTGAGGGTAAATATAAAATGACATTGATTATGTTCAAGTTTTTTATAATAATAATAATCTATCTAATAAATATATCTAAAATATCGAATCTAATAAAATCCCAGCAATAAAGTTGCAGGCGGCTACACTAAAATATGATACAAATGACCGCTGCTATTATTATAAACTAAATGATATTTCAATTATAGGATCAGCCTATCCCTGTCACACGACTCTAGGTAGTGAAGACAATGTTAAAGTTAGAATTGATGAGATTAATTATTTTTAGAAATATGATACTAACAAAAGATAATAGTTGAAATGAACAATCAGAAGCAAACGATTACAATACAACAAATACAATGTACAATCGTTTAGTAAATTAAATTAGTTGAGCTTTTTTTTCTGTAGATAAGCTATTAGGTGTATTAATAAGCTATAAACTGCTAGATCCTTTGTCGTTTGAATTATCTGACAATTTTCATCAGCTGAGTTCCATAAGCCATCGAAATGCACATTCTATTCTCGCATACATGCCAAACGAATTCGACCTCAATTTGCATTCAGTAATAGTTGGACTCTCTATGCTTCTGGCGGATAGTTTAGGGGTGATATTTGTGTGGCTGGAATAAATGGAGCGGGTGGTGGATCGTGCCTCACACCCCCACGAGGCCGCAGTGTGATTCCGGGTGCAGAGCTGTGTGAGCGTCCGTGTGTGATTGGAGATTTTCTAAAAATAATGCGTTGTGGTTAATATTTTATGGACAAGATATTTTTCTAGTGTCAATTGTTTTTGTCATGGCCAAAAAGAGGGTAAGGGTTTTGGAGGAGTTATACTCGTTCGTTAGTGTTTTAGAGCTAGTCTAGGTTTTTTATTGTTAGGTTATTCCAATTGGTTTCTGTACAATTGGGTTGGGTATCCTAGTTTGCCGTCATTGGCTGTAGTTGCTATGAGGCTTGAAATTTAAGTTGAAAATAAATATTTATTATTATATCTAGGCATATGACCACACTCCGCCTAATGTTAAGCTAAAGTGCGATCCATGTGTGAAGATAATTATTACCACAGACAGATGTTTGCAGGTAATTAACTATGTCGACTTGGAAAAACGAATGTGACAAATTCAGGTTATCGTTATATTATTAATAATCATTTTATCGGTATATGTCTCTCATAGGGTGACCATAGCTATTTCGAACTAGTATAGTGGTGTGAAGCAAAGTGTACGTCCAAGAGTACCAAAGTCGAGGTCAGTTCATATGTTTCCGTTAACGTAAACAATTCTTCATTTAGCTAATACGAAAACAAGCTCGATACTTTTCTCGTTAACGCATATTGTACGAGGTTTAGTAAATATTTATATAGTAAAAAGTTAAGGTGATTTGGTGACCTTAAAGAACGTTTTACCTGTCTATACTACATACAGTTTTAATCACCCTGTGAAATAAATTGTAAATATTCCTATAAATAGTAAATTTTTTAGTTAGTTTTGAGATATATTTATAAAAACATAAGATTTTTCAAATGAAAAAACGTCTCATATTTATACTGTAGTATATGGTCACCCTACTCGTGCTAAAACAGCTGATCGTTTTACTTGAGTATTATGTCAAAGAGGATAGAAAGATATATAAGTAGTAGTTAATAGATTGCACGTCCCTAGTCGAGTAACTAAGAGGTTCAGGTGAATGACCTTTTCGTAGCGCTTTTGTTTTAGTTGTGTGTTGTAGCATGGTGACCATAAAGTCTTATATTTTTGATACAACTTTGGAGATTAATAACTTTAAAAAGATCATTATAATATATATTTTTTTAAATTAAAATGTTAATTGGCTGTCTTTATTATGTCGACTATTATCAAATATAATAAATCATTTAGGTATTGCCTTGATTCTAAACCGCGTATATAAATAGAACGGCTAAATCGATATCGTATTATTTCGACAGAGGCTGAATATTATACGTGATTTATTTGTATTGTAAAAGAGTACAATTGAAATTGAGTAATTGATCGGCCGTGGTAGGAGTCCTGGCTACACGTGTGGTCACATGTCGAAACACCAACCGTGGTCAGGGCTGAGATGTCATTAGCATTGTATATATTCTACATAGTGTTCCCTGTCTGCCCCTATAAATGTCCGTGTGTGCTGTGCCTAAAAGTCTATCGATCGCGACAACCAACGAGCGATGACCTAGTTGTAACACTAACCTCCCTAGGTCGTGTAGCGTTATGATACCGGAACAGCATCTGCTATGTTGTTTTTTTTTTGTTGCGAAAAACAAAATAGTATTAATGGTCAGGTCCTGTTAACGTGGTTGTATAAAATTGCAATTTTACAGGATTTAAAGTTGTTATTGTGTTTAGTTTTGTTTGTGTAGATTCTTCGTTGTTGTATTGAGTATTGTATTGAGAGAATGTTTTTTTTTTATATTTTGAAGCTATTTCAACAAAAAAAAAACGTTAGTTGCCAAAATGTTATTTCTGGTTACGTTATTGGTTAAAATTAATAAAATGAATACATATTGAATACGATATTATGAATTTAATGTACATACTACATATTTACCCTGTTAGAATATCTCGTGTTCATTTTTGGTTGTGAAAAATTTATGTGCGGACTAATGATGAAAATGTGTCGTAAAACGAATGATATATTACTGAAACAACGATCCCTTGTGAGAAAGGAAAGAGTTGTGACTTGGTGCTAGTGTTGTGATTATAATGGTGGTTCAATTAATTAATTGATTAATCAATTAAATAGTGTTTGCATTTATGGAGATGGGAATCAATGGGGAGCATTTGGTGAATAATTATTCTTTTGTTTTGTCGTAGTGGAATTAGTTTTATGAGTGCTTTTGTTGTAAATTGCATGTTGTGAGTAGTGACGTATGCGTGAGTCGTTAAGGGCTGCCAAACACGTAGTAGTTAGTGGTAGCTAGTGGGTGCCTTATTGTATTTTATTGTTTTATAGAATTAGAATTTGTTTTATATGTTTGTGTTTGTTTTGAAGTATGGTATTTGTATGTAGATATGAGTGAAATCATTTCATTATAATAAAGTTGGTAAATATAGTTCATTGTTTTGGTGTTACATTTCCATTTATAATGAAATTTCTCCGACGTGCAGTATATTAGCGCACGGTGTTGTGAAGCGTACGCCGGTGGAGGCAATTTTGTGAGCACCGCCCGGATCGGTGACCCCCTCTTCTTTCGAGGAAATAGTTCAAGTGCCTCGGGGTTGCGTCGCATTAAAGTGGGTGGAGCGACGGGATGGTGTTTGTTTTGGTGTTGTTATTAGTTTTAGTCTAGATTAGCTTTTTTTTTGGAAGTCTAAAAATAATATTATGTGTTGAGATGTTAGTCAAGTTAAAGCAATTAGCAATTTGAGTCGTCGAAGCGACCACACGTATCCTGATGATGCCACGTGAAGTGGCGAAACGCGTCGAGGCAAATCATTGAATGTTGGTAGAGGTTATTTTCCTTCGTCGATAATAAAATAATTTTAAGTAATTAGCAATTCCTAATTTAAATTGTGTTTGTAGTTTGTCTTCTGTCTTGTATGTTCTTTTGTTTTGTTTTATTTTTTAATTTAATTGTATCGCACTCTAGCTCAACTTCGGGCGGGGTGTGGTCATATGCCAAGTTATACTAACTTCACAAATATTTATGTACCACTAATGACTATCTAAACGATATCGAATTTTACTTGCACACAATGCTTTGACCCAAAACTAATATAACTTGTGCTATTGGTATCGGTATCAAGGTATAACATTCGGACCCGAATTGCTTGTTTTTTTTTAAATTAATATTGCATATATGTTTTAACCAGAAATCGAACCCGGGATATTTGGGTATCAGATTGGTGTGCTAACCACCACGCAACAGCATACAAATAAACTTGTAGTCTAGCCATTTAAATAATTGAACATTCGAGAGTGCTTGAATAGAATAATTTATATAGCCAACTTTGACGTTGATGCAGCCGCTTCTGACCCATTTCAGCACGCTGCAAATAAGTTGCTTTTGACGCTATCCTATCTTAAATTTTCTTAGGGTTATTTTCGATCGATACAGTGTTAACTATTTTAACATTAAAACTATCAACTGGTCAATATGACCAGTTTCAAAAATTCTTCATAAGACTTGTATGTAAAACCTTACTCATTATTTTTTTGTAAACGATTCTATTTTTAACATTCTACAAGAAATTTATTGAATTATATTTAATCCGGTAATTTTGACCAGTTGGTAAAAATAGGTCATATTGACCGGCTGGGTAGTTCTAGTGTTAAGTGTTTAAATCTTATAGTAATATATAGGCATATAGTAACGTAGACATAAAATAAACTAAAAAATACACCGGGAACAAAAATAAATCTACGGGTATTAGTTTAGTGGTCCAATTATCAGTAGTATTTATTGTCATATAATTTTTTTTCGACTGAGTATCGAACCCAGTACCTAATATAGCATCACAATATTAAAATCGCCCCGATCGCGTCATTATGCTTTTATTATTCATATTAGTGCTTCTAGTATAGGTCTAAATATTGATTTTGAAATTACCCACTCAATTGTTTATTTTCATTACTGAATTCTATTTTCAAAGAGTTTTCAGTTGACATTTGTACCTACCTCACACGACGTAAAACCGAAGCTGTATAAACAAAATATAATATAACCAAAGAAATGGCTTTCAGTGGGCTTATCACGAATTTAGTCTGGCTTTCGAATCGAGCTGTCACAAGTAAAACGGATCCGTTAGCAGTCGGGATCATGAATTTTTACTAACGACTAACGAGCACCAGCAATCTATCAAATGAACGAAAGATCGAGGCGTTCCAGAATTAACAAAAAGTATCTAAAATATTATAGTTCCAAATCCGCACGCGGTGGCGCTGCTCAAATTTCCATAGAAATCTCTTGAAGCGAACTCTGTTCGAAAGCCAGACTAAAATTCATGATAAGCCCACAGACATCAAGTAAAGCTAGTATGCTAATATTGAATATTCAGCCAATAGCACTAACAAGAAATTTCAAAATTTTATTATCACACGTAAACCCTCATCTCAAAAACAAAAATAAACTACATTTGTGTCAATAATTTTGACGTAATGCGGCTTATAATTCACGCTCATTGGCTATTAATTTAACGCGGTAAATATAAAATGGTATATACTTGTTCGCGAAAAAAAACCACTACGACTAAATGATAATAATATTGCGTTTATGTTGATTAATCTTAATCCGACATTTTGAGAAATGATGTCGTAATGGAATGTAAAGCTTTTGGAAGGTCAAAGTTTATGCAAAGTTTATGTCAAAGTCGTATTTTGTTATTTCTGTTTTGGAACTAATTGCCACTTGCAATAAAACAATCGCCTTTATTGAACAATGGAATTCAAGTATAAACTTTTTAAGCACTGTCTTAGCAGAATAATGATGCATCCAATATATATATAACTAGTGTTTTTGCCTTCGTCTATGGCCGCGAATGGCCTCTGAATTTGAACATAGTGGTTTTAAAAAAAATCTTGAAAGAATTTCTCATCCTGAGAGAAAGTCAACCCACCTAAGACATCTACTTTCTTTCTTCTTCTGTTCTTTCGTGTACCCTCTTTCACCATCATCCCACAACCACTCCCATCTCTTCCTTTCGAATCCCCTTTCTCTCTCTTTCTCGTATTTCGTCTCTTTCACCCACTTACGTTCCGTTTTACTCTAACCCCACATATATGTATTTTTTTTTATATTATATACATGTACGCAGTTATTATATATTTGTTTTCATGAACTTTAGAGACTCAATCACCGTGTTACTCTCCTAATGGTTAGTTGGTAGAGAATTCTAAATGGCATTAAGCTCGTTAAATTTATAATAATGCAATAAATACAATAGAATTGTTATTAATATATATATTATTTCTTTTGTTTCAGGTAAGGATACGTCGTCCGTTTTTGTTTTGCTAATATGATGTGGTAAAAAAACGGGTAAAGTATTTATTGCGAGGCTAATCGGTACATGTTTGAATCGCGTCCATTTTCCTAAATTTAATTTTAAACTATTATTATTAAATGTTAATTTAAGAAAAAAAAACATACTGTTTATTGGTTGCTGTCTGTGTATTTGATAAACTTGAGTTTCTTTAAAAATAATCTTTAAAAAATTGAATATTACTAAATACTAGCCTGTATGAGGGAAAGGGGGGGGAGAAGATATAAGGGATCATATTAAAAAAACTTTCTCTTAAGGTCGTGGTTATACATGAGATTATATGCCATATAAATTATTTTAATATAATAATGTGTAAGTATAAAGCAAGTCGTATGTAAATAATTTTCGAGCGTATTTTTTGCCCGTTCATTGCGTCTCGCTTAGAGGACGAGGCACGCTTCGTGCACCGCTGGTCATTGTTCCTTTTATAGCCAACCGCAGCTCACCTACATTGCTCTGAGCACATCAGTTTATCATCAGATCTCGGTATATCAATATCGTTTGGAGTGTATTTCGCGAATTAGTTTAGGCTTTTGTGTACGTTGTTTTTAGAATTGAATCGTGTTTTTTTGCTTTATTTGATAATTTAAAATTATTTCTTTTGGGGGTAGAATTCAAATTGATTAGTATTTGGTCTAAGTTCTGTTTTAATGTTTTTAATTAATGCTCTGTTATTGTTATTATCACCTATAAGTTGGTTTCTTATTGGAAAAAGACTTGAAGTTGTATGTGTCAAGTGCATCTCGCCGGCTAAGGATTACCAGCAATTTCTCACTTCAAGTTGGCAGCCCTTTGTCTTCTCTATTATATAATAAAACTACCCTCAAATCTATGGTCGGACTTGTTGCTTCGGATCATGTGTTAGTTGGATTATCAACATCTTTCTCTTGAATCGATTTTTCTAGTACTTTGTGAAGGTTTTTCGTTTGATTTCTTTTTTTATAATCGTCTGTATGTATATATATATATATATATATATATATATAGCTTGCATAATGATAATATAGTGACGATTATTTGAGTTGCGTTGGCGTGTGTCACATTCTGTTGCTTTTTTTGTATCATTAGACTGTTTTCTTTTACAATTGTTTCATCAATGGATGTTTTATCACGCAGAGTGATGTGTATTGAAATGAATCCCAGTGATGGAGAAACCGGGAATGTGTTCAATTCGTTTGTTTTGATTGCAATAAATATATGTAGTTCTATCATTCTCGTCCGCATTGCAAATTGCTTCTGCTGCATTGTTCTACTGGAACTTTATGAAGTTATTTCAATTTTTTATTTGTTGACACATGTATTGCTTTAGAATATATAAATAATAATAATATCTTTATTTAATCAAAAATATAAATTCCTAGGTACAATCATGCTCTATCTGTGAAACTAGTCCAATAATACAATAATTTGTATGTTAAGAGGTTCGGTCGTTCACCCATAGATGGCGTTGTCTAAAATATAACACACATCCTATATTTCGATAAAAGAACATATGTGAATACTCATCTGTTGTTGTGGTACCGACGTGTGTTCTTTTAGCTAACCCTATAACAAATTAAGCTTCTATTATAATCCATTTGTGTCTATTTATTTACTGTTTCGAAGTTTTTTTTTGTGACGTCATTGTGAGTTTTGATCGTGAAAGAGTACGATAGTATTTACATACAAATATTTTTAAAACATAAAACGCTATTGTGTAATCTTTGTATCACAAATAAAACAAAAGTGTACAGTACTGGCTTCAAATCAGCCAGTACTAGAGTTCATTTGTGAAGTGTCAATCATAAGCGATCAAAATAAATCCGCAAACGATGCGCCACCGCGTGCTGCCGATGTTGGCGCCGATGTTCCTGTCGAAGATGTGGAGGAGGAAGCGACGGGCGAAAGCGATAGAGAGATTCCATGGGGTTGTGATGATCTTTTTTATTATTTATTATTATTATTGAAATGAAAACCGTAACTTCGGAAAGGCGTATGACGAGAAGAACACCACAAGAAACTTGTTAATACATAAACAAAAACTGTATTTTAATTAAGAAAAAAATTAAAAAAGTAAATAACAATTCATAAATCAGATTGCACAGTGACTAGAATAATAAATGTTATAATAATAATGTATATGCAAAATATATATAAAATAAAAATATATAGCTGGCAATACAACATTAAATTCAGTCAAAAAAAAACAATCCTTGTAGTAAGCCAAGCTCAAACACTAGTTAAGGTAATAGTTATTATTATTTATGTCGAGATGTAAGGTTTGACATTTTATTAGCACACTAGCTGTTGCCCGCAACTACGTCTGCGTAATAATGAATGAAATAAATCTAATAAGATTTATACAAATTTTCATCCCCTATTTTATCCCCTTGGGGGTAGAATTGATCAAAATCCTTTCTTAGCGGATGCCTACGTCATAACATCTACCTGCATGCCAAATTTCAGCCCTATCCGTCCAGTGGTTTGGGCTGTGCGTTGATAGATCACTAAGTCAGTCACCTTTGAGTTTTATATATATAGATAGATTAAAGGCGGGGGATCTTGTATATATATATAGTTTATTTAAACTCTTTAAACTACAAGAAATATTAAAAAAGATAAATCGTAGTACTACGACTCCAGCCTTTAATGTGTTAATATTATTTAAATCGAGACGGCATAGTCTCTGGTGATAGTTTTCTTTATTCAGGTACCGCTTAGTATCAAGTGGAGTGTGGGGTAATGTAATGTTCCATTCGGTTCATAAACTACTCTATGAGCGAAATTAATCCCCCCCCCCCCCTTCTCCCCCCAAATATTATAAAATAGAGTTTTATAATGTGTGGTCACTTTTATGTCACTCCGATAAGATAATAATGTAATTTGTATTAGGTTAGGTAGTGTTGTCGCGCGGATGTTTAGACGTCACTAAAAGGGGTCAATTTGATAGATATTGTATAAACTGTATATATTTGTAATTAGTGATGTACCCTTCTCGACCTACCTGTCTAGTATCATTTCGATTCATTTGTTTTTTTTTTACGTGTCAATTAGGTATATTATTATTATATTAATTAATATATTCGCTTTCTATCGGCTTAGTTTTCAGTAATATTTTCAGAATACAGAAAATTTTCAGATTAATTTAAATAGAAAATGAAAGAAGTGCGTTTTATTCAGACATTATTATTTAAAGAAACACAAGTTTAAAAAAATGCTATCAACTGCGCGTCGATTTTTGTTAGTGAGGTCTAGTGCCCTCTGCTAATATGAAGTTTGATGATAACAAACTTAACACTACATTTACCAGCTATTTAAATATATATATTTCTACCAAAACAAAAATATATTTGTTACGGATATATGTAAAGAAAACAATGTTTATTTCAAAACTTACTTATTACTTACTTTTATTAATTTGAACTGCTCGTGTGTTATATTTCGAAAAGACATCGAATAGATGCTTCAAATGTCGTTTCTTGAAAATGAATTTAATTGAAATATAAAATGATTATTGTAAACCTGTGAATATTGCACGTTACTAACAAAATAAACTTTAATTACAGAGTAACGAATTGAAGTTTTAATCGATCCTGAAAATCATTATATATATAGTTAATAGAACTAACTCTTCTGTTATAGCTACAAAAGTTATGATATCATTACAGAAAGAAAGTGTTACATGAAGTAGGAATTCATTCAAAGCAATTTTGACTGGTCTGATAAATCTAGTGTTAATAAAACAGAACGAATGTTTTATTTTATTGCGATATCGATAATTTTAAAATTAGAATCTCTAATAATGTACTACGTCATTTTATATGAGTGTTGCCCGTTGTAAATAATCTTGATAATTACATGTTCAGTCTATGGGCGTCATTTTTTTTCTTCTTATCTATGTTTGTTTTATGAAAAAAAAATCTATGTACGCGTATAGAGTCGTTTTTTTGCGTGATAAGTTTATAGTTGTGATTTTAGGAATATTTTTAAAGTTATACTACGTTCGCCGTACGAGCGATGGTCAAGTCCTTTGCCTCGATTCTATTAAAAATAAATTGACGTTTCCAGTAAATGCGGCGAGTGGACGGACGTCTTTTGTTTGTTTTTATTTTTCTTTTAATTATTATTCGCAATGAATTGTTTAAACTTATTATCTGAATTCATCTAATTCAGTGTAATAATGCGAGCACAATTTGAAGCATTCGTTTTAGTAAGTTAACGATATTTTTAATTCGATTTTGTGTGAATTCATCATCTTGAGTTATATGGGTTTATATATCGCTGGGTACATACATGGTGGGATCTGTAAAATCGCAATTTTACAGGAGACCTATTTAAAGTTGTATTGTGGTGATTCTTCTTTGTTGTATTGAGTAGATAAGTAATTTACATTAATTCGAAGCTACTTGTTAGCAAAATGTTAGTTTCGATTATGTTAATAGGACTCGGCGATGTGAAATATAATTAATTGTGCAATAACATATGACATATCTAATTAAGATAAACTATGACATTGAATAGAACCCCAGAGTCAGTGCAATTGTGGACTGCGTGCGCGCATCACTAACGGTTGTTTTAACGTTGGCAATTTATATATATTGTAATAATTAATAATATGATATGAAATTGATAAAATAGAAAATGTAATGTTTTGTGTTTTAAATATGCAAAGAGATTTTTTTATAACAATTCCGTACTATTTTCGGGTGAGGTTTTTTTTAAATACATATATTTATTGATATTGGTTTTGGGACATATAGTCGTTGATAGTTTTTATATAAAATGATTTTATAGGGCCGAGAGTTGTTGACATTTATTTTACATATAATAAAATATTTTAATTTTCATACAAACTTCACTTCTAATATTAATTACATATTTTAAACAGACACCTCCGCTATGCCGGCTTGACTTTTTCTAGATTGGCAGGACAAACGTTAAATAAATTCGCATATAATGTTTTAATTTGGTGTTAAGGAGATTTATAACATTGGTGCGTTGTTAATTACAGAGTGCTTCGGAGTCGTCGGCCGGCGCGGGAGGTGGCAGCTCGGCGGGCAGCACCCGTGTCTCGTCGCGGTCCCGCGCCTCCGAAGAACCGCACATTGGTGAGCTTTACTTATATTGATTTATACAAGCAGTTGTTTGGTATTAGACTATGTTAATAACCTTTAATATTGAATCAATCTAAAATTGAATAATAACTAATAGCACTAAACACCCGTAAAGTGTACCTAAACCTATGGGCTTATCACGAATTTAGTCTGGCTTTCGAATCGAGCTGTCACAAGTAAAACGGATCCGTTAGCAATCGGGATCATGAATTTTTACTAACGACTAACGGACACCGGCAATCTATCAAATGAACGAAAGATCGAGACGTTCGAAAATTAACAAAAAGTATCTAAAATATTGTAGTTCCAAATCCGCACGCGGTGGCGCTGCTCAAATTTCCATACAAATCGCTTGAAGCGAACTCTGTTCGAAAGCCAGACTAAAATTCGTGATAAGCCCACTAGTCGCGTTTCAAGAACAGCTTGTCTTGTCTTGTGTCTTGTCAATTTGGACAGAGTACATTAATCTCCTCGAGCCGACGCAATGGAAGATCAAGTACCACACTCTAACGTAATTTTACATAACTCTGAACTGTTTATTTTTCAGGCAAATATAAGTTATTAAAAACAATCGGCAAAGGTAACTTCGCGAAGGTGAAACTCGCCAAGCACGTGCCCACCGGGAAGGAGGTTGCGATTAAAATTATTGACAAAACGCAGCTCAATCCGGGTTCACTATTGAAGCTTTTTAGAGAGGTAAGCGTCTTCTTCAACGAGCGGTTTTCACTTTGTGATTTTGCTTGCTCTAAGACAATCGTATAATAAAATGTATAGGTGTATGTAAAATGTATATGTACGCATGGGGCACGGGAACCTCCCACATTGCAAAATATCGCATTATATTGCGATATCCCAAATGTGAATGTAAGGTAAAAGGCCCAGTTATTGACACTGACCCAGTTTCTGACACTTTTCACTTTAATTTCAATTTAAAGAAAAATTGTTTCTTATATAAGCTAATTAATTTTTTCAAAAGTAAAATAATTTAATTAAGTACTGATTTTATAATAGAAATAGTTATAAACAAAACAACTTTATACAAAAAAATATATATTTAAGGCCCTGAGTGACGGTCGAAGCGATTTTTCAGTTGTAGTCTAAGTTATTGACGTAAGTGTCCGTATATTGAATACGCGTTTTAACAGTCATGTAAGTATAAAAACATATATAATTATATATTGTATGATTAATAATAGCCTTTTCTTCGCTATAAAATATTAAAATATCATTAAAAACAATATTTTATTATTAAAATATGAGTGTCAATAACTAGGCTCAATTTTATTGGCATGTTGCAGTTATTGACACTCATAAGGCGCGGCCAACTCGATTTTTAGTGCAGGCGCGACCAACTAGATTTGCAGTTCGAGCGCAAAACTCATCTCCATAAAATGTAAAAATATTTATTTAGGTTTATAGTGATTCTTTGTCTTATAATTTTCTTTAATTACAGTAATTAATTAATGTTGAATATTTTGTAGAGTAAATAAAATATCATTTATTGTTAAAAATTGGAACTTGATAGTATGTAACCTAAAAAATAATTTTCAAATGAGTGTCAGAAACTAGGCCGTTGTTAGTGTCAGAAACTGCAACCAAATAAATTTTTGAGTGTCAGAAACTGGGTCTCTAAACATTAATTTTTAAAATATTAATTTCTATTATTCATTTGGTTAAAAAATTATTTAACGCATATAATCTGTTCAAGAAATCGCCAACTTATTTTTAAAATAAAACATTATTGATTCACATTAAATATTTTATAAGTTATCCTATGATAATCTTAGAATCACTCTTAAAGTGTCAGAAACTGGGCCCTTTACCTTACATAACCTTTATGGCATTTTTTAAAATTTCTCATATAGTTTTCTTTTACCAGCCTTTTAAAATGTGAGTCGTTCTCGCGCCCTACACTGTTTAAGAATTATTAATTTCGATTGGAAATTAATCCGATTGCTGGACTAGCTAATTCTACCTCCTATATGGAGTGGGATAAGAGTCCTTTTTAGTATTGTATTTAAGAACCTAAATTCTTGTTAAAAAATACTATATGTTGATTTGTCTTGTTTTTGTTTTTCGTATAAAATAATGCAATAATATTGTTTTTTTTAGGTCCGAATAATGAAGATGTTAGATCACCCAAATATTGTCAAGTTGTTCCAAGTCATCGAGACGGAGAAGACGCTCTATTTGGTTATGGAGTACGCTTCCGGTGGTGAGGTAGGCGGAGTTTAATTTTTGTTCCTTTTTTAAAAATTTTCAGCGGGTATATTCAATTTTGAAACGTTCGATCACTGTACCTACAGCTTTTGAAATGTTTTTTAAAATATTTTTTCAGGTGTTCGATTATCTTGTGCTGCATGGGCGTATGAAGGAGAAAGAAGCGAGAGCTAAGTTCAGGCAGATTGTCTCTGCTGTCCAGTATTGTCATCAGAAGCGTATTATTCATAGAGATCTCAAGGTAAATTAAGGTTTTTCTTCTTATTATCTTCTACCAGGGGCTCTCAGTGTGCGCCGTAGAAAGTAAAGAGGAGCGCCGTGAGTTTATCTATCATCCGAAACCACAAATATTCGCGTGTATCTTTTTTGAGATACTAAACTTGAAACTGCACTGCGGGCTGAATAAGATTGGGAACCCCTGTTCTAAACTAAAATCAATATACTCCGGTAGGTATACTATATAGGGTACTAATAACATTATACCGAGAATAATAAACCTTGACGAAAGCTTAATAAAATTTTAAAAACCAAATTGGTTTCGAAAATTTTTTCATCGTTCACCTATAGATGAATGACTCTTTCAATTCTTCAAAATACAGGTAGTCCTCGTTTTACGGCAGTCGAAATTTTTACACCATTCTTCGTTTTAATTGTCTCAGATTCGTTTTAAATACAATTTTTCTCTGTATAGAAAGTGTGTCTCGTTTTACGTCACTATTCTCTCCAGTACCTAACATGATGTAAAATCGAGGACTGCCTGTAGTCAATAAATTCCCAAAAAATAATAATTGTAATGTTATGAAAATTACTTTCATACTATACATTAGTATAGCACGTTCTACTTGTGTATGCATTTTCGTTTGCGGCTTTATCTCTTTCTTTCAGCGTAAATTTTCAATAGAGCCTTAATTGTTACTTAATCTGCAGTCTTGTTCAAGTGGTGTTTTGTTTTGTTTTAAATTCAGGCTGAGAATCTGCTGTTAGACGGTGAAATGAATATAAAGATAGCTGATTTCGGTTTCTCGAACGAGTTCACGCCGGGAGCCAAGTTGGACACGTTTTGTGGTAGTCCGCCGTACGCTGCGCCGGAGTTATTTCAAGGTACGTGTTTTTTTGTATCATCGTAATATCAATAGTAAAACATCTTAAATATACTCGTATATTAATTTGATTCAATGACGTATTTAATGTAATCAATTTTGTCAATAGTTTTATATAGTAATAGTTTGGTCTGTCCTAATAGACAGTCGCATTGGCAAATTCTACGTCATAGTTGATTTATTATATATTATTATGATATTAGTATGTAAGTGGACAATGCCAGTATGCAGCAGCTAAATCTTAATTGATAATTATTAAATTTATTTCATTTCATTTGTATTTATTTTGACGAGTAATAGAGCTCTGTTGGAGCCCAATTACTAATGTTAAAACTTGTAATGGAATTTTGGAGAAAAATAGTACTAATTTGCATAATTTTAAGAAAATTAATTTAAGGGCCGGTATAACCAACTCTAGTTAGTTGTTTCATGTTATTAATAAAATAAAAGTATATAATAGGATTTTTTTGTCACGAAATTAAAAAAAAAAATTGGTATCTCTCTGGTATACCTCCCTTTGGTTACTAATTAAGTATGGAGTATATGGGTAGAACCATGCGGGAGAAAAAAAATATTTAGTTTTTTTTTGTATGGGAGAAAATACATTAAGTACATTTATTTGAAAACAAATAGAACTGAAGGGCTGGTGCTTATATGGGCTATTGTACCATACACGGCGAACAAGATGACACACAGATCATGCACCTTTAGGCGCCTATTCGCATTTTACAGCCTTTTGAAAATTTGAAATTTCGTGAAGTGATTTTACAAATTTTTGACGTTATTAAATGATAATACCGATCCCTATGAATAAAAACACTCTTGAAATAATAGACATTCATAAAATAAGTAAGAAAATAATATACAGGGTGGAAATTCCGAAGAAAAATTTTAAAATTTTTAAAATACATTAAGTACGTTTATTTCAAATTAAATAGAGCTGAAGGGCTGATGCTTACATGAGCTATTGTACCTTACACGGTGAATAATATGACACACAGATCATGCACCTTTAGGGACCTATTCGCATTTTACAGACTTTTGAAAATTTGAAATTTCCTGAAGTGATTTTACAAACTTTTGACGTTATTAAATGATAATACCGATCCTTATGAGTAAAAATACTCTTGAAATAATTGACAGGGAGCAGTAATAAATAAATAAAAATAAAGTAATTACGCCAAAAATTTGTAAAATCACTTCACGAAATTTCAAATTTTCAAAAGACTGTAAAATGCGAATAGGTCTCTAAAGGTGCATGATCTGTGTGTCATATTATTCACCGTGTATGGTACAATAGCCCCTGTAAGCACCAGCCCTTCAGCTCTATTTAATTTGAAATAAACGTACTTAATGTATTTTTTCCCATACAAAAAAAAATTCAACACAATTTTTTTTTCTTCCACATGGTTTTACCCATATACACCTTACTTAATTATTAACCAAAGGGAGGTATATCGATCGGTATTGTCATTTTATTACGTCAAAGATTTGTAAAAACACTTAACAAAATTTTAAAATTTTTCTTCGAAATTTCCACCCTGTATATTATTTTCTTACTTATTATATGAATGTCTATTATTTCAAGAGTGTTTTTATTCATAGGGATCGGTATTATCATTTAATAACGTCAAAAATTTGTAAAATCACTTCACGAAATTTCAAATTTTCAAAAGGCTGTAAAATGCGAATAGGCGCCTAAAGGTGCATGATCTGTGTGTCATCTTGTTCGCCGTGTATGGTACAATAGCCCATATTTTCTCCCATACAAAAAAAAACTAAATATTTTTTTTCTCCCGCATGGTTCTACCCATATACTCCATACTTAATTAGTAACCAAAGGGAGGTATACTTGACGCTAATTGTTAATTATTAGAAAACTTCATGAGCGTCGACAAATATCAAAATTGTTTTTTTTTAATTCGATTTTGATCAGTACGTTTCTATTAGGTTATAATATTTTAAATTTAAATTTGTGTGATTTTTGAAATTGTTTAAGAGTAATTTACTAAATAAAAAATTTTATTTTTAAATACAAAACCTTAGTTCGTGAACTAAGTGGATACGCTACGCCTTAAAGTCAGACGTAGCGCGATCACATGACGGACTAATATATACATAAATATAATTACACAATTTTGACACTTTATTTTTAACACAAAGTTTCGGCACACACTTTCTTTTAGAGCTTTATGAGCAATTAAAAAAAAAACTCACGTGACACTTCTCAATTGGATATTAAAAATAATTATATAATTTTAATTATTGGTTTCATGCTTCCAACAAATCGACACACAGCTCAAGTTGGTACGTTGCTGTCTTCGAATAATGACAAGCGACAATGACAAATTACAATTTAAAATACACACAGTGCGTCTTCTTTGCTCTTATGATGTTCAACTCGTGTTAGAAAGGGACAGTGAATGTTTTAATTTCAATTTTTTTGTAATATGTGGTGGATAGTATTATGGCTCTTAAACGAGTGTTAAGAATTTTAATTTTAAAAATATATACTTGTCATTATTCGGAGGTACTTATATTGTAGTAGGAATATTTATTTCATAAATAACGCTTTGACACGAATTTGTTATAGTAAAATTATGAGTCGTATTTCGCTTGTTTTCTTTTGTTTATTTTGAATTTGACGTTCCGAAAGTTCGACAAACGAAATGTTCACGACAACGCGATCGTTTCTCTTTCTATCGCTTATATACCTACAAAAAATAAAGTGTATCCATTTGGAAATCGCCGTTTTTACTATGCTACTTAATATTCTCACTACTTTGAAATAATATTGTCTCTTTTTATATTTATTTATGTTGTTATTGTAGTATTATGTATCTATTAGTTTTTTTCCCTCTATTATCTGTCTTGTGGCTTGGTTGTCTGGAAGAGATCGCTTTGTAGCGATAAGGCCGCTGTCTTAGTTACTTGTATACGTATAAAAGTTGCTATCATAATAAATTCGTGTTGTAAGCGTTTATTTAAACATATATTATATATGTTTATGTCCATTTTTTGTTGTTGTAAAGTTGCATGATTAGAAATGTCTTTCTTTTTCTTATAGTAATTGTTTTTGTTCGTGAATTTATAGTGTAATCATTAAACTTTAAACAGTAATTATATTTGTACCTTGCTTCTGTCTCTGGTCACAGATGTCTGCTCATGGACCCTATTCTAGCTTAACATGAGGTGGTCTGTGGTCATATGACCGGCTAATATATATAATAAAAATTTAAAAATGAAGTACTTAATCGTCGGGTCCTAAAACATACTCAGAACTAATATTTTGGTAATTTTTAATCTCATTAACATTTTCTATACAACAATGAATAATCTACACGAACAAACTAAAATATATAACAACTTTAAATCGTTTTAAAGGAAATTATTTTGCTTATAATTCCCGCTACAACATTCAATAACTTGTCTCGACGCGTTTCGCCGCTTCACGTGGCATCATCAGGATACGTGAAGTGGCGAAACGCGTCGAGACAAGTTATTGAATGTTGTAGCGAGAATTATAAGCAAAATAATTTTAAATAATTTTCTTTAATATGGATTTCCGCAAAGTAACGCCTGAAACAACCAATTATATTAAATCGCTTTGTAAAATTGTGATTTTGTAGATCCTACCGTGTTAATAGATGCAATGATAGTTTAAGTAGCTTTCGCTGGACGAATATAATTCTTATAAATTTTGTTTTTAAAATGCATATATCTATATATTGTAATGATTATATTGCAGAGGCGCTCGTGTGTTTGGGCTACAATAGACAAGAAATTGAATACTCATTGGCCGAGGCGAAGTACGACGATGTGTTCGCCACGTATTTGCTCCTGGGAAGGAAAAGTACTGACGTGAGTTATTTTTGCAATTAAATTCAGAACAATTGTAATACAATTTGAGCTCAGATTCTACACTCGAGTACAGTGGGCTTATCACGAATTTTAGTCTGGCTTTCGACCCGAGTTCGCTTCAAGCGATTTGTATGGAAATTTGAGCAACGCCGCTGCGTGCGGATTTGGAACTACAATATTTTAGATACTTTTTGTTAATTTTCGAACGTCTCGATCTTTCGTTCATTTAATGGATTGCTGGCGCTCGTTAGTCGTTACTAAAAATTTATGATCCCGATTGCTAACGGATCCGTTTTACTTGTGACAGCTCGATTCGAAAGCCAGACTAAATTCGTGATAAGCCCACTGTTTAAAGTAAGCTCGAGCATTGTTTCTGATAATTGATACGTACAAACGACAATCTTTAAATGGATACAAATTGGACTTTGGACTGAAAGTAACAATCATTAGAAAGAGATAACCGTATTTCTATCGTGTATAAAAGGGATGGTTTCTCTTTTTATTATCGCTTATATACCTACAAAAACTGTATCCATTTGAAAATTGACGTATGTACTAGTAGTATCGTTTTTTTTTAACTAAGTTTTTCTTTAAAGATATTGATTTATAATCTGTGTAACTGAATTAGTTTTTTATTTGTTTTGTTTTCTTTCCAGCCCGAGTCTGACGGTTCGCGCTCCGGTTCGTCGCTGTCTCTGCGTACGGCCAACCAAACTAATAATCAGCCTAACGCACATCATACGCAAGGTAATCTTACATTTATTGTTTACTTAAGAAATAGGGTTATCTAAAATGGCGTATTTTTCAAGAAGGTGTATTTTACTTTTTTCTTAGCGCGAATTTTATTAGCCGTCGATTGTGTTCCGCTAATTCGCGTTCAATTGTTTTTTGTCACTTAAATAATAATTTATTAAAATATATCTTCTTGAATTAGGTTCATTTTAAAATTTCAAGGAGGCGTTTTTTATTGTACGCTTATCGATTGATTTGTTTTATAGTAATATTTTTGTGTAGACGTACATAATAATTACGAAACGCCTCCGTGGGATGGTGGGGTGTGGAGTGTGGGGTCGTCTTTTTTTTTAAATATAAATGTTTAGTCGATATTTCTAATGTGAATTCTATATCTATTAGTAGTTTATATGAATATTTCTTTTAGTGGAAAGTGTTTTTAAAGATTGTTCCTATTTACTTTATGTTATATACTGTCACTTTGAATAGTCGTTTCTGTTCGATGTGTGAATGCGAGCACAACACCCTCTTCGATTCTGTCGCTTAATGCCGTAGTAGTTTATCCCCTCTTCGTGTTTGATTTATATTTTCGCTTTATATGTTTAAGAAATTCAGTTTTCGAAACACATTCTATTAAAAATATAATTTTCTTATAATAAATAACTACTCCATCCTCTTTTTTATAGTCCGACGAACGAATCGTGTTACTTAATAGTTTTGTAATCTGGCAAGAATTTTCTGAATTGGCGCTTTGACATTTTGCAGCCTGGTATTCTTGATGCGATTTTAAATTTCGAACTAGAAATATTCGAATTTTTAAATTTGGCGCTCCTTTTTTTTTGTGGATATACGATTCGTTTGTATTGATTATATTTTATCAAAAATATTGGTTTGTTTTCTTACATATGAAAATTACATATTGAGTGTGTTTCGAATTCTTTTTATGAAGAATATTGTTATTTAAAAAGGAAATATAATTTTAATTAAATTACCCTTATAACATAATCCATTCACACTGTGTTATATTGTTTAATGTTTCTAGTATTTGTGTGTTATTTTACTTTAAGAAAATTTTTGTCGTATTTTATAACAAATTTAATACTGTTTTTCTATTTATGAATATGGTAAACCTAGTGTTATTAGCAGTGTCGCCGTGTGGGTGTTCCTTCGGGTTTTCCTCCTATTAACGAACGATTTTAAGTGACAATACAGGAGGAGGTACAGGAGAGACGTTATTTTTTTTAATCTAACATACGTTCGCGCTTATTTTCGATTTTTAATTTGACGTCTTGTCAACTTTATATTATAAGTCAACGTGGCCGCGACATGTAAAGTTATAATAATTTAAAATGTACGTGTTTTTTTTTTTCTAAAAATATTCTATTTAAAAAAGTGATTACGTACAAAACAATTGTCATATTCTTTTCTATTACGTCATCCGTAGGTTCTTATTGGAACACTTGGGCTTGACAAAATACAATTATACTTAATAATATACAGCAACTGTAATAGCGTCTTGTTCACTTCAACAATAGATATAATAATATTAAGTACTAGATGTCATTTGTTTTAATTCCAAATGTAAAATCCTTTGTCTTAATATCATTATTAAATTTCTTATCACTAAACCCAGGAAAGCAGTGTAGCAGTAATTATTGATAAAGGTTACGAAATAGGATACCAGATCGTTCTCATTTATTTACCCTACAACAGCCATTCTTAAAGTGGTGTTCCGCGGAACCCTAGGGCTAAAATACTGCAAAAAATACCTATCAATGAGAGATTATAAAGTTACATCTAAATATTACGTAATATTACATTGCAATATGATTATTCATAAATACATATAAATCAGTTTTTTATAATTATATTAGAGCTTTTTCCTTCGCCAAAAAAGTTTGAGAACCGCTGCCCTACAAAATTCTGTTAATAGGTTTAGAGTGGCGTGGATTGTAAGAAAAATAGAAGGAACAATGTTGTCATTGAAATAAATTTTTTCTCTACCTTTTATTGTCACTTGGTCGTAAATTTAAGAGCCTTATTTACACGGTGATGGTGATTCGGGGGTTCGGTTTATAATTCATTAGTATAGTCGTTTGGATTGACGTCTATCTCGTGCTCAGGCGCATACATATTTTGTTTATATATTACGTCAGTTATATATATATATGTGTGTTCCAAATTAACACTAGAACTACTAACCGGTCAATAATAAATTCTTCACAAGACTTTTATATACAACCCTACTCGTTATTTTTTGTAAACGATTCTATTATTTACAATTCTACAATCAATTTAATGAATTATATTTAATACTTTGCACGCACAAGTCATCCGGTCATTTTGACCTGTTGGTAAAAATAGATCATATTGACCGGCTCGTAGTTCTAGTGTTAATATCGACTTCAGCAACTCATCCACGCACCTTCTTTCCCTTCCATTCTCCTTTCTCTTTCTTTCTCGTCTTTCGTCTCTTTCACACACCTAACCCCACACATATATATTTATTATGAGTAAATATTGTGCTCTCAAACGAGTGTCGAGATAGACGTCGTCGTGTGTCGGTGAGTGTGTATGAGTGTTGTGGCGTGTCAGGTGCGTGCGGGTCGCCGGGTCATCGCGGAGTGCAGCGGTCCACGTCCGCCACCGCGCGCACCAACCGCCGCGCCTCCTCCGGCGCAGAGGGCCTGCGACAAGGTAACGCATAGCTTCGTATCCATTAAGAGATTGGGCTGCTTTTACTGTCACGTGGCAGCCGCTCGCTTCTTCTCCAATGTACAGAAAGTACTTGAAAGCGTGTGTGTCTGTCGTTAGTGTGTTGAAAAGTAATTGCTCCAGTAGACATTAAAAACAGCTTCGTATTGAGTGCAATGTTCAAGAAAAATTATTTCATAATGACTCATATATACGGTATATATATTAGGTAGAGAGCGGTGACGTAATGTGTCGTCATAATAATAAAAGAGATAGCTATATCTATCTTTGCTACTCACTCTTATGGCGATTTTCTTGAATATTGTAATTAGAAGAAATGTTATTTAAAACAAAAAACGATAGTGTAGTTGTCTAGTTGAAAATTATGTAATTATTCCTAATAGTTTTTTTTTAATTTAAAATCGGACATTTTTAACTAGACATGCTCTGTATTTTTTGTCAATCGATAATATGTTGGTCTTTGTTTTTTTTTAATGCATAAATTGTTGAACGGATAGTATTTTTTATATAGACAATGTACATTAAGTTTTTTAATGGATGCTAATTTTTTTTTGCAAGACCAATGTATTATTTATTAATACTCCTTATACATACATACATACGTACTATATGTAGTTGAAATAATATAGTATCATTTGCAATTATTATTATTGTCCTATAGATATGCTTTTGTGCTTTTTCCGGTGACGTCACCAAATGTCGTAGTAGTGCGAGTGAGCACGCGATATCCCCGTCCCGCTTGCCTACTCTACATGTCGCATGTGACTGTATAAAAAAGTTGTTATTATTATTACCTACTATTTACGCCTATTTTGCACGTCTGATTAGATTTTTAATAGTCTACTTTCAAGCGGAACACCCGTGAAGTGATCTAGTCGCGTTTCGGGAATAGCTTAGAAATAGTCGGGATAATGAGCGGAGTGTGTCTGTCAATTTGGACAGAGTGCATTCATCTCCTGAAGCCGTATAGTGGGAGCGACAGTATGTGATAACAGTTGTCTCCCACTCATAGCTTAACCTTTAGCTACCGAGGTGGATTTAATTTCACGTAAACACTGACGTGGGGGCTTATATTTAAAAATCTTTGGGGTTTTCAGGGTTTAGTGTTTAATATTTAGCTACAGTGGATGTATTAATTATTTTTTTAAATGATTTATTTGTATATAATTAACTATCATTTCAAAGTTTAGAAAACACAGCATTTTAAAAAATTTAAAACAAATTAACTAATTAGAGTAGGTCAAAATATTTTTTTTCTCAAAACCTGAGAAGCGCCCCAACTCAGTTGTTAAAGGTTAACATTAGGAGTGTGCTGGTCATATGCTAGCTAGACTAATATAAGAAAAAGAGTGGTAGACTTGTTAATTAGTTAGTACCACCAGTTTCAAGTGCTTTATCGTGTTTGTTATTGGTGTGGATGTAACCTATGTGTATGTGAAGAGTCAGCAGTTTTTTTTTTCAAGTCGTATAGTCGCAGATTTATCTCTATTCAGACGTTCAAAATAGTCAGGCAATGCTTCAGTGGAAAGTGAATCTTTATTTTAAAATCTACTTACTTGATTCTAATTTCGTTTTAGTGAATGTATATATTTGTAGATCTTGTGTCTTCCCACTGTTCAGAATTAACTTTTTTTTTAACTGAAATTAATTCCAGCCAGTACAAATGCGACCACAACGAGTAATAATACAACACAATCGACTGTCACGACGACTACGTCCAATTTTAAAAGACAGGTTGGTGGTAGTTTTTTTTTTTTTTGCTTTTTTTTCTTTAAGAAACCGTCTATTGGCGTTGACATTGACAAGTACTATACATTATATGAATTAGAGATATTGGAAAGGGAAGATAGTGTATAGTCCAATTTTAAAATTTAAAATAAAAAAATGTAATTGTCTATGACTGAATTTCGTACCTTTGTCTCTGGTGTGAATTTTGGACTAGAAATAAACTTATGTTATAATATTAAATTGCTATTTGAGTTGCACACTTAAAATAGTTTTGACATGAGTTTCTATTGTCTATGGTATGAATATAGACATTGATATTTTTCTTTATAGAGTGGTATGTACAGTCAGCTCCTACTGTCATAGAGAAATACATACAATTTATACTTATATATATCTGCTTTTGTTTTTACAGAACACAATAGACTCCGCCTCTATAAAGGAGAACACAGCGAGGATCGCTCAAATGCAGGTACAAAGCACCACCAGGCCAACGAGCGCTCAGCCCAAACTGGAGCCGAGTAAGTGTCTTAAGGCCCGTTTTCAAGAACAACACTCGAGTGTAGTTCGATCTGTGATCACGTGATCATTACTTGAGTGCGCTTTATTCCATTTTGCGTAGTAAAAATTATTTACTAATAAATAATAAATCTTTAAACACGGCAACCATTAGACAGTAATCAAAATAAAATAGTAATATGTTGCATACGTATCCTGATTATGCCACGTGAAGTGGCGAAACGCGTCGAGACTAGTTATTGCATGTTAGTGGAGATTATTTTCCTTCATCGACCTAATGTAGCGGGAATTATAAGCAAAATATTTTTAAACAATTTCCTTTAACATGGATTTCCGCAAAGTAACGCCTGAAACAATTAATTATATGTTGCATATACTTATATATCAAATATCCATTGTATATTAAACATTAATTTGCATTTGTTTTCTTTCTGTTATTTATATTTTAATAAGTAACCATTGAAACGATTTTTTTTTATAAGTGCGTGTAACAGAACGTAATGACAGCTAGGTGACAGTAGACAGTTGCAATGGATTATTATCATTGGTCAAAAATCATGTCAACAAATTTTAAAGCGTGCTATTGGTCTATTTGATTTCGTACGGTTGAGTGAGATTTGAAGAAAAATTTACGCTTAAGCAAAGTTAAATTGGTTGGTTGTCGCCAATTGCCGATAGATCGCCGATATTTAAACTAGTAGTTTGATGGCAAGGACAACACGAATACTCTCTCAATAGTTTATATTGATTAATATTTATATAAGAAAAACTGTTTCAACTAAGAATCAAACCCAGGTCTTCTGAGCGCAGTTAGATTTTGTTCTCAGTGACCGATAGATGGCGTTGGTGACGGTTGAATTTTAATTCCTATAGGGTCCCGCACAATACAAGGCACGTCACGTGATCGTCGCTCGACAACCCAGTACGAGTCGAGCACACCGGCGGCACCGGCCAAAAATTCACCGCCCCATGACACACCGAGGTATGCTTCTTTATATAGACACAAAGCACTTGGTATCTGTTACTAACGATTCATCTCTTTTTCTATGTCTTTGTGAAGAGGGAACGGGGTTGGGATATTGTTTCATGTCATTCGTTATAGGTGATGGTATTTGTTTTAGAATTAGAATATTTATATAATTGTAACACGGGTTCGAATCCCGCTAACGTATATGTATAATAAATAATATAAGCATGAGAAACTAACTAACAGCATGTCTCTCTATTCTCCCAATCAAAATTCACGCTAACAATGGATCCAGCGCGAACGTCCAATCGGAGAGTAAGAACGGTAACGGCTCGAGCAATGGTAGTTCGAATGCGCCAAAGGGGCACGTGAAAAGCGCCTCCATATCTAGCTCTACAGGTGCACCCCCCCTGGGGGAGCAGCCGGCGACACAGAATGCGTCTGCTAGGGACTTGGCTCAACCGCGACCAAGGTATCTTTCTACCTACACTGAGAGCTGGTTCTTTTTTTCAATCCTCCACTTTCAGCGAAAAGCGCTTTAACTTGAATAATACTAAATTTTAGTCTATTGTTTTAAATGTCATAAAAGATCAACTTGTACAGTTGACGCTGGTGACCGATAGATGGCGCTACAAAATATTGTATCTCACAACGATTGATCATTGAAAACGCGATTAAGCAGAATAATGCAGTAGCTACACAAGTTAAAGCGTTTTCATTTTATAAATAACACAATAATCAATTTTTCCGTTTATTGGTTTCCTAATGCACCGTTTTTAATAATTGTGGTAGCAGTTTGAAATTATGCTAGTTGTGTATTCGTTGTTTTTATGTTATCGGGTCCTATTAAGATGGTAGGATCTACAAAATTAAAGTTATTATCTGAAACTATTGAGAAAATGTTTCTGTTTCATGAGATGGAGAATTATATCATATTTTAAAAGTTATTTCAACAAAAAAAAAAACGAAAATTGACTAAATTTTGGTTCCGATTATATTAATGGGATCCGGGAATATGTGGCAATTTGTTTTTGGGTTTTTACTAACGTATTAGTGTCGTAGATTAAATTTAAATTTGCACTTTTTATGTTCTAGGTTTGTAGATTTAGTTAGTTGTGTTTTGTTTTCTTCTGGAGTATTTGGTTTTTATGGTAAGTTAATAGCGTGTCTTTATCCAATTGCAGCTTAAACTCTACGTTGTCAGCGACGACCGCAACGCCCGCTCGTAGGGACTTCCCCAACCCGATGTTCCCGAGGAATGTGCCATCGCGATCGACTTTTCATTCAGGTGAGTCCACTATGTCCGAGCATATGAGTTTTAGGATGAGATTTTTCTTTTGCACTAGTTATGTTATGTCAACAGGACGCAATATTAGATTTAGGACCTGAACTCATATATGAATGAATAATTAATGAATCAATATTTCAGGACAAACCCGAACCCGTGGCACTAGCGCGGGCAGTGGCGCGGCGTACGGCGATGGTGGCTCTCCGCACCAGACCCGACCGTCGTTCTTTTCCAAGATCTCGTCGCGATTCAGCAAACGGTGAGTGTCTACAGTTTATTATTTTATTATTATTAAGTTCATGTTACTATGTTAAAAATATCAATTAGTTTCATAATATGCTGTTTCTTTTGTTTTTTATTATATACATATATATTTTTTTGTTGTGTCATATTTAGATAGCTTCATTGTAAATAACATCTACTAACAATATTCATTATAGCAGTATATTAATTTGTGACTAATTCGCTGTGAATGCTTTTTCATGTTGGACGTGTGCCTTCGTCGTATACTTCATTATGTATAATACCTTAAAAATTCACCACTTAAATTGCAAAAAAAGACAACTTAAATTAGATGGATTATAACGTTAATTTAATACTAAAATCAAGTTATGTTTTTGCACGCAATGTACACACGGCGATTTTCAAATGGATACAGTTTTTGTAGGTATATAAGCGATAGAAAGAGATCGCAGTGTCGTGAACGGCAAAGGAGATATGTGCATCTCTTTCACACATGCCTCAATTTCGACACGATAAGAATGTAGTTATATCTTTTTAATGATTGTTTCTTTCAGTCTGTATCCATTTGAAGATTATCGTTTGTACTATTATAGATTCGATGAGCTTTAAAGTGGTTGTTTAATCAATGCTCGAGCGCATTTATCATCTCTCACTCTAGTTTCATATCTACCCACTTTTTCATGTCTATAGGATTTGATCATTAGAACTCTATACTATTTTTAACTCTATGTAATTCACTGATAAATCTCGATTCTAGTGATCTAACACTTAGATCTAACACTAAGTGACTAACACTTACCGTTAGTTGAGTGAATTTTTAAGGTAAATATAATTAGACACTGAGTTTATTGTTTATAATAATTTAAAAAAGTTTAAACAATTGCGTTTTGTGTTTTTAAATCGCCATAGAGTTATAAATTTTATACATAGACAGTTGGCTCGGTGTTTTTTTTTTAAATTTTAATGCATGTAATTAAAAATCAATTCATTCATTTCCACGAACACGCGCGTTCTCTGTTTGTCGGCACATTATTTTATGCTTTATTTTATATTTTATGAAGATTCTCAATTTGTTTGAACATTTGAATGGCACCTAAGACTTTTAAAGAACGTGTCTCTTTGTTTATTATTGGAAAGTTGTAGCAGTTGTGTCGGTAGGATGTGTTGCGCCATCTGTCGGCGGTTGGCGTAAACTTAAATCAAAACTTTCCAGTGGTGAATGTTGAGGGTCGATATATAAAGTTTTGAAAATATATTTTGACGAATTACGTTTAAAGAACGAAGACATTTTTATATTATACAAAATTTTTTTTAAAGGGTTGTGGCAAAGGACTCATTGGATATGTTTTTTTTTAAATTATTATTATTATTTAAATTTGGATTGAACTCTGTTTGATATTTTTTTAAATTTAAATTATCAAAGTTTGTTCGAATCAAATTCTATGTGTTGTATATTTATTTTTGTATATATTAATATTTATTATTATTATTATTTATTATTACATAATGCCCATAGCATTTGTATGTTTTTTTTTGTCTTTTTCTCTCTTCACTTATTATTAACCCATTCGTGTGTATCATTTTATTTTTATATCTATGTAATTATTATTATTATTATTTTAAAAAGAATAAACGCTCAACTTGTCCTCCTCAATCGCTTCCGACTGTTTTTTGTTTTGTTCTTTGTTTTATGTCGCGGAGAAACACAGGGGATGCACGATGCTAAAACTCCATTTAAAAACAAAAGTTCTATATACCTCTCCCTTAGTTTTTACGTACGCACTGTTTTTTTTCTCTCTCTCGAAATAGTTTGAAATTAGAACTCGAGCGTCCGTCTCATTCACGCGCCTTACGAACGAGCGAGAGGTGAATACGCGTGTGTGTTTTTTAAATTGCGCGTGTTATAATAAACGGTCTATTTTTATTGGTATCGAGATCGTTTTTTTTTTGTTTGTTTGGTTTGGATGTGAATAAGTTCCTTAAATTTGACTAACTTCATTTTTATTAGTTTGATATTTGTCACGAGCCTAGTGTCCTAGTGCAAAGTCAGAAATTTGACATTTGACAGTATGTTTATTTAAAAGAGTAATATAAGCAACCTACCAGCTTGACGATGAGAATTATGTTTTGTTTTGTTTTTTTAATTCAAAGAGAAAATATCGTATCGATTTAATTTTTATTATCTTCCTTGTTCCACCAGGAACTATAGTTGCTATTGGAGTCTTGTGTCTTGTGGTGGATGCTAGTTAATGGTCCATGCTGACTAAGTTTCACACTCGAAACAAATTGTCACGCTTGAACGACTGAAAAATTAAAAGCCTTCACATAGTGATTTTTGTTGGCGGTGACACAAAAGGCTTGATAGTGATAGCATGATGTAGTCCCTTGTTTTTGTTATTAAATTTAAGCTAAAAGTTCGCTTAGCTTTCAGTGTACTGTTGCCCTTAGCTTGAAATACCGTTTTAGATTAAGCGATACGAGTAAAACGCGTGCATCCCCCGTGCTATCAATACTAACGTGAGCTGTAATCGGTATCAGTTGTTTTTTTTTGTATTATTTTCTTTTCATATATTTTTTTTTTTTACTAAAAAAAACCTTCCTTTTGAGAGTCGATTTAGTTGTCCACAACCCTTTTAACATTGAAATAACGTTGCAACGTAAACGGGGTACATAGTATTGTGCATCTTGAGTGTGTTTTTGTTTACGAAGAAGCGCTGGAGGGGTGCCGGTGGAGCGTTCCCGAACGGACGTTCACCCCTACTTGTTATTGGTCGCAGGTTGAATCAGAATCCGTGAGCGTGGACCCGTCCAGGTGCAGAACATGTGAAGAGATGCAAGGAGATTTTTTTATTTAAAAATAATAGATTTTCTATAAGTAATAATTTAATGAATTAAATGCCTCTAGTTATTTTCTTCATGTATTTGAACAATCTTTAATCGACAAAGTGTTGCTTTGAACTGTGCTAAATTAGCATATGTGATTCTTGACTTGTTTTATTCCAATTGTAATATAAATATGATTGGATTAGAATCGGATTGGAATCGTTAAATTCAATTCATTTTAATTACAGAATAGGACACCTATTTTTTTTTTTTGCTATGTAATGTATTGCTCAATACATGAATTTGAAGGCATACTTTTTTTGTTTATATATAAATATTAAATACATATGATTAGTTTAATTTTTATATTTATAATACATTCCATTTCGGCGATTCAGTCTTCTTTCAGGAGTGGTTGACAGTAGATGCATTTTTTTTTGTATAAACATATATAAACATCTTTTTAGGTCAACTGTCCACGGATAGTGCGCTGTATACGGTAATCAGTATGTGTGGCGATAGTTTAATTGTAGATCCAATTGCCTTGTTGACTGTGTGGATGAGAGATTTAATGAAAAATAAAAACGCAGTACCATATAGCATCCTTCTCTTTCCCTCTCTCTTCCCTCTCTTTCTGTTTTTCTAAGAATCCTCATAGTCACTAATAAGATCGTGAAATTCAATTTTAAAACAGCAGTTTTTGTTTTTACTCCCCTGTAAAGTGAGTCACGTGACTGAAGTGAGACTTGGGCGGAGTTATTTGTTAAGCGACGATTGAAAAATAAATAAAAGTCATTATCGGTAAACTTGAATATGGATTTTCAACATGTAAATTTTTTTTTTCTAAGAGTTGTAGGCGGGTAGTTTTTTTTTTCATTATTCTAGTCGTAATAGCATTTTTTTATTTTGAAAATTCTCTTTTTAGACGAATATACTTTACTCAACGCACATTATTTCTAAATCCACTAAATGAAAATAACCTCTGACTGATTTACTATTAGAAATACCAATGCTTTGATAATATCCAACAAAAATGGTGTTAGATGTTTAATATTTTTGTTTTAGAATTAATAAGTTTCAAAATGATTTTCAGTCTTTTTAGTGTTCGAATTTGAGGTTAGCCATCGTCGCATTATTAGCACATCAGGGTTGTTAATGGCATATGTTTCTTTTATTCGTGGTAATGACATCCGTAATATACTATTTGGTTCTGTTAGACCAGTGGTCGACAAAGTGCAGCTCTGACCCAAATATCTACGGAGCAAGCACATTGTTCGCATTAATAAATATTTATTAAGTATGAAATTTAGTTTTATTTAGTGTAATAAAAGTTTACTAAACAAGCAGATTTGGCACCCAATATTTTTAAATTGTTGAAATGTTTATATTTGATTCTTTGGGTAATAAGTTTGCCGACCACTGGGTTAGGCCAATACACGCGAGAGGTTATGTAGGTACAATCAGCAAGAGAAGATTGTAATCGGTAGTTTCATCTGTTCCATTAAAACTTAGGAATGAACTTTGAACTTGAGGTATGAACTGAGTGTAATAATTGTTAAAAATGATAATTGAATGATGGAATGAATCATTTTTCCTTTCATCTTTGTAAATAACAAATCTATTTCATAATTAGATTAAGGGTTAAATTCCCTTGTAATTAAATTAATATTGTTATAAGTGGAAATGAATTTATGAATTATTAAAAAAAAACTAATTGGTAAAGCGTTCCATTCGCTGATTGTACTTTTAGAGAAAATATTATATTTATGTCGTAAATAATTGTTTTTTTTTAGATTATAATATTTGTAAATAAAAAAGTTCACGTTTGGTTTTTCATAATTTTTCTTTGTGCAGTCGGAGTCGTTTTAGAATCGGTATTTTTTTTACATTCGTTATCGATGTCATACATCCTTTTTTTGTACCAATAACGGTTGTCTTCAAAGAATCATCTAGTAACTAAGCCCGGTGAGTCAATTCTGACTTAACTAAGTTTGTTTTATTGGTAATAAGAATTGAATTATCTTTCTTCTGACATTTGTCACTTTGACAGTTACCAATATTAATCTAAAGCTCAGTCTATCCTTGTTCTTTATAAGCGGTTAAAAAGAGAGAGAAGATAATTCACTTGTTTTTCGCTTTTATTTATGTAGTTTTTTTTCTTATAACTTTCATTCATTCATTCATCAAATACAATGTTTATTAAGTGACCAGATTTTTTAGCTCAGATTAAATGATTTTTTTTTAATTGCCAGCACATATAACTAACTATTGATCTCGCAGTTAACTGGTATGAGTAAATGCTTTGTTTTTCTCTGTAAAAATAATAGTTTAAAGAAACCGTTCATTCGAATAGTTCCGCATTCGAATGCAGAATTCGTTACGAGTGACGGTTTTCGAACTGAAATTTGTTTACGTTTTAATTTTCGAACGAAATTGTTACCTTGCATACGATCCACAATCATATGTTTATATATTTTTTAATAATAGTTAGTGTTAATCGACTTTATAAATATTAATATATAGGTATTACATTACTTTTTTGTGTAATATAATTATTTTAAAATATATATATGTGTAAAGAAAGAAAAATCAATTTTTATTTTATTGCATTTCCCCAAAAACTGCTAAATGATTTGCAGTGAGACCGATTATTGTATCGTGTGTATCACGTGACCTGATAAACCAATTAGACTGTATATACTAACCTGCATGGTGTGGGTTTTAATAGACCATCGTTTCTCAACCATTTTTATGTCGCGACCCACGAAAAAGCCAAAAAGTTAAGCAAAAAGTCTTGTGACCCCCCACGGATTACATCATAACACTGCACTAAAATTCATTCCTTTTTCCTTTATTTAACAAGCTTTTATTAGCTTGGGTTGTATGTATGTATGTATGTAACGGAATCTTTGAGCATAATTTTCACTATTTCCAGAAGTCTGATTAATTTGAAACTTTGCATACGTATTAAGGATCGATGACAATGCAATAATTTAATAACAGTTTCCCATTATCCTTATTAGGACCGCCAGGATTTATAAACTCTTTTATAGATCCTGTGTAGTGGAGTAAAAGAGATAAAGCTATCGCGCGTGTTTTTTTAGTTTTTTAAACTATTTAATTATTTTTCAACAGACTGCGACCCCCTTTAAAAACAAACTCGACCCCCGCTTGAGAAACGATGTACTAGACGGTTTAGGACGTTCTGTTGTCATTGGTGTATGACCTAAACCAGGGGTCGGCAGACCGCGGCTCGCGAGCCGCATGCGGTTCTTGCCATAGGATTATCTGGCTCTTCTTACAATACAATAGTATATAATAAAGTTCATGTTGCGGCTCTCTGAAGGCATGGAAAAATCTACAAACTTAATATTCGGCTCATCTGGTTGATAAGTCTGCCGACCCCTGACCTAAACCGTTATGTTTATGGTTACTGTACTGAAATGTCTCTCTGCGTTTAGTAAGCCCTACGAAGTCTTATAATAATTGGATTCTTTTCATACTGCTTGTTTTGTTTTTCTTATCCACTAATACAGATGTTCCCAAACTATTGGACACGAGTGAATATTGAGTTAATCCCAATATGTGATATGTATGTTTGTTTTAATAGAACAGTCCTTCATTCATATTGGAAACACTTGTATTATTTGAAAATTCAAATTAGAACAAATAACACAGCATTAAGTAGTTACGTGACTCGCTTATTAGGAGACCTCTGAGCATTACGAATATTCATACCCTCTTTTTCTTAAGACAGCCAAGAGGTAGGTCCTAAGATTGGAAATTTTTGTTTGATGCAACTTTGAGAACCACTGCCCTAATACAAAGCGGTATTTCTTTCGCAATCTGATGAGACGCGCCCGTGGATGGTTGCCCTAATTGGATTTTATAGATACACAAAAATATATCGAATGCATTTTACACAATTCGTTGTATGTAACTGACCTTTATGAAGTAACAATAGTATATGCGTATACGCACTTGAAAAAGTAATATTTATTTGTATATTATAAAAAAAAAATAGGGTATTTCAAACACATATAGGTTACTTGACAGAATGAAAAATGATATTTTCTTAATTCTTAATAATTTTGTAGCTGACTGTACAATGGATTGTGTTAAATGCAGTTTATATCATAATATAATACAATAAAAGAAAATTTTGTCGGTAGTATTAAATATTAATGTTTACTATTGTACAGTTAATTAATGGAATATATGTAAGTAATAAATAATATTGTTTTTAAATAAAAATAAGAAGTTTTGATTTTTTGATACAAATTACGTCTGTGTTATAATATTTATCATTAAGACACGATCGGTGTTGCAAGATTAAATAATTATACATCAAAATAATAGTGAGGATTATTGTTACGTGTGCGGGGAGGGGGGGTACAAATATGACGTATTAATATTTTAAAGCTAAAATTTTAGCATTTTATTATTTTAATTAACACTAGAGTCAGTGGCGGCTCGTCCTAAAGAGCGCTGGTGCAGTGCACTCCCACGAAAATTACAGAAGTAATCTATATTTCTTCATAATACATACTATCCTTACATTACATTCATTCTATTCTACTATGCCTATACAATAGTATATTATATTACCTATATCTACGCCGCTGTAATATAAGTTCTGTAATTTTCGTGGGAGTGCACTGCACCAGCGCTCTTTAGGACGAGCCGCCTCTGACTAGAGCTACCAGCCGGTCAATATGACCTACTTTCACCAACCGGTCAAATTGACCGGATGACTTGTGCTTGCAAAGTATGAAATATAATTCAATAAATTTATTGTAGCATTGTAAAAAATAGAATAGTTTACAAAAAATAATGAATTAGGTTTTACATACAAGTCCTGTGAAGGATTTTTGAAACCGATTGGTAGTTCTAGTGTTAAAAAAAACATTGTCAGAAGTCTATTAATAGAAATATATTTTCTTAAGATTGTAAAACAATTTTAAATTATGATAGTTTCGAGATTAAAGTTCAAAAAAAACAGTGTTCTTTTGTTTGAAATCATTTTAAGACTAAACTCTGTATAACTATATATTATGGGTGGTCAGGCTCCTTGATAGGATAGGACTTGAAAGGTGTGCAAAAAAAGCATTAAAAAACCATTGCACTTAGTCTTTCATATTTGCTGTCAGTAATTTAAAAGACATTTTAAAACATACAGAACAATAATATTTTTAAAAAATATTGCACAAATATAAAAAGGGAACTCGGGTACATTTATCGAGGGCCACAAATAATCCTTAAAAGAGGTGCAGGTTGGCCACCCCTGCTATATATGATCCCTTTGTCTTTTATGCTATAAGACATGGTCTTCAACCCTTTGCACTCGGCACCGTTTCGAACGTTACCTACCAGCAACTCGACGCCGCTTTTTAACGAAAACATTCATCCTGGAAACGTGATATTATACGTGTTTCTTAAAAAATTGCGGTGGAATAATTCATTGTCCGTAATCGCTAACAAACTATCATGTCCCCTCAGAGGGAACAGCCGAGTGTAAAGGGTTAATATTGTTATTAAATGAAGTCATTTGTTTTTTAGACACACTCCGACAATAAAGTTAGGTAAATAACCCTGTAACATTAACGTGAAAGAAATGCTAATGAAAGTTACCTTACTACCCTTTGAAGTAGTCGTCGTAGATCTCAGCGGTGCATAATTACTATATATATCAGTGATTCTCAACCTGTGTGCCGCCAAATTTTAAGACAAGATTATTATATAATATAATTTAAAACAATTAAACTTATCTTTTTCTTTTTGTTCCACAACAAAAAAAATGTTGAGAATCACTGATATATATATCCTATGTAATTAAGAGAGGTGACTATTTCAAAGGACTAGTCCCCGTTAATGTTACAGAACTATTCACTGAACTTCATAATCAGAGGTTGAACCAAATTAAAAGACTTTATGCGGCTTATTGTGTGTTTGTTTGTTTTTTTTTATTATCAAAGTCGAGTCTTATGTTTTGGACTGCAATATTTTGGGAACGTCGAGTTAAATTAATCAAAATAGTTCTTCTTCTTCTTTTATTAATGACCTCAGATATATATATTAATACTAGGTTTACGGGACGCGTCAATTTGACGCATTTTGACTTTTATCAGAGAATTACCAAAAACGGATTAAATTTTTATTTTATCTCTTTGCATGACTTTTATTCATTGATCGAGGGAAATATATATTGAAGTCTATTTTCTTTAAAAGTGTTGAATTACTGAACTTGTCTATATGGTATACCTATCTCTATGATATGCGTCAAATTGACGCGTTTTAGTAGAAGTAGGTATATAGAAAACGTCCGTAAACCTAGTGTTAAAGACAATTCTGCCAATGTTGAGTATTCAATAAGAAATTATAAAATTTTAATTCATACGTAAAACCCTCATGTCAAAAAGTAACTCCGGTTTCATCAAAATAGTTAATCCAATGAAATACGGACTGCGACGGAAGTGTTCGTTATATTTGTGCCCGTAACGTAATGATTGTACAATTTAATTTTGCAGTATCATAATACGCTTTGCATATAAGTTCCTTTTTACGGCGTGGTTTGTTTACATGACAATAAGAACAATGGAAACGTGATTGTTGATTTTGTTTGTTGTTGTTGTTGTTCTTTTTTTAAATATCAATTAGATATTTTTATTTTATATATATTATGTATTATTATTGTCATCAATTAACTGGAGTATAAATTAATTGATTTTCTATATAGCTAGTGAATAAAATCGTATTACATTACACGAGACTCTGGTTTGTTGTCGGCATTAACTATGTTAAATTATGTAATCTATTTTTTATGCTTGTCCGAAATAATCAGTTTTTTTTTGTATATATAAATGTCGTTTTATTTGTTACCTTTGTTTTCTTACAATTTATCCACAGTGCATTTATAAGCGGTAATAGAAGCAGGCTGTCTTTTACGGGTAATGCGTACGCGACACCCGTGACTGCATTGCGGAGTTCGCTTAGGTCAGTGTTTCCCAAAGTGGTCCAGGTGGACCCCCTGGGGTCCATGGGAGACTCAGTGGGGGATCACGAGTTGTAGGTGGGGGTCCACGAAAATTTATCTGATTTCGAAAATAACGAAAAAATGTTAGTTTGGCTTTACCTATCAATGTAGCCAGATAATATTTCAAAAAAGCTTGCGAGGTTTGGGAGTATGGTAGAAATGTAGCAGCAGGGGGTTCACCGAAACCAATAAAATTTTGAAAGTGGTCCACAGGAAAAAAAGTTTGGGAAGCTCTGGCTTGGACGATTGTCGCCATGTGTGAGTGCGGGCGTGTCGGTCGTATTACATATTTTTTTTAAAAATATAATACTCCGTTTTACGTTGCATCTTATTAAATATTATTTTTTTATTGTCGTACACGTTTCAGAGGTATATATATATTAAAGGCGCGTTGTACGAGTATGCGGAACCGATCTACCGCGTTATAGGAGGGTTTACTGTATATATTTCATATATTATAGGTATATTGATTTGCCATTACATATTGTTAATGATAATAATACTATTATAGTAAAAATAAAAAGTGATTCAGATAAACTATGTTGTAATAATATTGTGTGTATTCTTCCGATCTGTCTGTCTACGGTGTTTTATTTAACCTTTAACTGTGGACGTTCTTTTTATTCACACTTCTATGGACGTGCGGTCCCACAGACCCCTATATTCTAAGGTCAAGTTAATTACGAAATTTTAAGATTTTGTAATGATTATTTATTTAATTATTATCTAGAGGTATCAGATTTAACGACTTAGAACATATTTAATGAAACTTATTTATATATTTTCAAAAATTTAACATTTTAGAGCACACGGCTATGATTGACGAGTTTCTTGTGGCCTTCTTCTCGACATACGCCTTTCCGAAGCCATTGTTAATGATGAGCAAGCATACACCTTTAGTGCCTATGCTAATAAACTAATTTCATTTCATTTGTTTTGAATAGTCTGTGAGACCGCTCGTCCATGATTGAAGGTTAACATATATATATTTTTTAACATTTGAAAGTCTCATAAATATTTGTGACATGTTTTGTCAGCCTGTCGGTGATTGGAGAGACGGCGACGGGTCGTCAAAAACCAAGAATTTTCTCCTCGCTCGATATACAGCGCAGGTAAAGGAACGTTGCAACTTGTCTTAACCAAACACTTTTAATCTGGTTGTGTCGTGGTTTCCTTGTGTACATACATAATTGTTATTTGGCGAAATAATTTTACATGACTTTTTTTTTCACAAAATCACATAATGTCGGTAATATATCACGTGATGTCTTCTTTCTAGTGTTTACACTACTTTCTTGAGAGCTTTTTGTTTTTTTTTTTTAATAATATTTCTTATAAACGATGTTATTTTGATCGGTTGTTGTTTCAACTTATGTTTGGGTATATCGCCGCGTTTTATTAACAAAGTGGGAACTAATATTTTTCTGACAATTTTACACTCACTCAATGCTTTCTGAGATACTCAATACAACAACGAAGAATTTATGCAAGCAAGCTATGCACAATTACTTTAAATAGCTCTCCTGTAAAATTTCGATTTTGTAGATCCTACCATGTGATATTTAATAGTTTTTTTTTTTAAATATATATAAATGGAAACCACGATACGTTCGGTGTTTTGTGTGTTAACATAATTCAATTCGTGTGATTGTGTAATCCAACCGATTTCAATTGTTTATTTATTTATTTTATTGCATGGTTTTCTTTTTGTTTTTCTTTCTTTTTTTTAAACTATCAACTAAGTACACGTAAGGTCTTTAAATTTGTGATTATTAAAGTTGCAAAAGTTGTTAGTAAATTTGTTTTTTTTTTTTTTTTTTTTTTTTTTTTTTTTTTTTTTTTTTTTTTTTTTTTTTTTTTTTTTAATAATGTAATGATAAAGCGAGTGTTGATGCATTTTCAAAATTACTGTAATGGCATGTTCCTTTTCGTCTTCAATGGATACCAATTTGGATTGTAATCTAATATTTAGCGCCATTTTTCGATCCGAATAACCCTCAGTTTTCACGTCTATTACCTTAACTTTATTCTGGGCTCCTGTGTGGATTTTAAACATTGAAAAGGCAACTGTTTCGTAAATGCCAACAGTTTTTCTTTTTGTATGGTGCGTTTTTAGTTCCGCCCTTCACCGCTAGTGTCGTATTGATTGGTTTTATATAAGCAAAACAAAACATTGGCGTAAACCTATCGGGGATGTGATGAACTAAAAACCCCTTCATAGAAAACAGATTTTGATATACATTAAATTGCTAGTTGTATTTTTTTATGTTAAGCATTGAAAGTTTAAGTTGGGTGGAGAACAGTCGTGTTATTAAAAAAAATGAAACCGAATTATTTCGTTTGAATTCGATTACTAAATGTATTCGAATATTTTATGTATTCAAATTTTTTTTTAAAATATTAGTATATTATTTTCAGTTTGAGATGGTGAGTATTTAGGATTTCAAAAATCAAATTTATATTTTCTCTGTTCTTGATTAGCTAACGATTAAAAAAGAAGCTTTAAGCACTTTGTTCAGTTGATCTATTACACGAATTGAAACCCTTAAGCTGACAAACTACTAGATGACCGTTGACTTTTTACTATCAATCTCTGAATAGGACTTGTGTTATTATTAAAAAAAATTATAACAGGCACACTAGCTTCCGAAATTAACGCGACAATCTTTTGTTTTACTTTTAATCCTAGCATGTGTTCGCTTGTGATTTGCATTTTTTGTGCGTTGCATGCTAATTCTATTATTGATTTTTTTTTTTAAATATAGAATCGATATAATGTTTTTTATGTAGAAAATAATCTTATGTAAATCGTGTTTTTATTCTAAATTAATACGATAACTGCTGATAACTATTATACTTTATAAATAAAATTTGACACTTCTACCAGTGACTCATTTTAGACAACAATCAACATCCGGTAGTCTAGTGTTAGGTTCGGAGTACACACAACGATTTTCAAATGGATACAGTTTTTGTAGGTATATAAGCGATAGATAGAGATCGCAGTGTCGTGAACGGCAAAGGAGATATCTGCATCCCTTTCACACATGTCTCAACTTCGACACGACAAGAATATAGTTATCCATTTGAATGTTGTTGACTGTACAACGACAACGGATTATTTTTTGTAAAAAAAAATAAATATTATAATGATTCTATGAATTGCATATATTGGTTGTACCCGCATTTGCTTGTCTACCCCCTCATTTGTTAGTCTCTTTTTGTTTTAGGCCATTGGATGGTACGACACCTAAGCATGTCGTAGCTGCTAGCCCACACTCCCTCCTTGGGTAATTATTTTTATTTTGTTTACTGCATTTGCTTTTTTTTTTGTTGAATATGAAATTGCTACTTTTTTTTAATCTACGTATACTTCCTCTGAGTTCTAGGCATATTGCCGGGTTTTATTAACAGAATTGCTCTTTTACAGGAGAGCGATTTAAAGTTGTTATTGTGCATAGTTTGTTTTTTCCATTTTCATGAGATGAAGAATTGTGTTTTAAAGTTATTTCACAATATCGAAAAAAAACGAAAATTGTCAAAATTTTAGAACCGACTATGTTAATAGAAGCCGGCTATGTTATTTCTTATTGAGTATTCGATTTGATTTGAGTATAATTGAGTTATAAAGTTATTTATGAGAAAGAGTTGTTATTGATTTTTGTATTGAATTTGTACATCTCTTCTCTGTTATATTTAAAGCAAAAGCAATGTTTAATTGTTTGATTTTAAATACGTAAAAACTGCGAATTTATTTGTATTTTTTTAAAAAAAGCATCTTCTTTTGTTTTTTAATCTCAGATGCATTTTTATTAATGAGAATAATAAATATGTTTTATAATTCGGTAGAGCTATCTATCTATCCTTGTCTGACACGTGTTAAACGTTGTGAGTGCGAGGGAGACGGTCTGTGTGTATGTCGTCATCATTATTGTGAGTTTTAAAGTGAAAAATGCACGTGTGTTTCAACAGGCAAGGGAACGAGGAGCAAGTGAAGCCGCGCTCGCTCCGATTCACGTGGAGTATGAAGACGACGTCGTCACGTGACCCGAATGAAATCATGTCCGAAATACGCAAGGTCAGTGCGGAGAGAATAATATCAATAATAAATATATATACCTACATACAAATTAGTGACGTACGCTCGAGTATAGAGTCACTGAGTAGAGTTTAAAATTCCAAATGTCACTCAGTCGTACGAAACAAAATAGACCAATCACGTTGAATTGAATTGTTGGCGTGATTTTTGACCAACGATAATAATCCATTGCAACTGTCTACTGTCACCTAGCTGTCATTACGTTCTGTTCGTTTCAATTGTTACTTTTTAATATGTAAATAACAGAAAGAAAACAAATGTAAATTAATGTTTAAATTGGATATTTGATATATAAGTATATGTAACATATTACTATTTTATTTTGATTACTGTCTAATGGTTGCCGTGTTTGAAGATTTATTACTTTTAAGTAAATAATTATTACTGCATAAAATGGAACACTCTTGTGCTATGGAATATAATACCAGGATGAGGACAACATAAACAGAATTGTTTTTTTTTTTAATTTATATATGGCGCGCTTTATTAAATTAGTTGTTGTTTTGTTTGTTGTACGTAGGTGTTAGACGCGAACAATTGTGATTATGAACAACGCGAGAGGTTCCTCCTTCTCTGCGTGCACGGAGACCCCAATGCCGACTCGCTAGTGCAGTGGGAGATCGAAGTGTGCAAGCTGCCGAGGTTGTCGCTCAACGGTGTGCGCTTCAAGAGGATCTCCGGTCAGTTTGACGCAAATGTCTACCATGCTATGTGCGCGTCCACTGCATGTTCTAATTGCGGATGTTTCACAGGCACCAGCATCGGCTTCAAGAATATTGCGTCTAAGATAGCGAATGAGCTCAAACTGTGACTGCCCGCACATGCTCCACGACGTCGACGAAGAACAAGACCCTCCCCCACGCCCTCCCCACCCTCTTCCCCTTCGCCCCCTCCTCCGCCCTCGCCCTCGCCTCCCTCCCCAGTTCCGCTCCCACCTCCCAGAGTTGATAGTCTGCGTGTGTCCGCTGAGAACATGGTGTTAATCGCGAACGGCGGTGCCCGCACACGCTCGGGTGCGCTCGCGCATTTCTTAGCCGCTTACACGCCGGCGGAATTGTCACTCGCTCGCAGCGATTACTTGCGACCGCCCGAACAGTACTGCGAGCACTTGGCCGTGTCGTCCCAGCCTCGTTCGTCGTTGTCGCTGAGAGCCGAGAGTGTGGACGACAGGGAGCATTCTCGCCCGCTGCGCTGTAGACAGGCGCGGGTGCCGCACCAGTCCTACAGCGTGCACGCGCTCCGGCATGCGGCTCAGTCGCCCCCGTGCCACTGCGCGCCGCACGATAATAACCTACTACCGCCACCGGATTCATTCAATTTTTAATAACTAATTGTCTAAATTCACTATATAATATTAGATATTTAACTAAAAGTAATCGAATTACTATAACCCGAACAAATTAAAACGTAGTCATATTACACAAATTTGTTACTACTTAATTTCGTAGGATTATATTTAGTTACATATCTAATAAAAGACAACTTTATTTACTCGTCTTTTAACAGATGTAGACATCACTCGAGTCGATGTACTATGTTCGTATTAGGATCACAATTTACAGCTCACTATAGGCCTTTAGATAGCGCACAATACTATTTTAAAAGAGCGTTCACACTCGCGGTCTGTGAGCCTAATTTGAACATGGACAAGTCGACGAAAATTATTCCCATCTGTTCCATCAGCTTTCCTATTGGATCCGTAAAGTGGAGCATGTTTATAATTCTTAAGTAGTTTAAAATTACAATTAATAATAATAATAATAATTGGTATGTGTTACGCATTTTGTAATACCTCTAGTACATCGTTTCTCAAGCGGGGGGTTGAATTTGTTTTTAACACTAGATTTACCAGCTTAAGTATACCTATTTCTACCAAAACCAAAAAAGTATGTATTTGTTACAAATGTATATGAAATTCATTCATAAAACTAATTCTTCTGTTATAAATTAAAGAAGATTAGAAGAATTAAAGAAAATGTTACCCGCAGTAGGAATTTTAATTTGATCTTGCAAGACCGGCCATTGTGACTGGTTTGGTAAATCTAGTGTTAAAGGGGGTCGCAGTCTGTTGAAAATAATAAATACAAACTACATATAGGTACAAAAGATTCATTTATTAAAGAAATGAATTTTAGTGTTGTATTAAGATGTAATAAATAACATGAAAAAATAAACTTATAGCTTACTTTATTTACATTTAGTACATATTATTATTATTTTATAGTGACGAGGTCGCAACTTAACTTTTTGGCTTGTTCGTGGGTCGCGACATAAAAATGATTGAGAAACGATGCGCTAGGCGATCTATTCGTATGTTAGATCTTTCTGTAAGTGGATTCTTGTAATGATTTCTTTTTTGTACTCTTGTTTTAGGTTTAGACGGATTGTTATATAGTATTTGCTGGCTGAATTTCAAATCGATGCATGCATGCTAATATCGATTTTTATATACAAATATTTGTAGCACTTTAAATATTAGCGTCTTTAATATAATAATTCAACACTGAGTGTGTGTACGTATACAAAAAAAAATATGAAACGTTCGGTTATTGCTAATGTGCCAACGCGGTGATGATAAAAAGCAAGTTAGTGGTTGTATGAAAACTGCAAAGCGTTCGAAAGGCTATGATGTCGACATTTATTGGTCTTATTCGACTTCCGTGTATAGCGTGAAACATGATAGGAAATCCGTTCGAAGGGTATAATCTTAACTACGTGTGTGAATGTCGCGAGACACGGAAGTGTACTTTAAAAAAATGAAATTAATGTTTTTATTATAGTTTATTATTATTTTATTAGAATTACTTCTAAATGCTATATAGTGCTATTCACAATTTAAAAATAATAATTAAAAAAAAGTTTATACGTCATACACAAATGAGTTTTGGAGGGAAATTAAGTAAACAATTGGAGACTAACTCCAGATTACAGCCAAAATTCGTTCGAATTTTAAAGCCTACTTTTATTTTAGACTTGATTCAAAACAAAAGTATACTCAAATATTCGGACGTAAATTAGATATATTTGAGTTAGTATACTCAAATGTAAACTGGTTCTCAAACTTTATAAAATAATTTCTTTATTTTATACAGGGTTGTCGAAAAACCGAACGGTGTATATTTTGTTTTACGTTTGCTGAAAAAAAATGCAGCTGTTGCAGCAATTTCAAAATGGCTTCTACCAATAATTAAATTTATAATAATTATTAATAAATATGAGTTATTCTGCTCAACAATGTTTAGATTATTAGCTTTACATATGAATCGATGTATGTTTATAAATATGTATAAAATAATTATTTGGATTTTAGGAGTTTTGGGCGCGTATTCGGGAACGACGCTCGACTTAAAACGAGATTTTAGTGGGTAGTTCTAAAATCGCGTCTGAGGGTAGTCACTGTTTTCTTTCTGAATAAGCATAGATTCTATACTCAAGTATTGATCAAGTGATTACAGCGCAATCTACGTTCGAGCATCGTTCCTGATTACGAGCTTTAGGTTTTTAACGGAGTTCTATGATCCCTATGATGATGATTATGATGATGATTTTTGAAATATGTCGTTCTGAAAATTGATGCGTGAGTGTTGCTTTTTTTTTTAAACTGAAAACTTGAAAAGGTTTTTTCTTATTGGTTTTTTGTTTTCCTTTCTTCTTTCTTAATACACAACGCTTAATAATAATGTAACTTGTAATTTTTAGGTTAAGTTTTTTTTGTGTAAATTTTTAATGTTTGTAACGTTTTTTTTGGGTTTATTTTATATACGAAAAAATAGTTACAAAAATCGACGCTCACGCATCTTTAATTTACCGTTACTATCTATGGAGGCTTGTTTTTGTCATTACACTGTGGCATGTCTATACGCGTCTAGATGTGTCTATGAATATTTTTTTTTTGAAATTATGTTTCTATTGTCAAAGTATGTCGGGTGAATCCGTTTGTCGTCCTCAAAAAGAGATTGCGTGATGAATACATTTTAATAATCTAGTTAACCCGAAATAAAATTTCCAAACATCACATATTACGCCCAGTGAAAAATGCAAAGAAAAATCATTGAATGTTAATTCAACATTAAATTCCAATAAATTAACGTTTTAAAGAAAATATCATTAATTTCTTACGAATCTAGTTAAACCAAGTTCGTAGTAATTATTTGATAACATTTTGAATACCTAATAGCCAGACAGACCAGCCAGCTTGGCCGGACGTTTGGATAAAAAGGCCGGATACCCTACATTATTGAGGATTTCATGTCTTAGCATTAAGACGACAAAAAGAATTGTATGCAAAAACTAAGCTTTTTTTATTATTTACCATAAATTCTAATGAAATATAAATAAAATTGAATGCCAAACCAGTCTTAAGTACTTTATTAACTCGACTTTTGAAGTGACGCGAAATGTTTGTGAGAATATACTAAAATACAGTGGGCTTATCACGAATTTAGTCTGGCTTTCGAATCGAGCTGTCACAAGTAAAACGGATCCGTTAGCAATCGGGATCATGAATTTTTACTAACGACTAACGAGCACCAGCAATCTATCAAATGAACGAAAGATCAAGACGTTCGAAAATTAACAAAAAGTAACTAAAATATTGTAGTTCCAAATCCGCACGCGCTGGCGCTGCTCAAATTTCCATACAAATCGCTTGAAGCGAACTCGGTTCGAAAGCCAGACTAAAATTCGTGATAAGTCCACAGGTTAACATTCGATTTATTTTTGAAGACGTTAAAATATTTTCACACAGTTTATGGCTTCTACAGGCGCGTAGGGTTTTCTATGTAAGGAATATTCTTACAATTTTATTATGATGTAAAAAAATTATTGATACGATAAGCTTCAATGGATAGAAGGTTTTTAATTTTTGTTTTGTTTTTTTTTTTCTGTATAATAACTGAATATCAGGCTTTTGTGAACGCGATCGGCGACAGCTTTTGTTGATTCTTTCTGATTGTAAGGCTGAATTGGAAAGTTACAATTGTAAGTGGTAAAAAGGCGCTGTTACACTGGCCGGTTAGTGTATTTCTAGCGTCAAATGTTACCTATAGTTAATCTAGTATGATTTTTTTTTCAGAATATTAGTTGAAAATTATGCGTTATTTTTTTAATTTCTATTGGAACATGATTTTAAATGATTAAAATAGACGCGACAGTAAATCGTAAGTGTTAGTTTAAGTTAGTATATTGATTATGTAAAACCTCTCTTCGACTGGAATCGTATATGCAGGTATATATCATGAAATGCTTGTGTGGATAGAAGCCTCGTTTAGCCATAGGCGTTTAAATGAATTTCTTTAGTGTTTAGGAATCTAAAACAAAATGCGTTGTATATAAAATCTATTTGTCAAATTTCTTAGGATAGCTTTTTTGTTTGTGATTAACTGTTTTTCCTTGTGATTTGGTGTGATTTTTTACATGTATTTTTTAAAATAATAATTATTCAAATATCATGTTAGATTTTAGTGTTTTTATGCATTCTTTTAGTTTAGTTTGAAAATGTGGAAGCTGTCGCGATCGCGGTGTTTTATTTTATTTTTTATTATTAATAGTTAAGTGTAGTTGTGTTGTAATATTACAAAATAAATGCAAATATATACATACATCATATATTTAAATATACAATAATCGTCTTTGTTATTGTAATTTAACCCACTGTATGTTTTGATTTTTGAGGTAAATAGTTTTACCATACAAATAAGTTCAAAAACATATATTTTATAAGTTGGTTTATTGTATCTTATGTAGTCATATATATATATATGAGCTTTGTTTTATTGTTAGTGAACAAAACAAAAACAGCATTTGTGAGATATTCTGGTGAAAATAAAATTTATTTTTAATTTCAATTTAATCGTTTTATTTATTATTTTTCAATGATTTTACAAAACAACTTCTACAATAGTTTCTTTGCTCGTCAATGAGTAAACAGTCTGTTAATATATTAGTTAAGTCAACTACCGATAGATGGCGTTAAAATAAATATCAGGTGAAAAATAACCCACGTTATGTCAATAGTAGGATAGGACCATCTCACTGAGTTGAGAAAACTGTCTCGATTGCTATCATTCCCATTTATGGGCTTAACTCCACTTGTATAACGCGCTATTACAAAAAAGGTAATTTTAAAAGTGACAGTTGTTTTTATGTAATTCAACATCAAATAAAACAAAAATATAGGATATTGAGATATATTTATTATTTCCCAAAATAATTATACAAAAATAAGTATTTTTATACAACTCGACTTCCACCACCACTTCAATTATAAGCACTTATATAAATAATAAAAATATATCAATAATTTTATTATTTCAATTTAGTATATAATACAATAAAAAAACTTCACCCCAATTCAAGCATACAAACATTCCTATATTTTAATATTCCTTTCCAACTACCCTCAAAAGACCGTTAACTAATTTGAAAAAAGAATTAACTCGGCCGATCGATTCAGTCACTATAGAGGCGTCATGGACCACGCACGTGTCTAGCTTGCGCATATACAAAATTATAAATGCAATTAACAGACTTGAGAAACATCTTTATTCTTCTTTATTTAGTTTCTTCTATATTTAAAATAAAAAAAATATATTTAACACGTAAACTGACATCCTTTAAAATACGATTCCTTCAGCCGCCTCAGCTCCAGAAGTTAATAGAACAATTTTAAAACACTTTCATAATAAAAATTACACACACGTTACAAGCATATTTTACTTAAATTCTATGAAGCCGCCACCTGTTCCCCAAATTATGCTTGTCCAGCAGACTGTAATCAAAACGAAACAATTATTTAGGAGGTAATTCGAATTATTAATTAAAAATAAACAAAATTTTCCGCAAGAACGTTAACATAATATTAAGTTTATAATGGGGGGTGATTAAATCGAATAATATATGAACACCAAAATTAATTATAAGGGATGATCAAACTTAACATTGAAGAAAGATCAAAGTGAATAACGAGAGAAAATGACAGTGAATAGTTTATCTTTTAGGGTATACTCAGACTAGAGGGAGAAAGAGTCACACGTATTGCAACATGTACATTACGGTAAAAGCTAATTTATTTTGAATCTAGCAACAATATAATTAACTTTAATGGCTAGTGACGTAAAGATGAATCATCTGTTGTAGAGATAGCAATGGTTTAATGGACTATTATACACATTCGTAAAACTTACCTGAGCATCAGGACCTTTATTCGCCATTGTCTCTGGCTTATATTGACTCTCCAGATTGAATTTCTGTAAAAAAAGAACCATGATAAATGTTGACAAGATAATTAGTTCTAGTACAAAATAGTATAAAATCTTTAAAAAAAACAGTTTTCCAGTTAATAGTTTTATTTTACTAACCTTCAAAATATCTAAATTAGATAAATGGTCGGCCGGACCTGACTGCGAGAAGTGTTGCAACAGATTCCCACCTTTTTGCACCAACACAGCTCCGCCGGTTTGAACCCAGTCGCCTTTCAAATCGCCGCCAAGACCTGTTTTGAATGACCGAATTATAAGCCAGAAACAGTTCAAATTTCAAATTATATTTAATGACAAGCACCTTTCAAGAATGCGACCTTGGAATTTTAAATTTAGAATTTTTAACAAAAGAATAATATTATAACTAAGGAAGTAGTTTCAATTTCAAATTTCGAATTCTATTTAATGACATAAAAGCAAATGTCTACATAAAACAGCTTCCAAACTATAAATCAACAACATGACCTTGCAATTTTAAATTTAGAATTTTAAATGTCATTTTAATTTTAACATTTCATTTGTTTACATAAGACATTCAAAATTCAAATTTAGAATAAGATAAGAGCAACACAAATCCAGAGTTAACCAGATTCATCACAATGTCATACAAAAATAAAGAACTAATATTTGACATCACATTCCAATGTACTAAAAGATTTCTGTGGACTTATCACGAATTTAGTCTGGCTTTCGAATCGAGCTGTCACAAGTAAAACGGATCCGTTAGCAATCGGGATCATGAATTTTTACTAACGACTAACGAGCACCAGCAATCTATCAAATGAACGAAAGATAAAGACGTTCGAAAATTAACAAAAAGTATCTAAAATATTGTAGTTCCAAATCCGCACGCGGTGGCGCTGCTCAAATTTCCATACAAATCGCTTGAAGCGAACTCTGTTCGAAAGCCAGACTAAAATTCGTGATAAGCCCACAGATCTGAGCTAACTGTGACTTGTCTTGCTGAGTTAGTTACCAAGTTAATTGACTATTTATTTATTGGTATGTAAAACATATCACAGAACTACAAACTATGCACGTGATGATGGAAAATGAGTACAAAATTGAATTTAGCAATAGTAAAAAATTTGGAATACAGTCAAATATGCTGCTAATTGATCTCTTATATGATGAGGTTGGATTAAAACTGTCAAGACTGTGGATTATAATAGAAAAAATACAAAATATTACAGCAGCACAACTCGAATTCTAGAGTCTACTTGAAACAGTATTTGAGTAGTGTTTATATCAGAATCACTTATTTTTTCTTTCAGAATAAGCGACATACTTGAGGACAAATTCTACACTCAAGTCTAGAGATCAAACTACGCTCGAGCATGGATCACTTGCATCTGTTACACTGTTTACTCACCCATTCCTCTCCCCTTAGCTATAGCATCCCTAGATTGTTTCCACAACAATGAAGTCAATATAGTCATATAGTTGAATCGTTTGAATCCCAACGTGTTATATGTCGACATATTCTCCACATAATACAAGTCTGAAATAAAATCCATACTAAGTTAAAACTTTTCAGGGTAGGCGGAGATAATATCACTTACATCATACATCTTACCCCGAGTAGATGTCTAGAAGAACATACTCAGTCACTATAATTCTATTAAGTCAAGTCTTATCCATACTTGTAAAGACTTCAATGACATTCAAAATACTAGCACATTGCTAATCTTAACACTAGAACTACCAACCGGTCAATACGACCAGTTTCAAAAATTCTTTACAAAACTTTTATGTAAAACCTTACACATTTTTTGTAAACAATTCTATTCTTTACAATTCTACAATAAATTCAATGGATTATATTTAATACTTTACAAGCACAAGTCATCCGATCATTTTGACCGGTTGGCAAAAATAGGTCATATTGACCGGCTGGTAGTTCTAGTGTTAATTGTAGTGAAAAAAATTACCTCCATCAAAAAATTTTCCATCAACAAACTCCTTAGACCCAACTTCGTCAACACCGATACCGATTAATTTGATATTGTTACTTTTCAAAATCGGACTTATTGATGATAGCTGAAATGATATCACCGACTTCAGTTTGGAAGTAACCAGACATAATGAGAGGAGTGACTCTTAAATTATATTGTGAACACTTCTTACTAGCTTATTAGCATCATGAAAAAATATAAAAAAAAGTAGGTAAATAAGTATATGGTTCCAATTAAAGTAACATATCAGCCATTCTCAAAGTGGTGTTCCGCGCGGAGCCCTAGGGCTAAAATACTGCAAAAAATACTTACCAAAGGGAAATTATAAGGTTACATCTAAATATTCCAACTAAATATTACATTGCAAAATGATTATTCATAAATACATATAAATCAGTTTTTTATAATTATATTAAGGCTTTTTCGTTCACCAAAAAAGTTTGAGAACCGCTGATCTATATAATATATACATATATATATATATGCTCTCTGGTGATAGTGTCCAAGATACAGAATGAGAAACTGCAGTATTTGCATATTACATCTACATATTTATATGCACACACAATGTCATTTCCAGCGCATGCACCATCAAATGGGCAGTCTGCTGTAAATGGGCATAGAGGTATGACATGTGATGGTAACGCGCAAGGAGATGATATAGTTAAATTTGGAACACACACTACAGAAAAAACTATGTAAAATGTAATTTTATTTTATTTTGTTTTTTTTTACACCCTACAATTTACTTCCAAATCTACTACCCTAAGGTTGGTTGCCTGGTAGAGATCACTAATTAGTGATAAGGCCGTCTTTTGTTCTTTATTTTCTTCTCTTCTTCTTTACATGTATTATTGTGTGCAATATTGTGTTATTATTATTTACTTTTTTTCTGAATGAAAATACAGTTTTTTTTGTTAATTATTTTATGTACAGACTGTGATTGGCGAGTTTCTCATTGTCTTTTTCTCGTCATACGCCTTTCCGAAGCCATTATAGATTCTAATGATGAGCAAGCGCACGTCTTTAGTGCCTATGCTAATAAACGATTTTCATTTCATTTCATTATTACTATTATTACAGAAACAATTGAATAAAACGACAGTAATATGAAAACAAAAACAATTATGGCCTTGATTTCGCCTTAACATGGAGTCCAAAGTTTATTATCAAGTCAATGGAAGTTTTATAGACACATAGATAGATAATTACTATAATGATTGTAATTAAATTCAAGGTATAGATAATGCTTATATATGCTAAATAATTTAGACTTTATGTGCACTTTTAATTGTTTTAATTTGTTTTGGAAGCTTTGCAATAAGTTGTGGTTGCTACGTGACCTCTAAGCCACAAAAAGTCACTAAGTATTTAACACTAGAACTACGAGCCGGTCAATATTTTTACCAATCGGTCAAAATGACCGCATGACTTGTGCGTGCAAAGTATTAAATATAATTCAATAAATTGATTGTAGAATTGTAAATAACAAAATCGTTTACAAAAAATAACGAGTAGGGTTGTATATAAAAGTCTTGTGAAGAATTTTTGAAACCAGTCATATTGGCCGGTTAGTAGTTCTAGTGTTAAGTAAAACAAATAACCTAAGACATCACTATATTATCGGGGTCAATTAACATAGTCGAAATATTTGAGAATGTTTTTTAATTTTTTGTTGAATAGCTTCCAAATTAGCTCTTCTGTAATAGAACTTGGCAATGTATGCACAGGAATAAGCTGTTTGTTTTGTTTACTGTATTTTCTATTTCATTTTTTTTTAGTTTGACTTTAATATGTTTATATGTTTGTTTTATCTTAATATATTATGTATTTTTTGTATTCTTTAACTTGTAATATGTAGTCCTTCCTATTTCTTAAAATAAAGTAACTCAAAAGTTAAATTCGCAGTCATTGTGAGTGAAATAGTAATGATGATTATTATAACTCATAAATTAGCATTTATATTAAATATTAGCTTTTAAAAATTATATTTTACTTATTGAAAATTATATTTGCTTACTTCTTTACCCCAAAGCCTACAAAACATGCATCCCCACCTGCGAAAGAATACAATAATAGCATCTTGCTCTTGCCAGAAACTGCGCAGTTCCACCGACTGAAAACAAAATAGAAAAAAAAATATGTTATTTTTATTATAATCAATATTCTATAGTGAAAAAATAACAATAAAAAGTGAAATAAAGTAATTACGCATAAATAAAAGTCAGTATAATTGTATATTATTACAATAACGCGTCATTTAGTCCATCATGAATACGAAAATAGATGCATGAATTATTAATGTAAAATCTAATATAAACATTTAGTTTTCCACAATTTAAAATAGTAATAACACAGTTTTTTTAGTTATAAAATAATTATTGCGATAAACTTCACAGTTATAATTAAAATAACTGTAAACTTATTCATTATACTTTCATGAGCGTGCAAGTTGTGCTTTTACCTCGCCAGTGACGACATTCTTCACTTTGTTAGCACCAATTGTAGCCAAATCTAATGCCATTTTTGTTTTAAAACACTTAATCTTGAATGAAATAACAAAAACGAGAAGCGAAAGCCGCCCCGAAAAATTTCAATAACTTTTTGACGTTTACTGTTAGTATTGCCATATAAAATAAAGTTAAGCAAATTGTTTATTATTGCTATTTTAGAACAATAAATTTAGATATTAATTTTATATTTATTTTTATTAATAATATTTAATTACAAAGTATGTTAAAATTATTGAAATATTTCCTTTAGTTTTTCTTTCGTATAGTAGTTAAGTAGTTATAGACATTTATATTTTCTGTCATTAGAATCTGTGTGTTATCGGGTGATTGCCGCGTGCTTTGGTGAATTTTCAATTATTCCCTTCGAATTACATGTAAGTTTTTAAATTTATTACTATTTTCTATCCAATATAATAATACAATCATTTATACAAAACTGTAAATGCCTAATATTGCTGTTTCATTGTCGTTTTTACTAATTTCCAAGCGACCTTGACAACTGGCGTCCGTAAGAATTGATTTTTTTATTCACCCAATTCTTCTATCATTTCAATAGTGCGTTAATTTGTTTTATGTGTACTATTAAATCGGTTTAAACACATTTGAGCATATTTCCCATGAATTATAGCCAGTTTAACGTTCCTTTTAATTAGATAATTTTTGTAATTTTACGAAAATGATGACTCATTAAACGTCCATTAGGTTGGTGATTACATACAACGTTGGGTCATTTTTAACGTAGAAAATCCCGCGCTTTTTTTGTTACTCATAATGAGTTGCTAATTTTATCTTAATTGCATTTAATATAGTTTTATCACTTTCACATTGTAAACAGATGTGTAATAATTTGATAATAACTTAAAAATATGTTTATGAGGAATTATATTTTAAATAAAACATTTAATTATTGGTACTTAAAGAAAGCCTTGTTTTACTCTCTACAATTGATATACATATATACTGGGCTCCAAACTGCTTCCATCGCTTATGGGCAAGGAGAGTCAATTTACTTTTCTTTCCAATGCCTCTAGAGATCCTAGGATCTCAAAAACTTTGGTACTTCTGGTACAAGTAAATCCTTTAATATATATCTGGCAATTTTCAAATGGATACAGTTATTGTAGATTGTAGGTATATAAGCGATAGAAAGAGAAATGATCGCGGTGTCGTGAATGACAAAGGAGATATCTGCATCCCTTTCACACATGCCTCAACTTCAGCTCAATGATATAGTTATCTCTTTCTAATGATTGTTTCTTCCAGTCTGTATCCAATTGAAGACTGAACATGTTACTTTGTATATTAATCAGATTAACTTATTTAGTTCTAATATTTTCAAATAAACAATAAAACTGTCGCATAAAAATAGAATAGAAATGGTATGTGATAAGAATTTATATTATTGATACGGTGACTTGATGTTATCGAAAGGCATGTTCGGATGATAACTGATTTTGATAAGTACATTGTCACGCCTCTTTGTTGGAATATTATTGACCTAAAAATATGGAAGTCATAAAGGTAGATTTGCGATCTGCAGTGGCGGCCTTAGGGGGTAATCGCCCGGGGCCTCGCTCTTGCAGGGGCCTCGCGCATCAACCCAAGCAAATGTTAAAAAATATAGATTTATAGAATATATACAATGTGATATTGATGGGCATGAATTGTAGGAAGAACTGAATATGTGTAAATGTCATAAAGACTAATGAATCTGCATGTAAAACTCAATATATAATGAAGTCTTAATAATATTTCAGCAAATACTTAGAGTTGAATGAAAAATTATTTATAATAATTACAATGCTATTTTATAAGGGCAGGCATTAATTCACCAAAATAAAAGTTAAAAGTAAATTTGAGGCGATTTTTGATACCAATGCCCCTAGTGTAGATTTTAAATTTGGAAACGCAACTTTTTTGTATATGGAATGTTTTTAGTTCTACTCCTTACTGCTAGGTTCGTTTTGATTCGCTGTATATATAAAAAACAGTTGACATCTACGAAATAACCGCGTAAAAGTAAGGTTCCTTTACGATTCAATTTTAAAATAAAAATATTGTTTAGATAATTTAAGTAATTTGTATATTTAGGGTTCTCAATTTACAAAAAAAAACTAGTGTTAGTAAATTTTAAAGTCTTTAAACGGTTTATTTTGAATTTCGAACGTTCCGAAAGCTATACCAGTTATTAGTAAAGTTTGTTAGGAATGCATTAAAGCGGTAATGTTGTTCTTTTTATAACTCGAACGACTTGAAATATGTTAATAATAAGTCATTGAATAAATATTACAAGATAGTGAGTTTTATCACTTAATATGATTAACTGCGATGCGAATAAATATTATATTTAACGAAAATATATATAGTTTGAGAAAATAATAATTAGGCTATTTATATCTCTAATACAGTTAAGTCAAACGTCATTGAAGTGGTGGAATAGAGTTTTACAGGGAAAAACACGTGTACTTTTGATTCGATATATCTACATGTGTAGGAACTCTAAGCTATTTTAAATTTCGAGCTCTACAACCATTGTACACGAGTCTATGCCTTGAATAGAGAAGTAGATGCTTGACTATGGTTGTAATGATGTGTCATATGTTTTACATGGATTCTTACAGTAAATTTTTCAAAGTGCTTTTCTAGTATTTGAATAAATAACGGTTTTAAATTAATAATATAATAAAAACCACACACAGAATTTGAGTTATTTTATTCTTAGTATTAACTGTATACATTTTAGTATTAATGTACTGAAGAATACTATCTAACAGAAATACAGTCCCAGGACTAGTTTTGTAGATAGAGCACGATTGTATCCATGGGCGTAGCCACGGTGCCCCACCCTGGTTCCGACTTCTAAGGTACCTAATCAAACCTAAAAAACTTAATTATCTAGGTACTAACTACAATACTTAATATCCGTAAGAAAGTTCACACTCGACAGTCGACACAAAATAAATTATCCGGGGTAAGACCGCGGGTATAGTTTGCTAGTTACATATTATTTTAGACTGCTGCCCCACCCTGAGCCCATGGCTTTCTACGCCCACATAAAAATTATTATTATTACAGGCAGTCCTCAGTTGTACATCATGTTAGGTACCAGAGAATAGTGAAGCAAAACGAGACATATTTTTCTTTACATTTGTAGGTAAATGTTGTAGTTAGTGCTGCGTTCCTCCGTCAACTTCCCCATCGCCGCCCGAATTTTAGACCGTTAGAATGTCTGTTTAAAAAATGTCTGCCGTAAAACGAGGACTACCTATATTATAAAATATACATACATATATCTTTTGGGTTTACGTTGCTTATCTCGAGAACCTAATATACCGTAAGTACGAGGACTGCCTGTACTTCATAACAAGTAACGCCAAATAGGATGCTGTTCTGTGAGCTTACCCTGACATGACAGTGGTCAGCTCAGCATGACAGTAGCTCGATTCAAAACAAAAAATGTAGTAACTCGAATGTGAGTTACTAACCTACTGGTATATGACTGTAGCTTTTATAATGGACATCTCTAATAATAATCAATGACTTTTCTACAAAATTCAAACGAAACGTACTGATTCATTTACTTTCCATAAAAAACGAGTTTGTGACGTCACTTGGTCTCTGAGGCGTGTCGCCACTCTTAACGTTAATACACAGATATGACTCACGCCCAATGGACTAGTCACTAGTCAATAATATGAAGCCCCAAAACGATATGTAGTTTAGTTGTTAACGGATTTTTGTCAAAGGAGTTTGCTCCTGGTTTTCTGTTTATAAATCTCAGTGATAATTTATTTCAGTAAGTCGTTATATGTATTTTATTCGGTGATGTAATACATGATTTTAGCCTATGTGTGAAATTCAGTGTTTTTGTGTCGTTTTTAACCTTTAACTACTGAGGTGGATTTAATTTCACATAAACACTGACGTGGGGGCCTCAGAGTATATATATATGTGCTTGTATTTAAAAATCTTTAGGGTTTAGTGTTTAATATTTAGCTTCAGTGGGTGTATCTAAATAAAATAATAAAATTATTTTAAAAAATCAACAAATTATCTACCATTAGAGTAATTCAAAAATTTTATTTTCTCAAAACCTGAGAGGCCTTCACCTCAGTAGTTAAAGGTTAATATGGAAAACAAGGCTGCGAAGTTTTTTTGTTTTGTATAAAGCGATTAAATTCGCCCATCGACAAAGTGGTAAATTTACAGCAATTAAAGAGTTATATTTATTTTTCCATTATTGTAGTCGACTCTAGGCGTTTCAGTATAGTATATTATATATACTATAGTATATTAGGGTTTTTTTTTGACATGAGGATTTTACGTGCTAATTAAAATTTTATAATTTCTTATTGGGCTGTTCTAATACTCAACATTGACAGAATTGTATTTAATTTAGGCCGTTAATAAAAGAAGAAGAAGATAGTATATCAGGCCTTGTTACGAGTATGCTTTGTTAGTGTAATTACTAAGCCATGTAGTGGTTTTTTTCTATGATCGGTGCGCGACCTCGGTTTGTCGTGACGTCACGTGATGCTAATTATTTTTATGCGGTAAAAAGCGTTTGTTTATCGATCGGCCTGTGTCGTGTTGACCTCTATTTGTGTTTATCGTGTTTATTATTCTTGGTTTGGTGTTTTGTTCAGTATGGGCTGGTTACAGTGACAGTTGTATGAATTAAATGTCACTTTGACAGCTCAATGTGATACTTTATGCTTTACTGATGCTTTGTATTTATGTATTTTGTCTAGATTAAAAATAGAAGCAATTTCAATACCCCTTGACTGATCGTTTGGTACACCAATCTGACTTATTCAAAAATCATATTACACATTAGATGAATATCTTACTGATAGTAAAGCTTGGACATAATCTATGTCGTTTTATGTTTACTCTTAGGTATACAATAGGATATACAGCAGCTATTCTTCTACATCATAGTAGATTTATTATATATTATTATGTCATTAGTATGTAAGTGGACAATGCCAGTATACAGCAGCTAAATCAAATTGATAATTATTAAATTAATAAATTTATTTAATTATATTTATATTTGTATATGTATTGACGAGTAAAAGCGCTCTATTGGAGGCCATTTGCTAAAAGTAAATAAAATAAAAAAAAACATCACAGAGTTATGTCGGCTTCCATAGAAAATAATTGTTACATAAGATAGTTAATAGAAATTTTATTACATCTCATAACGTTTGGTTCACAGAATAAAAATGGCAATCCACATCAAGGACGCTGCTGACCTCAAGACCCGCCTCGAGGAGGCCGGAGACAAGCTGGTCGTCATTGACTTCATGGCGACATGGTGCGGTCCATGCAAGATGATTGGGCCCAAACTTGAAGCGATCGCTACTGAGATGAGCGATAGCATTGTTGTTCTTAAGGTTAGTACTTGATATCCATTGGAGGTGGCTGCTGCAGACATCTCCATGGTAGAAATTATCTCAATATATAGATTGCATTATAATTTAGCACTAGATATACTGCCATATATCAAGCCATGGGCTCAAGGTGTGGCAACAGTCTAAAATAAAATGTAACTAGCAAACTATATCCGCGGTCTTACCCCGGTTATTTTTTTCATACGAAAAGGTTCACGCGTGCTTTTTGTTGATCGCATTTTTTGTGTCGACTGACTGACTGTTTTTTAGCTTTGATTAGGCACCTTAGAAGTCGGAGCCAGGGTGGGGCAAGCTACGCCCGTGTATCAAGCTAGTATAATTTTAAAAACCTATATCTCCCAGCTTCTGTGGTCGGGTAATTTTGGTAAACGAATCAATAATATAGCTCTGGAAACGTCAGATCAAAATAAACGCGGTAAATTATTTAAAGTTGAGTCATGCTCGTAAATAACCGCAGATATCATCACTGTATTGTGATTATTGAAATTAATAATAATTTCACAATGTCCCAAACCAGACGGCCAGTTATCTGTGCTTCATTATTATGATAAAAAAACCGTGTTCACTTCAGCCGTGAAAGATAATTTTGTAATCCGAGTTTGAAAGAAAATAAATTTATCTAAAATATTATTTTTTTCAATTGCATGTAATTAATTGTATTCAGTTTTAGTCTCCAAAATGTACCTAATAGTGTGGTATCAATGTAATAACCAAGCTCTGATCCACAATTATTTAACTCGATTGTTTATCACTTTCAGGTGTATCCATAGATAGCACTAAGGAGTGGGGAAGTGTGAGGACTTTCAGGTCTTGACTGAAGTGTAATTTGTTTTCAGGTCGACGTTGATGAGTGTGAGGAAATTGCTGCCGACTACAACGTCAGCTCGATGCCCACATTCGTCTTCCTCAAGAATTCAAAGAAAATTGACGAGTTCTCCGGAGCCAACGATGAGAAATTAAAGAACACCATTTTGAAGCTTAAGTAATTTAATTATGAAGGGTAGTTACGCATCCATAAGTCAGGGTTACCATATAAACAAAAACCCCAGTACGTAAAAAGACTTCGTAATAATTTTAATTGCTGGCAATTCTTCACCGCTGTTCTTTTTTTAAATTTCCAATTGTCACAAAGCTTTAGCTTTATGAGACGTGCCTTCGTATTTTATAGAAATAAAATCCGTTGGTCTATACTTATATATAGTTTTTATTTAATTATGTTATGGGTGCGTTGGTATTGCATTTTACGTGTACAAAAATATTGTTGCATAATACATATTGCCTTTTAAAAAATATTGTTTTATTTTATTCATTTCTTAAAAGTTAGATGTAGTAGTGTTAATTCGCCGTCGCCGGATTCTATTAACGTGCTAGGATCTACAAAATTGCAATTTTACAAAGCAATTTAAAGTTGTTATTGTGCATAGGTTGTTTATATAGATTCTTTGTTGTTGTATTGAAATGAAATGAAAATCGTTTATTAGCATAGGCACTGAAGGCGTGCACTTGCTCATCGTTAGACTCTATCGTGACTTCGGAAAGGCGTATGGCGAGAAGAATATCACAAGAAACTCTTGCTGAGTATTGAGTATCACACGTTATTTTCGATCACGTTAAAGGGAGGCCGTTCGAAGCAGTTTACAAATTTCAAAAATATTACAAAACTAATTTACATGTAGATACTAATAAATATATACATATATAACAAGAAGTCAAATAAATGACCTATTATGGGAACGATCCAATAAGAAATTCTACTTTACACGTGTACTCATGTTTAAAAAAAAAACAAAGTACATTCAGGCCGAAAACGAACTTACTTCAAAAGTCGTCGATAATTGTTTCGTTCATTTGAGTCATATTTTGAGACTAATTAGAAATTGTGTTCTTAAAATTTGTCATTGGTCAATGAGAGCTTTATCCCCACTACCCAGCCTCCTATTATAAATAGACCTAACCCCCAAGTTTTACAAAGTCATTATATATATCTACTAAATTATAACTAGACGATTTATGAACTTCGGTATAAATCTGGCAGTAAACGCAAAAAATATAGATTAACACCGAAATACATTATTTTTTATCTAATCAGCAGACTAATGCGATAAACACCTTGTGTGACATTCTTCATTCCCTGATAATGAATAAATACTATAAAATTATTATAAAGATTACCAAATAACTGACTTTATTATATACAGATATATAGGGAAAACTGTTAGCTACAAATGATCTACAGTCAAATGACTGCATATAGTTTTTTTTATATATACATACCATTGGCGTACTAAGCAGTGGAATTTATTTACGTATTAAAGGTTTTGGGAGTAAAAACAAAAGACAATATATTAAAAATAATTACTAATTTATTACAACTTAAAAAATATAAACACAAACCATTGTGTTGTTAAATGTACTAGAACAACACCAGAAGCTAACGCGTCACTATTCTATGACTGCTGCTTCAGGAATGTTGCTTTCCCTTTGACACAGCTTTTTCAGTAAATTTAACTCAATGACACCGACAAATAACTTGTTTTAACAGACTGTAATTAATACCTCTGTGTCAAGTGTATATATAAAGATTTCAGTTAACCATTTAAGCAGGTACTAGATCCATCTTATTGTTTTTTTATATCACTTTTTATTCGGTCATGTTTATTTTACATAATAAAAAGCGTACACTTTATATATTAACCTAAAATTCAATAAACTTCATTTGACAAATGTCTTAGCCAATCCCACCACTTTACTGACGCTGTTTTATAAGTCAAAATTAAAACAAATCATCTCAGCAACTATAAACAATGTGAAGATATCTCCACATCATATTCTGCATCTACCAATAAATACCATGTTAATTCATTTGTTCACATATTAAACAGCGCCATCTATATTTTATTATGAACAGTGTGTTTGTCAAAACAATTTTAATGCTTAGTACAATATAACCTTCACATATTGATTTCGATATATGCAATTATAATATCTTAAAAAACATCTAATAACAGAAGCAGAACATCAATCCCTCCGCTTCTTGCTGTGATCATGCCTAGAATGTTCGTGATGATCGCGTTTCCTCGAAGACTTGTCGGCACGTTTGGCTTCACTCAAGAACCTATCCAAACCGAACGGATCAAACTCCGCCTCCGGTTGGGCCCGAGGAGGCTCCTCCCGTGACGAGGGATTGTCCCTCTCAAACTGCACGGGCCCTTGTCTCGTATTATTGCTGCTTGTGCCTGCGAATTCTTTATCAGCAACGAACCTGCAAAGTTTTTATATAGCATCAAGATTCATTTGTTTAAAAAAACGAAACCGAAAATGAAATACCTTCTCGTGTTGGTAATGGCATCAAGGTCTGATCCGTAATTGTCCTTATCAGCATTCCTGGTTGGTCTGTAAATGTGACTGGCGATGCTGTCCTGGTTGCGCCAAGGTTTATCGTACACTGTGTACGCTTCATCATCACCATAACCTTGAAAACACAAACTTTAGCTAATATGGTCCATGATGGAGACAATTGCTACTTGATCATGGTAGTTGGTACCTCTGCTTTATCAGCTTGAGACATAAGTCATTCTTATTACACCCATTTAATTTAAAACCATTGCCAAAACTCTAGTAGGTACTTTAAGTGATGGTACTACCCCGGAACGACAAGCTGAGCTAATAACCACATATGGCAATTTTCAAATGGATACAGTTTTTGTAGGTATACTATAAGCGATAGAAAGAGAAACGATCGCAGTGTTGTGAACAGTAAAGGAGATATCTACATCCCTTTCACATATGCCTCAACTTCGACATGATAAAAATATAGCTATCCCTTTCTAATGATTGTTTCCTTCAATCCAAAGTTTGTTGTTTGCACATACAAAGTATCAAACTCTTTTCAACTTACCACTATCCATCCCTTTGCTATTATTAAACAGTCTTGAATCAAACATATTTTCACCACTCTGTGAACTTTTCGCCGGCAACCCGAGCGCAATTTGCTCGGAGATGTCGCGTTCACGATCTTTGGCCAACTTCGATCTGAAAGACATTTCATAAACAAATATATTACATATATTATTTTCTTTTTTTTTCATATGACCACACTCCATCTGATGTCAAGCTAGTGTGGTCCATGAATGGAGACAACAGTTACTGCAGCTATTCAATTCATCAATTTGGACAGAGCCACTTCTCTCATTATCCCGGCTACTTCCAAACGCGACTAGGTCACTTCACGGGTATTTCCCTTGAAAATGCGGGTACATTCATTTAAAAAAAAAAGAATCACCTCTTATCGGGGGCCGCTCTAGCAATATTCCTCTCCCTCTGTCTGTCCTTGTGCCTCTCCTGCCGCAGCTTGTCCCTCTCAGCAACAGTCAACCCGCTGTCTTCCACGTCCACCTGGTCATCATCATCCGGCGCACGAATACCTTTAATTTGATTTCAAAAGCTACTTAGATAATGGTAGTTGAGTGTTCTGCTAAACGACATTCAATTAATAAATACAGCGTGTTAACAACGCATTTCCTATTACCCTCAAATACGAAAATACTCGCTAAAAAATACGCGCACGCTGTGCTCTTCACTCTGTCAGTGCGCGTGTGCATGTGCAAGCAAAAGTTAAAGCGGGTGACGTTCGCGACTTGACAATAAAAAAAACTAATATAGTGTTATTGAAAAAAAAAACGCAGAACCCAACTTTGCGTGTGTTGAGATTAGAGCAAATGTACCAGCGACATCAAGTGACGGGCAGCCCTGCCAAGAAAGCCACAGTCCCTTATTCAATACCAGTTGTATTATTATTCTTAAACACAACTACTTTGATGACAACCTAGTGTGATCGAGATGATTGTGTGTATGTTACGTGTGCTTCTATCTAAGTGATACTAGCTTTATTTACATTAATTGTATTAATTTTTTAAGATGCTTAATTAAAGCTAAGCAAGAATTGTACCTACCTAAAATTATATTATACAAGCTGTAATTGGTTTTTTAATTTTTTTCTCGTCATATGACTTTCGGAATCTCGTAGAGAATAAAGGGCCTATTCATAATAGATTTTTGTTTTAAAGCTATTTCTAACTTAACAGACACTATCCAGAACAAAACTAACTAACCAGCTCTGTGATCTCTTGCCCTCTGAGCCAGCACCTTCAGATGTTCCTCCTTCTTCTCTTTCTCCCTCTGAGCCAATCTTCTTTCCAATTGAGCTCTGGCCTCTACAGCCTCTCGTGCCTTCCTGTCTGCTATATACAGAGCTTCGGCGAGTTTCGAGAAGTTCTCATTTATATGAACTTGTTGAAGACCACGACCATCAGCTGCTAGCCGCTTGTCCAGAGGTATTGTGTAACCTATGAAACAGAAATACATTTATAACATAATTCTTTCAGGCGTTGCATTGCACAAATCCATATTAAAGGAAATTATTTTGCTTATAATTCCCGCTACATTAGGTCGATGAAGGAAAATAACCTCCACCAACATTCAATAACTTGTCTCGACGCGTTTCGCCACTTCACGTGGCATCATCAGGATACGTGTGGTCACTTCGGTTTCGCTTCGACAAATGATAACGTTAACTCCGCTCCGGACCAATAGATGGCGCTAGTTAATACGAGTATCTCGCATGTATTGTTAACGGTACCTTTAGCATTCTTCCAATGGCTGACACAGGGCGGTACCTTCCAATCCCGTTGTTGTCTAACAGAGACTCTTCGTGGTGGGGAATGGAGTACTGGTGCAGGTGGTGATGGTGCAGCACGTGGTATCTTCTTATTGATCTGAAATCTCGGTGGTTCCATTGGATCTGTCTGCGCTTCTACCATCCTGCACACAATACATCACTATTAAAAAATGTATTTTGCTTTTGTTCCTTGATAGGAAAACTAGTTCAGTATAGACTCTATGGCCTGTAATCAGAAATTACACTCAAGCATAGATTCTCTGAGTAGAGTTCAAAACTTCAAATGTCACTCTGGCTGAGTGACGTTAAGAAAACAAAATAGACCAATCACACGCTTGAAAAATAGTTAACGTGATTTTTGACCAATAATAATAATCCACTGCAACTGTTTACCTAGCTGTCATCATGTTCTGTTACACACATTAATAAGAAATCGTTTTAATCATTTCTTATTAATACATAATTAAAACAGAAAGAAAAAATTAAATCTAATGTTTAAACTGAATATTTGATATATAAGTATATGCAACATATTACTATTTTATTTTGATTACTGCCTAATAGTTACAGTGTTTAAAGATTTATTATTTATTAGTAAATAATCAAGCTACACTCGAGCGTTATTTCTGAATACGAACCAAAGAAGCTTAATAATACCACACAAATACTTTACCTAATAACTCTTTGCTTAGCACCAGAATTGAATGTACCACCTTGTTGCGCCGGCGTGTATCTTATATACTGCGCTGGTGCCTGAAAACAAACATTTAATCTAATCACACAGGAAAGAATATTGTCATTCTTTGCCATCTTCAGCATCTGCAAGAAGAGTGGTATGGGAGCGAAAATAATGAAGACTGAATTATTGATAATAAATAAATATATACAACAGTAGGTTTTAGGTATGATTCATATTAACCCATTACTTCCTAAGCGTCGAAAACATTGGAATTTTTTGATGAAATCTTCAAATTAAGTTCATAATACGTTAAGAAAAAATAATATAACAAAAAAATAAATTTTAAAAAATTCTTTAACGCTGAGTCAGCCTGTCCTATAAAATATGACAATGGGGATAAGAATTATATTTTGTTTTTATTTTTATCATATTATATATATTTGGTAGAAGTCTAAGAATCAGTTTTATGTACTTTGAAGTTGGTTACTGTTTTCTTTTACGGTATATAAAATCGAAACATAATGCTTTTCTCGAGGCAACAAAAATGATCAATTTGAAAAAATTACATTAAAATTAAATAAAGATTTTTCTTTGAGGAGAAAAATATTTCATCAGAAAAATAGTTAAAAATACGAATTTCATCAGAAACAATAAAAAATAACACTCTTAATAGGTTAAAAAAAATTTAATATAGTGCCTTAAAAATAGGACAGTGGGAAGTAATGGGTTAAAAGGTCTCGGAGCTCTGTTCGAAAATTAATTAAAAAAGCACTTACAGCCTTCGGTGCAGCCTTAACTGGTAATGCGGCTGAGATCTTAGCATTCGTGAGCTTCTCCAAAGCCAGTTTAGTTTGTTCTGTTATGTCTTTGATTTCCTCCTCGGATGGTTTCTGCAGTGTCGGGTCATCTTCAGACGTTACTTCCGCCGGTAATAAGTCCGTCAGTTTCGAATAGATTATCTGTAATATAAGTATAATTAACACTTTACTTTGGCTTTTCACAAGCTCATGCCTCTACTGGTCTACCCGAACTTACACAGCAAACTTTTATAGCGCCATTTACGCATACTGTTGTCTTTAAATCAATGCAATTTTTTTATATAGTAGCAGAGTACACTAAAGTCATTGTTATGTGGTTAGTTGCAGTTACATATTTTTATTGTAATAAAATGTAATCTTCACAGTAATTGCGAACACGATGAGAATTAATAACACAAATCGCAGTAACCATCATCTAATAAATAAATTGTAATATAGTTAGTTGTAGTATAGTAATGGGTCTTATGTGACAGACATTGCCAAGTGCGGGACCATCGAAAAGCACAGTATTATTTTACTTTAATAATACATAAATATATATTCTTTTTATTTAAAAAAAAATGAATGAGACTTCCTAGAATACCTTATCAGCACCATGTCCCTGCCGAGCGATAGCAGAATACTTGACTTTGCCATTCTCGTCCAGCTGTACTGCGAGAGCATTTGATGTGCTTTCTTTTCCGATAGCTCCCATTCCGAGAGGGTATTGAGCAACATGAATCTCGGGGTATGCACCTCCGTCTTTAAATACAAATAAACTTATTAGGAATTTTAATTACTGTAGTACGACTGCACTCTGTCATAGTCCATGAGCAGAGGCTTCATCAGAGTCGATCACAAAAGCTAACTAAGTCATTTACCCCAGAATGGTACACTGGGTTAATAACTACGTATATTATGGCTTAAACTCTTTATTTTATTAATATATGTTATCCTCACTATAACAACTCGCATAAAAACAATTTTAAGCAACCCAATTACCTAGTTAATCAAGGTTCAAATGGAAAATTGTATAGAAATCTGTATATCTTGTTAAAAATATGTGAGCGTTGTTTTAAGATAAACATAACCTAAACAATATTTTATATATACGATTTAAAGCATTTTACCTCCATAATCTTCTTCCTTTCTTGGCACCCATCCTTTTCTCATGCCATACGGAGGTATATTACTGTGGGATAGTACCAAAGCACTCCCAATTTTCTGAGTTTTCCTTTCGTCATCGCGATCCCACACCACTTGCGTGGGGGCAGGTAAGACTCTAAAATGTAATTAATATCAATTAAATTACCACAAAATAGTTGTATACGTTATTAAAAACAATTATTTTCTACATAAAAATGCCAAATAAAACCTTGTCACAAATTTGCTAGTAAAATAAAACCGAAGCGACAAAGAAGCATATTTATTTCACATTATTACTAAATAGTATTAGAAAGATCACTAGGGAAATATATAACAACAATTAAGTTCAAATTACAAGCAGTAAACGTAAAAATAAAGAAATCACAATACCTCGCCAACGACGACATTTTGATAATAATTATCCACAGACAAGATAGATTACTGTCAATAAACTATTTCAATTTTATTGTAATTGGACTCGTACATTAAATCAAAATATTTCTCGAATCAAAAATATTTTATTTTCCCTTCAACCTTGATTAGAATCTTAATAAAAAATTCAATACTTTAAAACAATCGAAAAATAAATATTCCTAGTTTGAACTACTATATTGAAATCTACAGCAGCAACTATCCACAACTCTCGTTTGCAACACGTTTACCACACAAACACACAAAAAACGTTCGCACTTTAAACAAATGCCCGTCTCCATACAAAAACCGTTTCAATTTGACATAAGGGGTTCAATAAAATAAAACTACATTTCAAAAAAGACAACAATAATTCATTTAATTATTGCAAACTGTAAATAATTATTTCATAATTCATCTTCTAGTTGTGATCTTAACACGTGATCCTAATCACATTTGGAATAGGTGATAAAACAAATAACACGTGATACATATAATATTTAAATAAATAGTACATCATTATTATTTTCATTAATACCTAATACCTGGCGACCATGTTTCCACTCCAGACCATAAACAAGCATTCGCTCTATGCTTGCCGTTATTGTAACTTCATTTAAAAACATTGATCACAAAAGAACGCGGTAATTTATATTAAGCCGCGTCTCCTGCTCCTGTTTCTTCGAAACATTACACAAAAACATTGAAACATTGGGGCGCGACCGTACACATTTTTGTATTCATACACAATGTTTCAAAAACATGTTTTTGTACACAATGTTTATTGTCTATGAATACAAAAATGTATACGGCCACGCCCCAATGTTTCGATGTTTTTGTCTAATGTTTGGAAGACAGAGGAGCAGGAGACGCGGCTTTAGACAAAAACATCAAACATTGGGGCGTGGCCGTATACATAAACCGTGGTCACGGAAAGTGTAGGCAAAAATGTTTTTGTGTAATGTTTCAAAAACCGCATAAACAAAAAATCAAAACCGTGACGAAATACTATCTCACTCACTCACCTTTAGCTATCTATTTCATTTACACATTTAAAACAATGTTATCATTTAAAAAGGAAGGTAACATCAAAATCAGCATTAAATAATAATTTCAATTGACAAATTATAATAATAATAAATTAGTTATTTTGTATTGCTTTAAAAATTACCTTTGAATTACAATTAAGATTGTCATTTCGACTGGTTTTGCGTTTTTTTTATTTAAGTTTTGCGACTGGTTAAGCAAAACGCATCGCTTTAAACTGTCAAAGTGACAGTTATTTTTTTATACTAAGGCTCGGATACTTTGCGATTATTATATACTTGTATTTTGTTTTTAAATTGCCCATATACAATATACACGACCTTTAAATAAAAAAAATGAAGTAACAGTTTATGCAAACAACTGTCACTTTGACAGCTCAAAGCTAAGTTTGATTTCTGATAGAGTCAACGCAATCGGGGCTGAATTAACAGCCGAAAATGACACTTAAAACTAGAGCGTTCTAGTCGACCATTATATTATAATTAAAATTAAAAAATCAGGCATAACAATAACATTAAATATAGTTGACTATTATCAATCAATATGACGGGGGGAAGGATTGCACGCAGTTCGGTCGGCTTCGGCAGTGACAAAACCGAATAATCTACAATACAAATTGTATATTCCGCAAAAAAACTATAATAAGTTCAAGAATTCTAGCATAAACAATATTGGTAATGAAGCCAAATTCCATCCATGTGCATATAAGCGCATCATTATTTTTAAGATTATTATACTAATAAGGCAGTATCTTCGCCTAATTCCAATTAACATAGAAATAATTGACAAGGTGATATAACTGATCGAGATATGTCCACCAAATTTTAGAATTTCCCTCTACAAATAACTGAAATAATCCTTTCGTTTTTGCAGAATACACAAATCTTAACAATTATAACACTTATAAATTAAAAACTACACTATAAAACTCAGGTATCGTAGTCTTCGTCTATTTCGAGCGCCGAATTCAAATGGTCAACATCGATTGGTCGGCTGACAGGCCTCAATTCCTCCTTCTTCTGCCTCGAATTTTGCCTACTAATTGGTAACTTCTTCTCTTTACTCATTTTCTCGTCTAAGACTTCGATTTTGGGAACTAAATTGGTAAAATCAATATTTAAGACCGGAGTCACAGGTTTTGCGTTTTGCGTATCAATATAGTTCTGTTTAAACGATTTTAACTTTTCTAATTTTGGAATTTGTTGCGTTGTTATCGACACGCAAGAGCTCGATGTGGACGGCTGAGCTGAATAAGTCGGATTGATTGTTATAACACTCCGAGTGGACTCTTCGGTGTACTTCACTTCTTGGTAAAAATTCGCTGTTCTGCTGTCAGATTTGACGCTTAAATCTATAGCTGCAGAGTCAGAGCTGCAACTAGGTGCAGTTCTCTTGTATTTATTAGGTGATGCATCTAAATCTAAGGGGTGCGGATGAGAGCGCTTTGTGGATTCCAACGCTTCTGAACTACTAGACGTGTTGGAGTCTTCACGTGCTAGTCGGCGAGGTGGTATCGACATATCTGCAAATCTGAAAACATTTAATTATTTAAGAATAATATTACATAATATAGTTTACGATGGTCCCATGCTAGACATTGCCTGTCACGTGGGACCCATCACTTACAAAACTTTTAATTACTAATAGAGATGTGCCGATTATGACTTTGGCCGACTAGCCGGTTGTAAATAAGCCGACTAGTCGGCCGACTAATCGGCCAAGCCGACTACGGTTTAGGGGATTCCCGTGACGCTTCGTTTATAGCTAATTCGCTGCAATTTCAGTCACTACTGACATGTGGACAAATATAAATAACAAAGAAAGTTTTTTGAGTTTTACAGCTCAATAGTTTGACGATAGTTTCAAATATCATCACGCAGAATTGCAATTTATGACATTAAATATTGTGTTGATTTGTTTTTTAATTAAGATACTAATTTTGTTTGATAAATGTCATCAATATGTTTTCTTTACAAGGAAGTAACACGTACATTTTATTGAGAAATAGACACAAAGTAACAAGCCGGATAGTCGGCGCTTTTTACCGATTAGTCGCCGACTACGATAGTGGCCGGATAGTCGGCTTTACCGACTAGTGGCCGACTAGTCGGAACATCTCTAATTATTAACATTACAATTAAAACTTAACATATTATTCTAAATTGTAATATCAGAAACACGCCATATAATTTATCCTGCTAGCTAAATATAATACAATTATAATAGGAAATTAAAAATAATAAATGTTAAATAGCAAGGTTATAGCTATTGTGCAGGCATTTATTTTTGAGCACATTACAAATAATTTTATCTCTTTAAGTACAATATATATAGATATATATATTTAACCTAATATCTCATAGTAGTTTTTTGTTGATTTGACAAAAAAGTTCTGTCTCGTCACATACCACCGACTGTTTTGTTATAATGTACAATAAATGTAAATAAAAAAAGTAAAATCATATATATTAATGGAAGAACAGAAATAGTATATTAGTACGATAGTTACAGAAATAAATATAAGATAGTTTCATGGACCACTTCGGGTGCTTGTTTTTGCACATGTTAAGACAAAAGGAATACCTCGAGGAGTTTGGTGAATTCTCTGCACTCATCATCTCCTTCTCTTCAGCCACTGATACATCTGGTATATTTTTAACCTGTAACAGTTAAACATTCATATTATATCGAATGACAAAACTCCAAAGTCTATTATGAATACGTCGAGAATCAACTGTAAATCTCCATCCCAAATAATATAACACTTTATCTGTTTTTAAATTGGGGTTTTTATCTGACAAGACATATCAGCCCCATCGTGCCTTACCTAAGTCTACAAAATTTAGAATTAAAGGAGAGATTTGATTCATACAAAAGAAAAATCGTCACGTTATACATAAACTTCACCATACCTACCATTTTTAAAATAAAACGATATATATACTTACTAAGTCTTTAAGAAAGTCAAATCTAGCTTCGGCCAGTATACACTGCTTCACATGGGACGGACTAAGTGTCTTGGCGTTCCTGGACGTAGTTACCTGCATCGCTTTTGTTAGGAGTGACTCCACAAACAATTCCAATGTGCGAGGTGCATCGAGTGTTAAGAAAAATATAACGTAACAGATCGGAGAACAATTACTTACATGAAATTTGAATTTAGAACTTAATTTTTAAATTTAGGGTAAAATAGCGTTATATTTAAATTTCGAATTTAGAACGAAAATATTCAAAACAATGACTTAAAAGCTTAGGAAGTTATATAGTTTTAAATATGGAGTTTATTTTAACTACTTTAAGCTAATATTTTGAATTATTTTTCAACTATTATAATAAGTAGTGACTAGAATTAGTCATATCTATTTGACAGAATTGCAATAATGATTACATAGATTGTGAAGGGAAAACAAAATACCATCCCATATTTCTAACATACATAGAGCTTTATAAAAAATATCTCAATATGTAATTGCTATTTATTTATCACTATATAATGGAAGGATGCAACACAGGAAATCCTAAACAGATAAATTTGTCAAATATATTAAGTTTATTATCGTTACTATTATTAAACCAGCTATGATTGGTTAGTGCATTATATATTTGACTAGTCAGGAGGTGAAATAATACCATTATTGTCATCTGTGCAGATTTTTGTAGGGCATTTGAATTATGAATTGAAAAGGATATAAATTATGATCGGTACAGCTTGCGCCACTTTTCCTACTTCCTCGTCTGTCTGCATAATTTTCTTAATACGTCCCTACAAATAAATATTTTTGTAAATAACAAAATATTAAATAATATGACACAAAACATTAACTCTTAATGCATTCTTAGGTTTAATTTTAAGAAATTTCGTCTTACCGCGGGAAATCTAGCGTTGTATTTTCTCTTTTTCGATGGCATATTGGTAAAACACTGTTAGGACTATAAATAATAATTAAAATTAGATCACTTCTGCATCAACCTTTGATATTCTCGCGCATTTTTGAGGTTATGAGAGGGAGACGAAGTGGGTTACTTCACTTTTCTTTTTTTTTGTTTATGGTCTCAATTGAAATTTATTTAAAAGTAACATATAATTATTATAGAAAAATTTGAGACCTTTTTAAACAAAATTATTCATAAATTTATTTTTATTTAAGTTGAAGATTTAAATATAATAAAACGTTTTGATAGGAGCCTTATTGCATTTAAAACGTTAAAAATATACTATTTGACACGTATTGTCTATTTCGTTCAGAATTTTTTTTGCTTCCTTTTTAAATCGAATTACTTCTTGTAATAATTACAAAGCAATTAATGCATTATTTTAAGATTAATTACTTTAGAATATATTTTAGTTTCACGAACAGACAGTTTATGAAATGAACTAGCTACAATTTCTACTACTCCCAGTAGATGGCGCTATCTGAAAAGTTTATTGAGATTCCACTGAAATCCACTAGGTGGTGCTGTAAAATAGATATCACATAAGACTTCAATTATATCTTACAAACTCTATAAATACATGCGCGTTCAACTTAATACGGTGTAAACTCTATTTAACGCCACTCGATATAGCGATAATCTACCTAAAACGTTGAAATTACTTAACTTTGGTCAGTTTACCTTGTTATCCATACAATGCATCACACCCACTCTAAATAACGACAACAATATGTCATTATTAAGCAATAAACAGTACTTTCTAAGTTGCAGAAATTAATAAGAACTGCAGCTGTATACGTTCTTTATACTTTATTAGTAAACACATGTGCATTATAATAGTATATTTTCTCTCAACTTGATGAGACCTGAATAACATAGTCTACACTATATTTCAATTTGTATTAAACGTCTAAAATTGGCGGGAACTAGCAATAGATAATAAATAAAAAACAATTTTAGAATATTCATTTATTTACAAAAAAGGGTATAATATCTTGTGATAATTTCATAGTTTTATTATAAAATAATTTATTAATAATATAACGTATAATTAAACATAATTTTAAAGGTGCAAATTATTATCCAAAGATATTTGGAACGTCCGAAAATTACGCACGGACATATAGTAAAGATACCTCCAAAACATGCCCAAGACTGACTGACACTTTTTATTTTAGTTAATTATAAAAGACTTTTTATATATAGCATAAACAAAAAAAACGCATAGGCTTAATTTTCAGCTTCTTTACAGCTACTATCTCAATTTGTTACTGGTTTAAATACGCCCAAAATAATAAGCGCATATAATATTCGAGTCCCTTGAAGAAGACTTGATGTACCATTTTTGTATAATTTATTTGGCAAAAGTCTCGCTAATATACAAATGGCTGCCAAGCTCATTGGTCGAGGTTTGCGGGTTGCGACCACATGTGTCTAGGCCGTGTATATAATAGAAAGCATGTTTGTGTTGACCTTATTCTAATACTGGATTGAATTGAAAATGGATCTCTTCCTACTTTCTCTTAGTCAGACTTCGGTCTAATGTATACACTTAAGAGGTATAAATATCTTTGAATTACATTACATTATTTTTGACATAATGGCACCGGTATAATAAACAAGCACTTTATCAACTATAGGGTAGGCAGTGGTCCTGAATTTGAATACTGTTTCTTTTAATAATTTAGACCTTCAATACATAGTTTAGACAGTTATCAAAACTCTCCACAAATATTATTCATTCAACCGATTAAAAACACAGTTTGTAATGTTATCATTGGTCAGACGTCACGTCAACAATGATTCAATCGTGTGATTGGTCTATTTTGTTTCGTACGGCTGAGTCCCATTTGAAAAATTTGAACTCTACTCAGTGAATTTAAGCTTCATGCTCGAGCGTAGTTTCTGAATACAAAGTAATAATAAAAACTCTCTGTCTACCCTCAAAGTTGGTATTAAAGATTCAAGTATAAATAATGGAAGCCATTTTCGTTTATATCAGGTTATGATTATTATAAATATTTAATTAGAGACACGATGTATATGTTTTTGAACAAATTATTGTCGTTTCGGATACGACAACCTTCAAATGGATACAGATTGGTCTTTGGACTGGAAGAAACAATCATTAGAAAGGGATAACTATATCCTTAGCGTATCGAAATTGAGGCATGTGTAAAAGAGATGCAGATATCTCCTATGCCGTTCGAGACACTAAGATCGTTCCTATATACCTACAAAAACTGTATCCATGTGAAAATCGCCATGTGCACACACAGTATGCGGTTTACGTTCATCATAACCGGACCGCAAACCGCAGAGTTAATTTATAGTCCAAAAAACACATACAAGCCCATACAAACTTAAAATATATACTTTCAAAATGTATCGGCACAATTATTAAACTATTTATTTTCAAATTCATTATTATATAAACACCTAACAATTGACCTCGTGTTCTATATTTAAAAATCGATGAAAAATAGTATAGTACATATACACAATTTTAAAAATCATATTCAGTTGTTTTTAAAAGCAATCAAATTTACCAGCCTCGAGCGTTATTCGAACATAAATGGCGCAATCTAAAAGCTAACTTATACAGGGTGGGGCACGGCAAACTCCCACATTTTTGAAAATGTAGAGCTACAGGGTCTACACCTTTCTGACAAATATATTTATTTATATCTCATAATTTTCTTTCAGCCTTTTAAAATATGGGAGGTACCCGTGCCCCAGCCTGAGCCAATCCCGAACTGACACGTCACCTACCGGTAGTCAGGTTAAATCTTAACTGTAATAAACAAATCTGACAGCTCCAACTGTCCAGCCAGATCAACTTATGATTAGAGGGTAGTTATGTATTTTATATAGATTGCATGATGGTAGGTGACCATCGTACTATCGGGTAGTCCTTAACAAGCTCCATAAATGATTGCCCGCAACAAGGACTTTTATTTCCATAACTACGAAAAAAAGAAATTCATCTTTGGAACTATAATAATACATTTACGGTACCGATTTGCGGTTAAAAAATAGCACGCGGTAAAACCGCACCGCAATGCCCGTGCAAGTATTTAATATAATACAAAACTAAAAATTGTGTTTGATCGTATATAAAAGAAGAAATCTTAAATTACAAGAAAGAGAGAAAGAGACGGAGCTATATAAGAGAACGAGAGAGAAAGAGACAGAAAACACTAATCAATATAATTCCTTTACAATGTTTTAAGCATACAATTTTTTCCGTTTAAACCTTTCTCTCTCTCAGCCCCAAAACTTACATTCAATAGTATAAATTCAAAATAAAATACATATGTAAAAAGAGATTGCATTAACCAAACTTATAAATAGCTTATGGTCATTAAAAAAAAACAAACAAACAAAGACTAGAACGTTAGAATAATTAATTTAAAAATATTTTATATTTAAAAGTAATTAAATAAAAATCAAGCATCTATTAAAGCATATCGTCATAGAATTCAATAGAAAAATCATTATTTTTGACAGCCTTTGACTTGCGATTAACACCATAATGTTTATGCTTTCATAAAGATATCCAAAGACCGTTGTGCAGTCATCTGACCTATAATAATTCAGTAGGTAGGTGGGTTTACTAGTATTTCTACCTTTATGAGCAGAGGTACAGTCGACAATCTTAAAATGCATACAGATTGGACTTTAGACTGGAAGAAACAATCATTAGAAAGGGATGCAGATATTTCCTTTACCATTCACGACACCGCGATGGTTTCTTTTTCCATCGCTTATATACCTACAAAAGACAGCTACCTCAGTCAAGTTACAACCACGACTGCAATCAAAACCAAAACACTGTCCATAGACTACCTGTGTCTATGACGCTACGCTTCAATAGACAATAGGCTTAAGAATAAATTGTGATGCTTCTTTAAATCTATGGTACTATAAAGAGTCGAGTTCCACTAACACTTAACCAGAGTTTAAAGTTCTTATAAAATTGGTGAACACGACCTTAGAATAATTGTAATCGATTCCTAATGAAGGCCACACACGTTACGAGTTATCGCTGTTTCACTATTTATTAATTTGTTCACTTTTAACAAATCGACACTCGACATGCTAACTATAGTCAAAATTTAAAATGTGTGTTACGTATTGGACAGCGCCATCTATCAACGAGTAGTGGAATTCAAATAAATTAATAAACCAGCTCCATCGTAACATGTGTGACACGCATTTCAATCAATTTTTAAAAAAAATATTCTATAATCAATCTCAAATAAAATATTCCGTATAAAATCGATTATTACAAAAATTGACGATACATTATTTAATAATAATAATTAATAAAAGTCATATTTAAACCTAATCATTAAATACAGTGTGTATTCAAGTGTGTAGTCAAACTAAACATCAAATGAGAAAAGTGTACAGCATGTCTTAAAAGGTTATGCACACAATATCTGACATATAGGACGGCGTAACCCGCTATTCTATTGGACCAATGAGCATGGTTTACTGCAAGTGACGTCACGTCATTGGTTCAATAGAATAGCGGGTTACACCGCCTAATATTAACCTGTGGGGTTACAAGACTTACCTTACCTTGTTGGTAACACTGAGTGGCCAACATCAACGACAGATGCTGGCAACACTACGCGTAAACGTCATGAACATCATTAGTAAAGAGATATACAACTAGCAAGTCAGTTTTCTCACGGACCACATTCGTTCTCACTTATTATAAGCAACAACCGCTTCTATTGTACCGGCCTCCTAAAGAAGTTACAGCCGACTACTATGAATTTGAGAATAAAATTTCATCACGGAACCAACCTAGATCATACTCAAAGAACACTAATGACATAACATGCTAATAACAATTTTAAGGCATCCCGTACACAATCCTCATGTACAATATGGGTGATTCAGATTTTCAACCCCAAACGTTCGATAGAATCACCTGATATACAAGTTGAGGCACGGAAACTTCCCACATTACAAAAAAATCACAGTATGGTCGTTTGTTAGCGTGCAAATTTAGAAACTTTTGAAATGTGGGAGATTCCCGTGCCCCACCTTGTACATATCCACCAAAAAAAGGGGGGGTAGTGCATACACTTCCATCTTTATACTACTAAAATAAACATTGCGATGTCTAATTCATATAATCACATGCAATTCATAAATAAATTAATCTCTTAGGAACGGCAGTTAATTCATACATATATATTTATTTTTAAATATATATATTTTAATAATTCATTAAAACTAAAATTACACCGTTTATTATTAATAATAAGGCGTTTTTCTTTTCTTTTATTCAATTGTGACCTTTACAACGATCGTATATTAACAACTCATCGGGTTTATTAGACCGATGTTAACGACCACTATTGAGCGGAAATAACTAAGTCTGCCGTGTCATAGAACATTGTCTATGGTCTTATATCCGCTCATAGACAAATTATTTTAAAAAAAAATTAATACTTTTGATTTCGTTCGCACTGAGTCACCAACGCACACGCATACCAATAAATCATAATTACTTCTTGGTATATATTTAATCAAAGCCTCCGAACGACCTTTGGCAATGTTGTTTTATTCTAGAAACAAAAAAAAGGCAATTAATTAAAAACACATTTTACGTGTTATAAGATCGTAATAAACAAAACCATACCATATAAATAAATTTATTCAGTATCTATGCTATGCCTGGGTGGTGAAGCACCGCAGCTGCTATCCTCCGAGTGCATACCCGAACCCATGTCCGTCCCTACCTGCTATATAAGGAAAAAAAACCAACATAACTATTGCAGGTAGTTCAATGAACACGCGCATGCAATAATAAATGATAATACTAACATAGCTGACCTTGAGCACGTCATGGAGCGAGCTCATGCTGCCCAAGCTCAATGGAGTAATCGATCGCTCCAGCAGTAAAGAACCACTGCCCACAGAGCCGCCGCCTATTGATCTGAAATACACACGTTTAATTTTTAATACACTCCTAACACCTTATAATATTTCAATTTCAATTACTGGTTCAAAACAAAACTGATTCATTGATATATATATAAAACAATCAATTAAAAAAAAATGCATATGAGATAAAATATAACTAGCGCCATCTACCGACTAGTAGCCGCAACGGATCAAATTAAAACTACCCACCTTTCCATAGTGCGATGCGTATCAAACGTGTGCGTCGGTGAGATATGATCCGGTGCTGCCGGTGGTTGCTCCCGAGGACGACCGCGCCAAGAACCTGCGCGTTAACATATTACATGAGTACAATTTCTAGCTTCACATATGTCCGCAACCCAATTTCACTTACCATTATACGAGCCAGTTCCATGCGACACTGTCAGCGGTGATGTACGCTTACTGCTATCTCGGCTACTGTACATCTGTCAAATTAATATTTTTAAATAAGTAGGTATTTGTTTAATAAATAATTAATACAGATTTAGAAATAATTGGCGATCTTATCAAATTAATTCATAAAAGTAATTTCTTCCAGATAACCAATTGTCATAGAAGAAGCAGTAATAGTATTGGGCAATGCAATTTAGATAAATAAAATACATAAATATAAGTAAACTAAATATATAATGAACATACACAAATATTATTCAGAAGGAGATAGGTATAGTGATTTAAGTTTAAAGATAGGAGTTTATGTTGTCCTGAAAGTTTACAAGATGCCTTACCTGCGCATTATCGGCAGTGTGAAGTGTCGTTGGTAAATCCAGCAGCTTCTGCGAGCGTATACCATCTCCTGGACCCATATGTGACACATGAGCAAAGTTAGTCGGAGCAGATATCAAACGAGAACGGCGCTCTGATCTGATGTAAAAAAATAATTGTTTCTTTTAAAACACTTCAACTTCTATCTACCAATGGTTAGCTAACGTCAAACTAACTATTATTCAAACAACAATCTTCAAATGGATACAGAATGGACTTTGGACTGGAAGAAACAATCATTAGAAAAGGACAACTATATTCTTATCGTGTCGAAGTTGAGGCATGTGTGACACCGTGATCGTTTCTCATTCAATCGCTTATATACCTACAAAAACTGTATCCATTTGAAAATCGCCGAGTGTTCAAAGAATTTTAATTGATACTTACAATCGACTGTGCGCTTCTATAGCTTGGTGTGATTGCTCTCGAATCGTGAACCGCCGCTTGGTGCCATAATGACTGACAGGCTCCACTTGTAACGGACCAGCTGTCAATTTAAAACAAAAATACATGTATACCACGCGCAACTTTGGAAAAATTTTATATACTAGCGGCTCATCCCGGCTTCGTACGGGTGAACATTTATTTTTTAAACATTTAGAATTATAGAAAAAGCGATGTTGATGGACCTTGGGTTACATTATTGTAGTTTTAGTAAGGATCATTATTTTTTCCCTGTAATTTATATAGCCTATATTAATCAGTGATAATTTGAGTGAAAGAATTTTTGAAAGCGGTCCTGTAGTTTTTGAGCCAATTCGTTACAAACATACATAAACACATACAAAAAATACAAATCTTTCCTCTTTGTAATATTAATATAGATATATATTATTAACGCCTTAACCACTCCATTACAGATACAGTCAGAATAGAAGTTTTATTTAATTATACCACAAGATGTCGCTAGCGTTATTTAAAAAAGTAGCGACATTTGTATATAGAACAGAAAAATAAATAAAAATACTTACGTAACAACAACGGTCGCAGGTACAGTATAAACGGCGCATGTTCATTGTTGGACGTAGCCGGTGCACTGCACAACCAACCTGAAGGCTCCAAGGGACGGGCGTTAGCTGAAAAAAGATACATATAATTGTTTCATCTAGTAACTGGTGATACTACTTTGAGACAGACTACTCTTTATCAAATATCTATAGGCAATGAGAGATCAATATATATGTGTGTAAAAATGACTGATACCAGCAGTGCCCCGAGGCCCCTCAAACACAGGAGGCCCCTTGGATCCTAGCGTACAAACTATAAATTGAACTAGTGAAAACTTTTCGCACATTCGGAATATAAATAAACCAGATTCCAGTAACGCAACTTATTTAAAAAATAGAGGCGAATCCCAACAAATCTCGAACATTTTGTTTGAAACTTGTTGGGAGCTCCCCTGTATTCATAGTTTAGTTGGAGCCCTACTTTATTTTTTGCCCCAGTGCCTTTTGTTACCTAGCTACGCTACTGCAGCCCAATTTTAGAGAGATTGTCGGTCGCTACATGACACTATTCAGTTTCTGACATCGTTAATAGCATACTTACGTATATTAATCGTTTGTACCCACTCGCCAGATTCAATTTCATATATATCAATATGCGTAGTTGTAAATATTAGTAGATGAGTGTCATTTATTGCTGAAAGCGGACAAAAACGTATTATTGGTTTATCGCTACTACTGTGTCCAGCCGCATATCTCAACTGAAAACTCACCATGATAAGTAGGCTGCTGCGTATACATCAACTCAGTGTCACGTGCTCTCATGCCACGCGCATCCACATATATTGCCAGCGAGCTGAACACTAATAGCGATTCCCCAGTACCAGGCACATTGGCGACGCCGAGAGCTCGAGCGCCAGAGTGAGACAGAAATACTTGTACTTGATTTTCAGGATGAACTAGCGCTGTAATAAAAAAAAACCTAGTTAGTCACGCAAACATTCCAAATTAGATTCTTGACAGAAATCTAAAATATTAAGACCATATAAATAACTAGAAACTGAAACGTAATACACTTATGGTGATTTCGCAACACGTTCATAGATGGCGCTGTATAAGATATAACACACAACCCATTTTTCGACAAAAATTAGCAGTATATTTCGGTTTCTGCACATACTCTATACGAAGCTTCATAGAAAATTATACTCACAGTGTGCTGGTTGTTCTGCATCACGGTGCGTAGGCAGTGCGTGTGCGGCGAGTCCACCTCTATGCCCGAGCAGCAGCTGTCCCCCCACAAGTGACACACACGTCACAGCACCGGGAGCACGCAGTTCGGCCACTCGCCGCCGCCGCGCCATCGTACGCGCTATTTCGTACACATGCACCACGTACACGTTCTATAGATATATATTAGTGATATGACTATCTATCATGACTCAACAACTGGAGTGCTTCACTACTCCAACTTTCTAAAACCAAATACTGCTATCTCGCTCGACAAACGAGTGCCAAACTTGTTAATATTTTGGACTACCGTCATTATAGTTTTAACTAGTACGGAGTACATTATGTTTAGCATTAAGTTAGCTGCAGTGATTTGTTATTATGGTTCTTTAAATATTATTTAATACTTTATCATTGTTTATATAAAGCTATTTTAAATATTATATAATTGTAATAGGCTAAGTTTAAGTAAATGAATAAATAAATAACATGGGGTATGAAGTCACCGAGACCACAGTCCACACTCACCTGTCTCTTGCAAACGACGGCAAACCCGTAAGTGCTGGGACCGATCTCCCCGCATGCAATCTCGCAAGCACCTTTGGCTTCGGGCAATTTGACACACTCGACTTCGGCACATTCCAAAGCACGAACTGGCACCAACCTCACGTGACGACCACGACCGGCTATTACCACTGCAAACGAGGTTAACATTCGATTGTTAGACTCTAGGTATGATAAAAAGGCATTTTAGTGAAAACAACGCAATGCATTTCAAAAAATTCATTGAAGGTTCAGAGTAGACCTGCCTAAAAGCACTACCACACCTAGTAACTGTTCCTGCGGCACATAACAAGCCTTATGTACAGGCGCTGGTTGTCTCCTCGGTGTTAATTCCCCCCTCTCAAGGTCCAGTAGAGTAAGTCCAGAATCCGAGCCGAGGGCCACTCGCGACCCCTCCAGTATGCATGCACACAACGCATTCCGGACTGATGACGACACCGACGCGTCCAGCAACACGCGCGCACTATACGCCTATTAAACCAATGAGATTAAAATGAGATACATAACAAGACAACGCCATCTAGTGTCAACAAGGGGAGTCACCACAAACACTCACAGATTTGTCCGGCAAATTGTTCCTCTTGAGTATCCTATGCAACTCGCTGAGTGCGACAACCCACTTGGTCTTCTCCGACTCGGATTCTGCCAACATTAGCGTGTGAGATCTCTTCCCTCCTTCCAGTTGAGACGTAGATATCTGTATTGAAAAATGCACTCATGATTACTGTACTCTTTATGCTAGAAAACAAACAAACAAACAAGCACTCACACGAAATATACATGGTATGTCCCGTTTGCTCGCATGTATTACATCAGAGTCCTTCACTGAACTAACACTAAATTCCGGATCACGCATGTCCATCACTTGCGACACACAGACAGACGGCAATGCGTTCCTGTAATTAATATAGTGTTGTGAATTTTGCCCGTGAGAGGGCGTTACAAGCACATCTAATTTGGCAGAGAAACATCTCCCCTATGCCGACGTGAGCACTCTACTCGTGACATATCGTAAAAAGCGAATACAAAAACTCACCTATCTTGCGAAATATCGTAGAGAAACAATTTGAAATCACAAACAACAACGAACTGTCGCATCCAGCCTTTCTTCACCCCACCTGGCTTTGGCACCTGTAATATTAAATTTATTTACAATATTCAAAGAAGATGATTAAAGTTCTTGCATCTCTTTCTTACATATGATAAATGAAAGAGACAGAACATTAGATAGCTTACAAATCTTTTAAAATACAAATAAAAATTGTATTATTTCTCTATTATTAATAACAATACACATATATATATTAGAATTAAAATAAAAACATATTTATTTCACATATGCCATTCATATAGTCAGAATTTACAATATAATTAGTTGTCTCAGGCGTTACTTTGCGGAAATCCATATTAAAGGAAATTTCAAAAATTATTTTGCTTATAATTTCCGCTACAACATTCAGTAATTTGTTTCGACGCGTTTCGCCACTTCACATGGCATCATCAGGATACGTGCTGTCGCTTCGGCTTCGCTTCGGCTTCGCTTCAACGACTGATTTACAATGATTTCAGCAAGGCATATGACGAGAAGAAATCACAAGAAAAATCATAGCATGTACAATATAAAGTTAGCATTAGTAGTTAGGAACAAACGACAATCTTCAAATAGATACAGATTGGACTTTGGACTGGAAGAAACAATCATTAGAAAGGGATAACTATATTCTTATCGTGTCGAAGTTGAGGCATGTGTGAAAGGGATGCAGATCGTTTCTCTTTCTATCGCTTATATACCTACAAAAACTGTATCCATTTGAAAATCATATAACTAGAAATAAAAAAGTAATTGACGGTATAAAATGTCAAATACCTTGACATATCCCTCGTAAGCGGTGCCCTGTCCCCGCGCTGGGTCAATGCCGAGTGGTCTGCGCGTGCGCTCCGGTGGCAAGGGGCACCGAGGCGGGACTCTACCGCAACAGCGAGTGTGCACTGCCAGGCCGCACGTCTCGCACACAACACCCTGACGTGTCAGACCTATCTGTAGGTAGGTACACATTTAAATTAATTATTCGCGCCAAATTTGATTTAATGCATTTATTTATTAATTTCCTCTCTCGCTCACATATACTAATTTTAAAAATCGAACACAGGCCCAGTGACGAAATAGACGCGCGAGCGGCGAGTCCTTGCTTTTCCGCAACTTAAGTGAATTTTGTGTTAATTATACTAATTTAAATATTTTTAAAAATAAAGCACATGTATTTTATTTGTATTTTTTACATCATCCGTAGATTCCTATTGGAACACTTGAACTTGTCAAAATACTATTATACTTAATAATATGCAGCAACTGTAATAGCTGTTCACTTCAATACTAAGTACTGGATGTAATTTGCAGCTTCATTTAGAGTGTAATATAATATGTAAAATGTATAATATGTACTTATCAATCCTTTCTCGACTGTGTAACCTAACCTAACGCCTTGGGGTAGCTCTTTTAATAAATCAAACCGTAATGAAGTGAATGAATAAAAATAGTTTATTAGTGTAGGCACTAAAGACGTGCGCTTGCTCATCGTTAGACTAGCATGACTTCGGAAAGGCGTATGACGAGAAGGAGACCACAAGAAACTCGTCAAACTTACCATCAAAGAAGTACAGTGATTGCATTTCGTCGGACTGCTAAACGTTCTCACTAAGAACTGATGTAACTTCTGTTTACCAGGCAACGTGGGACCTAAGGATGGATCCTGTAGAACAGAAAAAAACAATTGAATTTTTTTATTCGACTACCCTATCTATACCTACGTGTACTATACGACTATCTATTCACCGGTATTGGCATAAAGTCATATAATAAGCTGCCCGATGATATTAGAAGCCAGTTTAAGAAAATCATATTATGTTTATCCATAGGCATACAATAGGATGCCAATGCCCCTATACAGCAGCTATTCTTCTACATCATAGTAGATTTATTATATATTATTATGACATTAGTATGTAAGTGGACAATGCCAGTATACAGCGGCTAAATCAAATCGATTGTGATAATTTACATTTGACGAATAAAAGCACTCTATTGGAATCCAATTAGTAAAACGAATAACAAATACCAATCACATTTACAATATAAACAGTGTAAAATACCGTGGACATTTCGCTGGCATCACTCTTGCTGCTGGCCGGTGAAGAAGCACGAACCTGGTCCATTTCGTCTTGAGATTCGATCGAGCCACTGTGCATGTGCGATTGAGACGACTGGTATACCATCTGTGAGTAAAAAGCATTTTGCAAATACACATACAGCATCCTTTACACGATTTCTAGGAGTCAATCAATATTGACGAAGCACATCTGTCTCCTCAAGCCGGTATAGTGGACGTGACTGTTACATATGAACATCATAAAATATTTTTTTCAACTTTCAAAGTAACATCTAGAATTAAGTTTGTATTGAGAAACTCTATTAACGCTACTCACCGATAGGATCGCATTTTATTATTGAAAAATTTCTCTATACAAAAAAGAAGCTCTAATTACATATATATTTATTATAATTCATAATGAATTCTAATAGGTAAGTTTTTTCAACACTAGAACTACCAATCGATTACAAAAATTCTTCACGAAACTTTTATGAAAAACCTTGCTCGTTATTTTTTGTAAATGATATATTTAATACTTTGCGAGCACAAATCATCCGGTGTTTTGACCGGCTGGTAGTTCCAGTGTAAAAGAAGCGCTATAGCAATGCAAAATAATAATAATAATTAACGAAAAATAAAATACCTGTTCATCACAACAATGTTGCACATTCTTGTATCGATAATACGGCATCTGTGCGAAATAAGCGTAAAGCGTGAATTAAGCATTAGAACAAAAACATAAAACAAAAAGATATAGCACACTAAGAATACGGGATTCAGAAATAACCCTCGGGCGTACTTTAATCTGCGATCACCTGATCATTACTTAAACGCATTTTATTCCATTTTATGCAGTAATAATTATTTAGTAATAAATAATAAATTAGACAGTAATCGAAATAAAATAGTAATATTTTGTATATACTTATATATCTAGTGTCTAGTTTAAACATTAATTTTTATTTTTTCTTTCTGTTATTCATATTCTAATAAGTAACCATTTCCTATAAATGTAATGACAGCTAGGTGACAGTAGACAGTTGCAATCAGAGGCGGCTCGTCCTAAAGAGCGCTGGTGCAGTGCACTCCCACGAAAATTACAGAACTTATATTACAGCGGCGCAGATATAGGTAATATAATATACTATTGTATAGGCATAGTAGAATAGAATGAATGTAATGTAAGGATAGTATGTATTATGAAGAAATATAGATTACTTCTGTAATTTTCGTGGGAGTGCACTGCACCAGCGCTCTTTAGGACGAGCCGCCTCTGGTTGCAATGGATTATTATCATTGGTCACTTTAATAATCTTGAAATTTAGAATTAGAATGACATTTGGAATTTTGAACTCTACTCATTGAACCTGTGTTTGAGCGTGATTTCTGAATATAAGCCTAAAAGCATTTGTTTAAAACAACTGAATTGAATTCAAATAACGGAAGACAATCAAATAAATTCATTGTTTCAATCCCTACTAATATTAAAAATATGAATGTTAGTTTGTTTGTTACGTTTTCACGCAACAACTACTTAAACGATCATCATGAAACTTTGTACAGATATTTTTGGAGGTACTAGAAGTAACATAGGATACTTTTTATTTAAAAAGAAATTATTTTTTACTGTAGTTTCCAACTGACTATAGTTTCAGCTGTTTGGAATCATATTGAAATGATCTCTGATACTTATTTAATGACTTAAAAGCGAGCGAAGCCGCGGGTAAAAGCTAGTTGTTGTCTATATAACGAGGTGTTTATTGTATATTATTTTCGGCGCATGCGTAGATAGTGTTAACAATAATAATACAATTATTTAATCAAGACACCTTTTCACTGTTAATCGCTGCAACGTTATCGTAGTGTCGCTCCTGCGCACTTTCCTTGAGGAACTGCTCCAAGTAGCTCATCTGAGACGGCGGCCTGTCCAAAACTGAAATCACACAAAACCATTACAATTAATACTTTGTTTTGATAACTATATCGTAATTGGGTTTACATTGTACTTGTAACTCAACTGATGTACAGTCGGCAATCTTCAAATGGATACAGATTGGACTTTGGACCGGAAGAAACAATGATTACAAAGGGATAACTATATTCTTATCGTCTTGCCTGTGAAAGGGATGCAAATATCTCCTTTGCCGTTTAACACTAGGTTTACAGACGTTTTCTATATACCTACTTCTACTAAAACGCGTCAATTTGACGCACTTTTATGAAAATAGACTTCAATATATATTTCCCTCGATCAATGAATAAACGTCATACAAAGAGATAAAATAAAAATTTAAACAGTTTTTGGTAATTCTCTGATAAAAGTCAAAATGCGTCAAATTGACGCGTCCCGTAAACCTAGTGTTAAGAAATCGCGATTGTTTCTCTTTGTATAGCTTATATACCTACAAAAACTGTATCCATTTGAAAATGTAATGAAAAGAGTGTATGTATGTATGTATCGAGGCGAAAGAGGTGAGCTAATTAAAACAAAAGAAAGAATAATGTAATGCAGTAATTTCCAAAGTTGATTGGGCTCCGACCCATCTAACTAAAATTCCCTAGCAACGGAACTACCTGAAGCCACCGTGTTTATTCTAATTTAAATTAAAATACAAGTTTTTACCAAAATTAATATTAGGACCAATTCAATATTCGCTTGTGATTTGGAAACAACTGATCTAATGAACAAAGTTGAACGCGTCTTATAATGGAAGTTATGGAGGCCACTACAGCCGTTCAAAAATTGCCGTTGCGGTCGGTATTTCACGACCACACAGCGGGGTATTGGTAAAGTTTTCAACTAGCAATAATCGCACCTCGGATTAACCTCATCGGTTACGATATTGCCTCTGCGCAAAGTTAACCTCCGCAAGTACCCTACAGACTATGCCTAAGTGACGTCGCCAAACGTCCCGACGTTCTTAAACAACAGTGGCGCCATCTAGTTGTGACTTTGCGGAAATCCACATTAAACGTAATTATTTTGCTTATAATTCCCGCTACATTAGGTCGATAAAGGAAAATAACCTCCACCAACTTGCAATAACATGTCTCGACGCGTTTCGCGAAATTAGTCGTCGAGGCGAAGCCGAAGCGACCACACGTATCCTGATGATGCCACGTGAAGTGGCGAAACGCGTCGAGACAAGTTATTGCATGTTGGTGGAGGTTATTTTCCTTCATCGACCTAATGTAGCGGGAATTATAAGCAAAATAATTTTTTAGAATTTCCTTTCATCGTATATATGTTTAACTTGACTGTAATGTGTGATGAATGAACTAACATGAATGAATGAATACGGAATCACGTAAACCCAATTACAATAACGTCAGCTGTGAATTAAAAAAAAATGCGAAACAATACTATACAATAGGAACGGAAACACCACGTATATTTGGGAGGGAAAAAAACGGATACGAATACATATAGTACAATTTTAAAAACAAAACTTTAGTATCAATGACATGCACTTTTTTATCGCCGAGTCCTATTACAATGATCCACAAAATTTGTGCACACTTTGTTTGTGTAGATTCTTCGTTGTTGTATTGAGTATATCATTCACGATTAACCCATTACTTCCCACTGTCCTATTTTTAGGACACTATATTCATTTTTTTTAAACCTATTAAGAGTTTTATTTTTTATTGTTTCTGATGAAATTCGTATTTTTATACTATTTTTCTGATGAAATAATTTTTTTCCGCTGAGAAAAATATTTACGTAATTTTAATGTAATCTTTTCAAATTGATTGAAATTGAAAAGCATTATGTTCCGATTTTATATACCGTAAAAAGAAAACAGTAACCAACTTCAAAGTACATAAAACTGATTCTTAGATTTCTACCAAACACATATAAAAATAAAAACAAAATATATATATTTTTTTTTGTCATATTTTTTTTTAACGTATTATGAACTTAATTTAAAGATTTCACCAAAAAATTTCAATGTTTTGAGTCCAACGCTTGGGAAGTAATGGGTTAAAAAGCTATTTCAACAAAAATGTTAAAATATTAGTTTCCATTACATTAATAGGACCAGGCGTTATTATATATCTATAATCAGAGGCGGCTCGTCCTAAAGAGCGCTGGTGCAGTGCACTCTCACGAAAATTACAGAACTTATATTACAGCAGCGTAGATATAGGTAATATAATATACTATTGTATAGGCCAGTGATTCTCAACCACTGTGCCGCCAAATTTTGCAAATATATAATAATGTTAATATTATTAAATTATATCATTTAAAAAGAAAAATATTTTGAACATGAATATATATTTAAATCCACAAAAAAATAAATTATTTTATTATTTGCTTTGCAACGCGTTTTTTCTTCGTCATAAACTATTTATGCAGTGCGTTGTAGTAAGTAAATAATTTTTATCTTTTTCTTTGTGTGCCGCCAAATTTTGAAATCGTTAAATATGTGCCGCAACAAAAAAAGGTTGAGAATCACTGGTATAGGCATAGTAGAATAGAATGAATGTGATGTAAGGATAGTATGTATTATGAAGAAATATAGATTACTTCTGTAATTTTCGTGAGAGTGCACTGCACCAGCGCTCTTTAGGACGAGCCGCCTCTGTCTATAATAAAACATTTTGGGACTTGATTTGTAATATAAATCAAGTCCCAAAATAACTTTAATCGACTTAATATAAAAACATAATATTAAAAAGACAATTCACAGGACTATTTTAACAAAAAAAAATAATCTGTTGTATCATACTATATTATACCGTATTTTAAATGTGTGTAAATAATTTTTAGTTTTCATTCACTGTTACACTATAGCGTGAATCGCAAATTTAAACCACAAAGCCAAAACAATAATTCAGGACCAATTCATTATTTATAATGACTAAAAGAAGCACCTCAAATTGAACATATTTTTAACACTAGGTTTACGTGACGCGTCAATTTGACGCATTTTGACTTTTATCAGAGAATTACCAAAATCTCTTTGTATGACTTTTATTCATTGATCGAGGGAAATATATATTGAAGTCTATTTTCTTTAAAAGTGTTGAATTACTGAACTTGTCTATATGGTATACCTATCTCTACGATATGCGTCAAATTGACGCGTTTTAGTAGAAGTAGGTATATAGAAAACGTCCGTAAACCTAGTGTTAAGACATTGTCTTTAATTGCTATTATAAATTTAACATTATATTGTACAGGTTATGATCGAACGAAACAGTAAATGAAATTTAGTTTATTAATTGAAATTGTTTATTGTATAATATTATATTGCTGTGCCCTGACCGGGTGTCACATTAGCACTAAACTGTACTGACATCTAAATTAAATTGTGACATGCAATAAAGACATTTGAATTTGATCGGCAAGTTTCTTGTGACCCGAAAGCCTGAAGGGTCGATACAAAATAAAAATTCTCGAATTGAATTTTACAAATACACGTATAAAACAATAAAAATACAACAAATTAATTTATAAAACTAAACTAAATTCCAATACAATTAACGATTACATTTTATTACAAAAAAAAACAAAGAAATGGGAATGACGTCATAAAACAAAACAAAATCATAATTAAAGTATACAACACAAGTGTTAAGGAAGACATAATATAAACTAAAAACAAAACAACATAACCACCCAACCAAATCAAGCTGAAAAGCGTAAGCGGAAAGCCATTTATTTATACACGGCGGGCATTTTATTCATTATTTTTGCAATAACACATATAAATACTGACACTGTTTTCTTCTCTTTTTATTATTATTACTTTTATTGAAAATAGAACCGCGAAAATTTAATTATCTAGGTACTAACTACAACACTTAATATCCGTAAGAAAATTCACACTCGGCAGTCGTCAGTCGACACAAAAAAAAATTAACCAGGGTAAGACCGCGGGTATAGGTTGCTAGTTACATGTTATTTTAGACTGCTGCCCCACCCTGAGCCCATGGCTGGCTACTCCCATGCGCTCAAGTGTTACTCAGGTTTTAAATCTGCTTGAGATAAAAATGAGTAACAAATAAACATTAACTATAATTAAACTTAATTAAAATTGACTTAGGTGGCGTTCTTTACTAAGTTGCGATATATATATATATATCAAGTTATATAGTATATCGTTTAAAAAGAAGTGGGAATATAATTTTCAAGTTAGAAAAACCAATTAATATGCAAATTACAACTGTTCTACCAACTGACAACGCTACAATACAATCTCTGATATTGTATTGATAAAAAAAAACACCTACACTCCTAGAAAAAGAAAAAGAAAACAGTGACATAGTTGTTAAAAAAAAAAAAACAAAAGGTCTCCGTCACACTTGGATTGTATTTACAAAAACAGGGGAGAAAAACTAACACAAAACAAAAAAAAAAAAAACAAGGGACGTACATAACATTTAAATAGATTATGTAAAAGAAAAATAACGAACCATTCTCATCCTTGGCACTCCAACAGGACCCCTTTACAGATACTTGCCTAGCTGCTTGCACAAATATGCAATGTTTTTTCTTAATATTTATAAATAAACAATACAATAATGACCACTTCCACCAACGACTTCTAATGAAATGAGTACCCAAGTCTATAAATACTTAGAAGTTGTCTGTGTAAGTGGACATAATTGAATTAGCAAATTGTCAAGAGACCAATTTTTACAATATCAACAATTAAAAAAAAATTGCAACAAAAAAAAGAACCTTTAATAATATTTACATACAGTAATAATTACCACGGATCAATTCTGTACAATGAGATAACTTTATAACGAAAATAACAAGTGAAACATAATACCTACATGAGCGAACCTCAATAAGACTTGATTGTGATGAACAACAGCTTGATTGGTCTATACTTGATATTCGGCAACTTTGACTTGATCACCACTTTAAACGTTATAAACATGTTTCGAGAACAGTGGGCTTATCACGAATTTAGTATGGCTTTCGAATCGAGCTGTCACAAGTAAAACGGATCCGTTAGCAATCGGGATCATGAATTTTTACTAACGACTAACGAGCACCAGCAATCTATCAAATGAACGAAAGATCGAGACGTTCGAAAATTAACAAAAAGTATCTAAAATATTGTAGTTTCAAATCCGCACGCGGTATTGCTGCTCAAATTTCCATACAAATCGCTTGAAGCGAACTCGGTTCGAAAGCCAGACTAAAATTCGTGATAAGCCCACAGAAATCAAGTACTGTTATAAGAGAACCAACATGGTGTACACCCTACGTGCATACATAATTATATTACACCGACGTTCACATCGAATTCGCTCACGTAGTACAACAATTCATATATTTATATAACAGACACTGGTTTATTTAAACTGGCAACTAAGAAAATAATATTTAACAAAAAAAAAAACAACTTTGAATCATTGGAGCTAGAACTAACTATGGATAGAAAAGTGTAATGGTGGAAGAAGCTCAGATTTGAATTTGAATAATTTGCCGCTAAAATCGTTAACAATGGTACTATATATAATAGTAAAAAATAAAATCCGACCGCTTGTTTTCTCTTTCACTTAAACGGCGAATGAAAGAGAGAAAACATAAACAGACTTCAAATTATGTTTTCAATTGTTATTTTTGAAACTATTACATTACACCTACCAGTTAAATAAACCATACATAAATATAAATGCGAGCTAAATACTAAAAGAAAAATCTTATTAAATATTCATATAAAAAAAACAAATTAGACATCAAAACGCATTCAATCACTTTAAAAATAATATAGACGACGAAAAACAAAATCACATCACAAAACCATTCATTTATATTCCTAAATGACGAATGTGACTGTTGGGAAGAGTTTTTAGAGAAACTTATGTGAAATAATATTGCTGATTAAAATGGATTAAGAATATAATTATCACAATGCATTGTGGCAATCAAAAGACAGAAGAAACAAGAAAGATGACACTGACAGACTAAACGTCAAAACCTCAAATCTTCTTAAATAAGTATTTTCGGCTTGTTGAACTGACCGCCACAAGTATGAATTCAGAAGAATTTATATCCGGAAAGCGTATTCTGCGGCCATTGATACGTTGTTACTGTCTTGAAAATACTTATCACATGATGTTGTCTTGATGAAGAAAAACAAGTTACGTTTTGATGTTCTGGATGAAAGAAAGTAGCATTTTGAGTTGAATGATGTTTTGCATTAACTGACTTAAGTACACGAACATGTTCTCTAAGTTTGAAAGCGAAGGTTTCCATGTCCGTGGCAGAGTCTTCTGGCCAGCTAGTGAAGCGATTAATAATGTTTAATAACATGTATAATGATTGGATGGTGGAAGAGGTCCAACAATATCCATAAATACATGAGAAAATTTGCAAGGCACAGGATCTTAACTGCCGATTCCGCTTCATATGTGCTTTGATACTTTTCATTGGCCATGTTGTGAAGAGCTGATTCTGTTAGGCATTGTAGTGGCATTAAGCGCCCTGTAATCACCGTATATTAGATGACGACCGAGGACTCTTAGAATGTCTACATATACCGAGCTCAAAATTTGCCGTTAGCTTCATAACTTCACAAATAAGGTTATTTTCTGGTTGCGTTGTTCGAAAGTCGTTGGGTCACCACTTTTAGCGAAACTTGTGTGAAATAATATTGTTGATTAAAATGGATTAAGAATATAATTATCACAATGCATTGTGGCAATCAAAAGACAGAAGAAACAAGAAAGATGACACTGACAGACTAAACGTCAAAACCTCAAATCTTCTTTAAGAAAATAAGTATTTTCGGCTTGTAGAACTGACCGCCACAAGTTTAATGTACGACACAACACGTGTTTAAGTATCGAGTGAAATATTACGCTGGTACCATTACCACAACGGATCAGTATTGCCAACCCCAAGAAACTAAAAAACAGCAACTACCCAATAAAAAACAGGAGAAAAGAGTATGAGGACTTTTCTCAGACGATATATCACTGCTCATTTTATCAAAGACATTATAAATATTGTTTTTAATATAAACGACGGGATTACATATATTTCACTTGTCATTCTCAACCACATAGACTGTGGTCGGGGATTCCCTTGAATCCCGACAAGAGTAGATACTGCCATCTAGTGTCATTGCGTTTTATTACACAGTGGTTATCAAAAAATATTTGCATAGTGTAATAGGTGGCGCTGAACGTTAATTGAAAAACAGTAAAAATTAGGAATGAAACAGAAAATAGGGGCATCAATCTGAAAACCGTAGGGTTGGTAACACTGCGATGAACCAATGCGGTTTAGTCAGTCACGAGCGCTCTCCGCGATAAGACGTGTTTCAGTCATGAATGTTTTATACATAGCCTTTTGAAATGTGGGATGTTCGCGTGCCCCATCATGAATATTTAATGGATTTGATATCTAATTTATTTTATAAAAAGGAAGAAAAAAAACCCTGTACTGTGCGGTTGTTGAATTAGAAAACAATATATAATAATGATAAGGTGGGCGTTCGTTAACTACGTGGCCTAGTATGGTAAGAGGGGGGGTAGAGGGGAATCAGAGGGTCTACTCTCATGATCTAATTCTCCATTCGATCTATTTTTACATAATGTTACAGTAGACACTTTTTATAATGATTTATACAAAAAGAAAAGGAAATGAACACACAAAGACACCACGTGGTTTACGAACGTTCCCTAAACGAAAAAAAAAAAATAACAAACAAATAAATAAAAAATGACTAGCTATATAAACATACGAATGGTTGAGATTAGAAATAAGAAGATATTTTGTTCCTTTCCATCTTTACCCATTACAAATACGCTAGAAAGAGACAAAATATGCTTCAACTATTCGTTTAGTAAAAGGGGCGGGTAAGGCATCTTTGGTTTAAAAACGACAATTACGACTAGAGTTATTGTAAACACCTTTGGTGTGTTACTTTTAAAATAAAAAAAAAAACAGATTCATTCACACAAATTAGACCCATATACAGAAATCACGCCCAAGCATAGAGTCACTGAGTAGAGTTCCAAAACTTCAAATATCACTCAGCCGTACGAAACCAAATAGACCAATCACACGCTTTGAAAAATTGTTGACGTGATTTTTGACCAATGATAATAATCCATCGCAATTCGCAACTGTCTACTGTCACCTAGCTGTTATTACGTTCTGTTACACGCGTATATAAGTAAAATCGTTTCAATCGTTACTTATTAATATATAAATAACAAGTATATACAAAATATTACTATTTTATTTTGGTAAACAGTACTTAAATAATTATTACTGCTTAAAATGCAATAAAATGCATTCAAGTAGTGATCAATGGGCTTATCACGAATTTAGTATGGCTTTCGAATCGAGCTGTCACAAGTAAAACGGATCCGTTAGCAATCGGGATCATGAATTTTTACTAACGACTAACGAGCAACAGCAATCTATCAAATGAACGAAAGATCGAGACGTTCGAAAATTAACAAAAAGTATCTAAAATATTGTAGTTTCAAATCCGCACGCGGTGGCGCTGCTCAAATCTCCATACAAATAGCTTGAAGCGAACTCGGTTCGAAAGCCAGACTAAAATTCGTGATAAGCCCACAGGTGATCAGAGATCAAACTACGCTTGAGTGTTATTTCCACATACGGGTCTTACATTCAGATCTCTAGTAAATTTGAGCATTGAAAAAGCATTTTATAATTAACAACTATGAAGAACTAGCGTTTAACCCAGTGTTTCCCAAAGTGCTCCACAGGGGGGCAAGTCGAAAATGGACTCAACACGAGTTTAACCCTTTCGCTCCGGGCCATTTAAATGCAATACCAGATTTCGGTGCCAAATTTAACGAACGACGAAACAAAAATATCAACTGGGTGTTTGGTTACAAAGGGGGCATATTTAGAAAGACTAAGGTGGAGCATGGCACAAAAAAGGTTGGAAAACACTGACTTAACCCTTCAATCGTTTATCTGATGATAAACAAAAATTGCAACGCCCCAAATACACGACGTCAACCCTATAAACAACGGCAAATAAGGCCTCAACCATTCACCAACTAATAACGTAAACAAAATTTAAAAAAACGCACAATACAGGTAAAAAAATTAAATGCAATAACATGGAATTATTATAAATAATATAAACAAATTTTTATTTGCGTTTTTTTCGTCGCGAACGTCGTTTGACTTTTGATGCCGGCGGTGTCCATTCCCCAAGCGAGTGAGAGAGCATCGCGATTGAAAACAATACGTGCGGGTGCAATTTTTACATCGATTTCGTGACATATATTTGGATGGAGGAGGGGCATGTGCGAACATGTAATAAAAAAGAAAGAAAACAAATGGTGCACAAAAGAAATAAATAAATAAATAAACATAAATACGCAATCTAATTGGAAACCCCTTGACATACGAATGAAATGCTTCACGCGCCCGCAGAATACTATTTAATTTAGTAAGGCTTTAAAAAATCGAATAAATAATATATTTAATATTTATTGCCTGGTACTCGTCTAAGAGATTTCTTCACGTCTCGGAGACGTCATTGTATGTCAAGGGGTTGATAATACCCCTAATAATATATAAAATAACAATAAAATATAGATTAAATAAATAAATAAATAAATTAATAAAAAGCCTCATTTGTAATGTAAAATTTACTTTGAACACTGTCCAGCCTAAACGTTCTTATTAAGTTGTAAATTAGAAACCAGGGACCAAATTAAAAATGTTGACTACCCTTTGTACATCAACCCAAATAAAAATAAAATAAGAGAGTACGAATTAACAAAGTAAACACCGTTTTCGTCTACCCTCTCTACTACATATTTCCCCCCACTTGGGGGTCTACTTATAAAAATAATATAATACTCACACGAATTGGTGGACTGCTGCGGCGTGTCCAGTTTCGCCTGCATATCTCTTATATGTTGCTCTTTGCATTTCATATCGTGCGCAAGAGTGTCCAAACGTTGGCGCGTCTCGTGGAGCTCTCTGTTATTAAAAATAATACAATATAAACTCCTTTTAACAAACAAACTCCCTAAAACGTCCAAATTACTTGACTAGTTAGTTCACCTTGTTAAGCAAACAGTAATACAATCTATATAGCATCACACCGACTATAAATAAGTTAATATCAGTAAGTTGCAGAAATTAAGAAGAACTGCAGCTGTGTACGTTCTTTATACTTTATTAATAAATACATATGTATTATTATAGTAAAATAAAATCGATTTTTCTTCTCTCCATTTAACGATAACTCTCAATAACGCCGTTATTTAATTCACTATATTGTTCCTACAGTACCTCTGACTGGCGAGTAGTTCAGCCCGTGTCCTGCTGAGTTCTTCCCCGACCTGCTGTTTGGCTTGTATCTCACTATGCAACGAAGACTGTAACGTGAGTATCTCCATCTTGTCCAGTTTCTGCGACCGTCTATTCCTCCAGCTGTGAGGCGCAGGCACAGAAGACGAGGCAGGCGAAGGAGCAGGCCCAGGACTAGGACCGGACACCCGAGGTGAACTCGCTGAAAACACAACACCAAGAATAATAGAACAATTTAATTATTTATTTATAAAGCCTACCTACAAAATTACATTAAAACTACATATTATAAAAAGGACTACTATTACATAAACCAAATGAAATTTTAATTATAGGATAGGACGGCATGCTCAAGGTGATAAAGGGATAGATACTACACTTCTAATAAAATTACGAAAATACATAAAAATAAAAAACAAAAACCAAACAGATGTAAGGAAGAGGGAAAAAAAAAAATGAATTACAAACATAAAAAACAAAATTAAAATTCTGGATAGTTAATTTGAAGATAGTTAGTATTAAGATGTTTCCTGTATTTTGGCTTGTTGTAGGAAAAAGCATCTATGTCAGTTCTTTTAAATGAGTAATTGTACAATTATAATAGAACAATTAAAAGTGGTGGTATATAGATATACCACTAAAAGTCTACTTACCATGTTTAAGATAATCCAACTCCTCGGTCATTTTAGTAGCCAGTGCTTGTAAATAACCACGAGCCTCCTTCTCATCAGCAACCCATCTGACAATATCGGCTATCTGAAATATAAAAAATAATGTCTTAATAACGCCATCTATCGAAGATCTACGGACTACAATTAGTTCCAATATATACCGCTAGATGTCACTGCCTCTAAACAACAAAAATATAGATTTTTTCTTAATTAGATTATTCTCCTTCATCATGTTTGAATGCATCTTCACTAACCTGCGATTCCCAATGATGCATGTTATCACGTTTGGCTCTCAGCTCTTCCAACTCGGCTTCCAATTGTCTACGTTCAGCTTGCCACCGTCTACCGTTTTCAGCGATCTGTCAAAAGAATCATTTTTTCAGACAAAATCTCACAAACATCTGACTCTTTAGACAACACTTACAGCCTCCAAATCTTTGGCTAATTTCCTATTTTCATTCATTAATATCTGCTTATCTTCATTGTCTGTCATCTGCTCGAGGCGACGGTTTTCCAATTTCTCCTTTGATGATTGCAACTAAAATAGATACATAATATTGTCATTCAACAAAACGAAGGAAAGCTATATTAATTTGACTGCTCCAAACTTCAATTTTTTTCTTTAATATTAATATTTAAATTAATTAATAAAACTACTTATTTTTTGTTATTATTTATTCATCTATATGTGTAATAAAGAAAAACTATTAATCAGATAATAAATGAATTTAAATAAAATAAAATAAACCAAGAACTAAAATTGTTATAAAATATATGTATTTTTAGTTGTTTATAAGTAAAATAAGATCTCATTAGAATAAACTAAACACGCTAACTTTTATAGAAAAATTGAATGCGTGTTACATTTTGGACAGCGCCATCTGTTGGCGATCTTAAACATTACTCACCTCACGATTAAGTTCATTTCTGATTGCGTCACCTTCCTGCAGCTGATCTCTCAACGTGGCTAATTCAGAATTATAGCGCGACTGCTGTTGCGCCAACGATTCTTTATACTGATACTAAAATAAAAAGAAAAAAGTGAAAGCCTTTTACGATTTAACTACGAGAAAGATTTTGTTTTTGTTTTCGTTCCATTTCCAAGTAACATTAGTTGAATCATAACACATATCATCATTTACAAGGGTATATCATCATCATCATCATCCTACACCACATGCAAACATATCTCACCTCCAATGTGTCTACTTCCGCCTGTAACCTCGCAACATCAGCCGAACCCGGAGCACCTGTCACTTCAACTCGTTGACTTCGCAGCGTATCCTCACGAAGTTTGCGCTCCTAAAAACACAATGCATCGTGGCAATAGAAAGACAAGAAGAAACAAGAAAGATGACACTGACAGACTAAACGTCAAAACCTCAAATCATCAAATTTTCGGCTTGTAGAATCGACCGCCACACTGGCATTGTCCACTTACATACTAATGTTTGATCAATGAACAAAGAACACTGCACCGGCTCAGGGAAACATACAAGTTGGTATACAAGAAACAGCTGTCACATTGATCTGGAACTACTATTAGCCGATCTCATGTGTATATAAAACCAATACCTTAGTAGCTTCTGCAATTGCTGTATCAAGCCTGGCCTCCAACTCCCTTCGACCCTTATCCGATCTCCGGATATCCTGTCTAAGTGCGTCTATTTTCTGCATCGCTACCTCCAATTCCTCCTCTTTGTCGCGCACCTGAAACGTGAACAAATTGATTGATCATAAACCTTCAGGCTTTAGAATTCAGGGTAATCGTAGTATTCAATCCCTACTAATATTATAAATGTGAAAGTGAGTTTGTTTGTTACGTTTTCACGCAACAACTACTTAACCGATCATCATGAAACTTTGTACACATATTTTTGGATATACTAGAAATAACATAGGATACTTTTTATTTTAAAAAAATATTTATTTTTTACTATAGTTAGTATGATCTTTGATACTTATTTAATGACTTAAATGCGAGCGAAGCCGCGGGTAAAAGCTAGTTATTTCATAAAAACCAAATGAATACCTGACGTGATAGTTTTTGCTTCTGTTGTCTCAGCTCGGCCAACCTCTCTGTAACCTCATTGTATTCGGTCATGGCTAACTTCCTCTGTGACACGGCGTCTTTCAGCTCCTTCTCCTGAAAATTACAATGAAAATTATGAAAGCCTATATACAACTCAAAAATGAATCGAAACTCAATAGAAGACTATTTCAATACCTAAAATACTTCAAAGATATTGGAGAAGTTATGACATTTAGACATGTATAAAACAAAGTATTTTACACTCTAAATCAGTCTTTCCCAAAGTGGTCGATGGGATTAATTAAACTCCAGGCGAGACTAAATGTTACGATATTGAAAGTGGGTGTTAGACGAAAAAGTTTGGGAACCTCTGCTCGAAATGAAGCTACAAATGACATTCAGTACTTAATATTTTTATTATTGAAGTGAACAAGACGCTATTACAGTTCCTGCATATTATGAAGTATAATTGTATTTTGACAAGTCCAAGTGTGCGAATAAGAATCTAGAATAAGATCATTAACCATGCGAGAGAAGAAAAAGAAGATCACCTGCAATCGTAATTTTTCAACTGACTCGCTCTTATCCTTCAACAACTCCTCGTTTTCAGTTTTCAGTGTCGTCACAGTCAGATCCAGATCACGCATTCGATTTATCAAGGCCGACGATTCAGTTGGATCCTATTCAATTTAACGGATTATAACTTTAAAAAACGTATATATAGGCTGGGGCACGGGTACCTCCCACATTTCAAAAAGCTGGTAAAAGAAAACTATATGAGACTTCAACAAAAGAAAAAGCCAGAAATGTTGTATTGGAAGAAACAATCATTAGAAAGGGATAACTATATTCGTATCGTACATATCAAAGTTGAGGCATGTGTGAAAGAGATGCAGATATCTCCTTTGCCGTTCACGACACCGCGATTTAACATTAACTAACCTCACTGTCAAGTTGCTGGTAACACCGCAACTGCGTCTCCAATTCAGTATTCCTCTTCGTAGCCGTCGCCAATTCATCTTTCAATTGTATAGAACCTTCTGGAAGGGAAAGAAGAAAATATATATATACATATATATATATATATATATATATAATAGTATAGATATATATAATCACCGTTGCCATGTTCCGTTAAAGATCCAGCCCTCAACTCGGCAATAGTTTGAGCCAATAAAGCATTCTCACGTTCCAGAGCCTTCAATGCGGCGCGATCACCGGCGTTCGATGGCGCCTGAAAATGCAGACTTCAATTTGATTTCTTTGAAACGAGTCAGTCTATGTTTTGTCTCTTTCTAACATATTTTAAACAGGTGAGGAGTGAAAGAAACAAAACACAAGCTGAGTAATGTGAGAGAAAAATAATTTGCCTCGAGATTAGGAACAATTAACACACAGTAATTAAGTACTTCGCTAAAAGTAATTTGATCCAAACGACCAATTGACATAGAAAAACCATTTCCACTGCATTAGTTTGTAAAAAGCAACAAATACCTGACTAGGTGCATTTTTAGCTGGACTGAGCGGCCTTCTCGGTTGTCCGACGTCAGACAGCCTACATCCGGCCGTGAACGTAAACCCAACAAACGGTAAATGCAATCCACCGAATGCAGTAGAAGCCGTAGACGGAGGAACTGCTTCCGATAACCTGCACATGATTGAAATATATAGATATTAACACTAGAACTACTCGCCGGTCAATATGACCTATTTTTACCAACCGATCAAAATGACCGGATGACTTTTGCTTGCAAAGTATTAAATATAATTCTAAAAATTCACTGTAGAATTGTAAAAAATAGAATCGTTTACAAAAAATAATGAGTAAGGCTTTACATAAAAATCTTGTGAAGAATTTTTGTAACCGGCCAGATTTATTCCGATAGGGAATTTTTAAAACAGAGCATGTGCGATACATTTTAAACAACGCCATCTATGAACGAGTAGCGAACTAATCGAAACTCACCGAATATCCGTGTCATCGACATCAAAATTCGACGTATCCGTAGGACTAGAAACATCAGGTATATACGGAGCCTGCATTTCGCGTACATTATCCCAATCTAAGCCAGCGAACCATGGATGATTCTAGAATAAAAAACAGTATATAGGTTGAAAAAGTCAGTAGTTACATAGTCAATATTTACACAGTATATGAAACCTTTTTTAGTTCATCTAAAAAGAAACTCACCTTAAAATCTGCTAAACCGTTCCTTCCTAACCGAGTATCGGCCGAACAAATTAAACTACAAATCAAATCTTTAGCTTCATCGGAGACCTGCAATCCAAAAAAAAACGATAAAATATTAAGAAAAATAACCCTATTAATGTATGCTATGCCCAAGCTAGATTATATTTAAAAAAAAAAAACAATACGTAAATGGGGAACTAAGGACATGGCTGTATGGGCTCGATCTTTATACCTTAAAATGGAACAGCAACAAAAAAAAAACAAGTGTCAAATAGATAATCTGGTAAACACTTATATAACTTGGTTCCACTACTAACGACTTGGTACTTGTTTTTTTAATTTTATGTAACATCTAAACTATATATTTTTGTAATTTTATTAGCAGTGGAATCTAGTCCTTAATCATTTTAAACATGCCGTTCTAATCTATAAAGAAAATTTCATTCAGTTTGTATAATAGTAGTCCTTTTTATGTCTACATCCTAATGTAATTTTTTAGGTAGGTTTTATAAATAAAGTAAATAAGTTTATTTTTATTTCGTAATCTACAAGTTACAACTCACCTTAACAGCCTGATCATCGGGTGGACAACGAAAACACCGAGCATGGTTCATTATCTTACCATACGTCTCGACCAACGACTCCGCATAGAACGGCGTCTCCCCGAATAACATCTCATACATGCATACGCCTGCAACAAGCAACAACTGTATTTTTAAAGGCTTTTACTACTTTGTATTGATGATGTCAATGACAGGGTAGCATCGACAACGAAGGTTAGTTTTTGTACAATTGGAATTTAGAAAATAATTGTTAATTTGGAGGAATTTGATTTTGTTTGAACAAAGGTGATAAAAGGCTTGTCAGAGGGCTGATGAGGGCAGTTGTTGCTGAATTGTTGAATGAATTGAGGTAGTGGCTTCTCAATAGGCGAAGCAGGCACAGGTCAGGTACAAGGATCTACGGGAACGGATCGTTCGTCGTGAACAGATGTCAATGTCTATTTTACATTTTAGTAAAAGTGTAGGTAGTTGTAAAATGCACATAACTGTCACTTGTCATGCTGCTCAACTGTGACTATTATGACAAGACGAGAATATAATAATGCTATTAAGCTGTATTTTACTTCTTTATTATAATTATTATTAATTGTGGTGTTTTTATATTGCGCATTTATATTCATACCCACTATCATCTCAGGCGAAATCAACACTGAACTAAGGGTCTAACACAGACGAGTGTAGAGATGTAAATAAAGTTTAAACTCATGATTCTCTGCAACTTAACCCAAAAACCACACACAAAAATAAATTATTAACTTCGTCACTCACCCACAGATGGCGTTGTTTGAATTCAAACACACATACTACCAGAGGCGGCTCGTTCTAAAGAGCGCTGGTGCAGTGCACTCCCACGAAAATTACAGAACTTATATTACAGCGGCGTAGATATAGGTAATATAATATACTATTGTATAGGCATAGTAGAATAGAATGAATGTAATGTAAGGATAATATGTATTATGAAGAAATATAGATTACTTCTGTAATTTTCGTGGGAGTGCACTGCACCAGCGCTCTTTAGGACGAGCCGCCTCTGCATACTTCATTCTCAGAAATATTAAAACTGTCACATCACAACAAAAAAAAAAACAAATGTCATACGCACCTAGAGACCACCAATCGCATTCGGGTCCGTAACGTCCCTGACCATCTTCCATTGCCTAAAAACAATTTTAAAACATAATGCGTTTCATTTTATTAAATCTTTATGACTAAAACACGCATACTAGACTAGGTGTTCTGAAAATTCAATGTCTGTGCCTAATTTTAGCTGTCAATTGATTTGTTCAAAGAAATTTTTAATATTTTATTTTAAGAATACCGACCCATGTTTCTCATTGTAACACATATATCTAAGTCCTTGATAAGCGAATTGATAATTTTTAATTTGTTATTATATCATCTTTAATAAGAAGTGACAGCTTCTATGAAATGATGATTAACTAATCTATGATACGTGATGATGATTAACAGTACTATTTAAAATTTAGTATTGGTATTTAAAAAAAGGATTCATCAAGTCTAAATATTATGTTTGTGTTGTCTTCGCCCTAAAACCCATAGGACAGGGTGTCCTGATCTGGAATCAGGGCATTGTATTTATATAAAGTTATAATTACCCTCAAAATTTCAGGCGATATATAATCCGGCGTACCGACCGCAACGTTACTCTGCACCTAAAAATAAGCATAATGCCTTAGTGGATCCATTCACAAAGAAAATAATTGATTAAACAACACCACAATTTAGATTATACATAGACTGAGACAGTCCATCTGTGTAACTTCGAGATACTTCTTTTATTTTTATTATTCTATTGTTTCTCTCTTTGTATTTTGTCTACGACTAAAAATAATAATCAATCCTGATATTAACAGCTTAGCCAATATCCATGTCGAATACACATGCCATAGATCAGTGTTTTTCAATCTTTTTGATTTCGCGACCCCTTTACAAGTTAAACAATTCATTGTCCCCCTTGTCATTTACATTTAGACATTAAAACTAAAAAGAGAAATAGACTGCAATTAGAAAATGATTTGATTATTAACGTTTCAAAAATAGCACCACGATTTGATCAACATTTGAAAAATGAACAAGCTCATTCTTCTCCTTAAAAGTAGTGTTAGAACCTTGGCTTTATCTTTCAGTCGGCGACCGACCCAGTAAGGCTTCGCGACCCACAGATTGAAAAACACCGATATAGATCAACACTAGAATACTAAGAACGTAACAATGTAACTATCATACCTTTCCGTCATCACCTAAACGCAAGCACGAGCCGAAATCAGCCAAACGTATATGACCACTCGCGTCCAACAGAACATTATCCGGTTTAATATCTCTGTGAAAAAAAAAAAAACATTACAAAGCTGATTTAAAAAAATAAATTTCATTTTATATAGATAACTTATATTTTATTTATTTATTTTTAATTATATATTTATTCTTATTTTAGTAGTATATATGTATGCATATATATATATAATAATGTACCCCAAAGTGTGAAAAAAAAAACAAAAAAAAAACATTATATTGCGTACGCTGCGGAAATTATTGACAATATAGCAAAGTGATGTACTACAGTTTTATAGAGGACATCAATATCTACAAAAAAGTGTGCGATACCATAAGTCTAACTATTACAGTTATGTCACCATAACTATTTTTTCATGTTAAAATTTAAACTTCATAGTACTTTTATATCTTTATTACTACACGAACGAAGTCGGGGGCAACAGTTAGGACTGAATAAAGCTCACCTATGCACGTATCTCAGCTCATGTACACTGTGAATAGCGAGCACCATCTCCGCCAAATAGAACTTCGCCATATCCTCCGGCAGACGGTCTTCAAATTTCGATAACAACGTCAGCAAATCACCACCACAGTAGTAATCCATTACTAAGTACTGAAATAAACAATTTCATCAATCAACCACCCGCAAGATGGCGCTGTCCAAAATTTATCACAATCATCTGCTATACGAGTTGTGTGACAAGAAAACGGTATTTTTTAAAAAAGCGGCCGTGGCCTAGTGGTTGAGGGTGCGGACTCGCGGTCGAGAGACCCCGTGTTCGAATCTCTCAAAAATTAAGCCGGTACCAATGTAACTTTGTTATATGTACTTTGGTCGCTCAATGCCTATAGTATAATAATATAGGCACACAAAGAGTGGTAGGCAGACTGAAGATGGCATTAGCCCAGTATGCCGTCCTGGGGAAGTACCACCACTTTCAAGCGGAACGCCCGTGAAGTGACCTAGTCGCGTTTCGGGATCAGCTTGGAAACAGCCGGGATAACGAGAGGAGTGTGCCCTGTCAGTTTGGATAGAGCACATTCGTCTCCTCAAGCCGGCATAGTGGAGTCGACTGTTGCGCGCGGACATATGTCCGTAGTAACAGTTGATTCCACTCATGGACCGCACTCTAGCTTAACATCAGGCGGAGTGTGGTCACATGTTGGGCTATCAATAAAAAAATAAAAAATAAAAAAAAATTTTTTTTTAAATTTCATTCACTTTTAATTGTTGGACTCCGATAGAGCGCTTTTACTCGTCAATACAAATATAAATGAAATAAATTTAATAATTATCAATTTACATTTAGCTCCTGTATACTGGCATTGTCCACTTACATACTAATGTCATAATAATATATTATAAAAATACTATGTCATAGAAGAATAGCTGCTGTATAGGGGGCATTGTCATCCTATTTAAGTATCTTTCAGATATGTCTTAACAATTCACATATGTTTCAACTACGACACGATAAGAATACGGTTATCCCTTTCTAATGATTGTTTCTCTCAGTCCAAAATCCAATTAGTATCCATTTGAAGATTATTGTTAATAATTAAAATACTTACTAAATTACTATCATCTTGAAACGAATAATGCAAGTTCGTAATCCATCGTCTGTCACCAAACACCAATACATCACGCTCCTCTTGAAAACAGGCTGTTTCCGCACGCTGTAAATGCAACACAATAAGTCCATAGCTTTTCTACCGGTGACCACTAGATGTCACTACTAAACCCTGTATCTCACATCCTTATTAACTGACAACACGGTTATATTAAAAATTATAAAACATTGAACATGAATTTATAATAACTCCAGCATACACCACTAGATGGCACTGTCTAGTCTTGCATCGCACATTAGAATACAATAATGACACTCCAGCTTTTACCTTTACTGTTTTCGAGAAGACCTCACCTTAAGCATTTCCCATTTATTAAGTATCTTCATAGCGTAAACACGTTCACCAGTCGTTGCCGATACAGTACCACCTGTCGTCAGTTGATTTGTACCAACGTCTGCGCCCTGAAATCGCAAATTACACTTTGAACTGTCAGTGTGACAGCATCCTTACACAACAACCATTTTGACAGTTCAAAGCAATACTTCAGGCTAAGAACAGAGTAGCATAATAATAGAAATATAGTCTCACCTGCATGAATGAAGCTTTGACGACGCATACCTCACCAAAGGCACCCCGACCGATCACTTTTACCAGCTCAAAATCGTCACGTGACAACCGTAACCTTTTCAATGCACTCGCTACAGGTTTTACTGAAAATAATTAACCTTTAACTACTGAGGTGGAGGCCTCTCAGGTTTTGAGAAAATAAAATTTTTGAATTACTCTAATTAGTTAATTTGTTGATTTTTTAAAATAATTTTATTTATTCTTGCTGATTTATGATCTCATGTAATTTTTTCCAAAAAATATTGAGTGTTTTTTAAACTTTGAAATGATAGTTAATTAGATACAAATATATTTTATTTAAATACATCCACTGAACCCTAAATATTTTTAAATACAAGCACATATAGTTATATATATTTTCTACCTGCCAACCTTTAAATATTTATTAAGAAAAAAAATGTGAAGGGAGGGATACATAAATAAATAAGATTACTATAACATAAGTATATAAAAAACATAACAACAGTAACATAATTTACATAGATACATATACATAAACAGACATAATTTACATAGATACATATACATAAAAATACCATGATCACACTCAATAAGGACTTTTATTTCCATAACTATGACATACACATCACACTGAAAATAATAGAACCTTACCATATTCAATAAAGTCCGATATAGCCTTCTCCCGTCTGAGGCTACTGTTGCAGCATTCATCATACAGAAGCAGTAGAATGTCCAAAAGCGTCTCAACACTTAAGCTGTGCCGTCCGGCCCTTCTATCCAGAAACATTGCCTCAAGCTGTCTAATACGTTGGCGGCCTGAAAAACCCACGTACATAGATAAATACACGTTAGATGAATATCTTACTGAAAAAAAAAGCTTGGACATAATCTTTGGCATTTTATGTTTATACAGCAGCTATTCTTCTACATCAGCGGTTCTCAAACTTTTTTGGCGAAGGAAAAAGACTTAATATAATTATAAAAAACTGATTTATATGTATTTATGAATAATCATATTGCAATGTAATATTACGTAATATTTAGTTGGAATATTTAGATGTAACCTTATAATCTCGCTTTGGTAGGTATTTTTTGTAGTATTTTAGGCCCTAGGGTTCCGCAGAACACATTTTGAGAATGGCAATTCTACATCATAGTAGATTTATTATATATTATTATGACATTAGTATGTAAGTGGACAATGCCAGTATACAGCAGCTAAATCAAGTTGACAATTATTAAATTTATTTCATTATATTTATATTTGTATATATATTGACGAGTAAAAGCGCTCTATTGGAGCCCATTTGCTAAAAGTAAATAAATAAAATAATAAAAACAGAGTGGGGCATGGGAACCTCCCAAACTTCAAACCTATTTAAAATAACCTAGACAAAATTGTACTCTGGTTGGGAATACTAGCAGACGATACTGCGATTTTTTGAAATATAGGAGGTTCCCGTGCCCCACCTTTTATAAGTTTATTCCAAAGAAGATAGATATAACATATTACTATGATGCAAAATGACATTCATAATTATAAACCATACATTTTTTATATTAAAAACGCTTAAAACTCATGTTCGTTTTGCAGATTTTTCAAATTTACATTTCACATGTCCTACCAAAATAAAAAAAAATCAATTTTTTACTTTAACCAACGCGCCAGCCTCTAGTGCAGAGGGTTGCTGGTTCAATTTCCAGTTGAAAAGTATATTTTAACATCATTATTTTTTTAAAAAAGTAGATATTCGTCTTGGATCTGGGTGTTATATGCTTGTGTTGGTCTTAATAATATAATATAATATATATATCCATTATAACTCATTAATCATAAAAATTATTCCCATTGTTAAAACTAAAAATAACCACAATCTACCACACACAGTGAGTCATATAAATTAACATCCTTATATTCATTAGCAAATTTTGAAACACAACCTTGAGGTAACTATTTAGTTCAAATATCATTTAGAGCAGCGGTTCTCAAACTTTTTTGGCAAAAGAAAAAGCTTTAATATAATTATTAAAAAAACTGATTTATATGTATTTATGAATAATCATATTGCAATGTAACATTTAGTTGAAATATTTGGATGTAACCTTATAATCTTACTGCAGAACACACTTTGAGAATGGCTGATTTAGAGGGATGAATTAAAGACCCAGTAAATAGGCACACAAATTATTTTTCATTTATGCATTAGTTTTTTTTATTTAATATTCTAATTTCAAAAGTCTTTGTCGCTCCAATTGTTTTTACACATATATTTTTATTTATTTGTCTAAACATGAGCCATTTTAGGACATTGCAATGTGCAGGAAGTTTGAATACAATTACTAAATATATTAAAATAGTACAATCAACAATGTTCAAATGGATACAGATTGGACTTTGGACTGACTGAAAGAAACAATCATTAGAAAGGGATAACTGTATTCTTATAGTGTTGAAGTTGAGGCCTGTGTGAAAGGGATGCAGATATATAAACAAGAATATAAAGGATTATTAATAAACCAAAAACAACTTACCAGTAATATTATTGATGGGGCAGAGCGCCCTATCGGGGGATGAATCCTCATCCTCTGACATTGTTAACCGAACCACCCTTGGGCTTGATTTTAAATAAAATTCATTCTTACAAATAACATACTCGAGATTCAAAATATTAGTTTAAAACGTCTACTTCTTAAATTAAATAAGGCATGTGGTCTATTATTCACCACCTCCATTCAGTTGAAGATTTGCTGAAACCAAAAAAGAAATTATTAACTTCACCACAATATAATAATAATAATTATTATTATTATTATTTATTGCGCTTCAAAAACATTGTCATAATGACGAGCTTAATGCCATTTGGGATTCTCTACCAGCTAACCATGAGGAAAGGAATGCGGTGAATGAGGCGCCAATATAATTAATAATAATAATAATAAATAGTAATAATAATAATACAGTCCGTGTCACTTGAATAGCCTCACCCCCAAAATTAGTTGTAGATCCAGTTCTATATGAACAACTCTTTATTTATGAAATCAAATAAAGAGTTGTTCATATAGAACTGGATCTACAACTAATTTTGGGGGTGACGCTATTCAAGTGACACGTGCTGTATATACATTGATTTAGCTGCAGTGTTTGTTATGATGGTTTTTAAATGTTGCGGATTACATTATAGCGTTTATATAGTATATACTTTCTTTTCTCTACTTCTTTTTTATTATATAGTACATATTGAGAAAAAAAAATTAATATGTACACAGCGATTTTCAAATAGATACAGTTTTTGTAGGTCGTGAATGACAAAGGAGATATCTGCACCTCTTTCACACATGTCTGAACTTCGACACAATACGTTATCCCTTTCTAATGATTGTTTCTTCCAGTCCAAAGTTCAATCTGTATCCATTTGAAGATTGTCGTTTGTACACACAATGTCATGTTCCCAAATTAAGCTATCCTGTTATAGAACCATAGGGACATCAGAATGCATAAACTAAAACAATAATATGACTAACCTACTAACCACAGAAGTACTTCATAATCACTAACACTAGATTTACCACAGATACATATTTTACCAAAGAATTATTATAATATTCATTTTTCGCAAACCAACAGTCAGTAGTAAATTTACGATTACATTTCTTATAAATTGAAATTAAAATATTCCCATAAAATATAGGAATTATTTTAAAGTTTTCTCAAAGTGGTCTAAAAGACCCCATAGTAAACCTAGTGTTAATTTCCTGTAATTTCGTATTAAAACAATATAATATTAAAAATTATATAAACATAAACAAATGAAGGTAGACAGTTCAAATGTTTGCTTTATTAAAAATTCAAATTAATTCAGAAATATGTAAAAAAAAAAAGTAATATAATCAGAGGCGGCTCGTCCTAAAGAGCGCTGGTGCAGTGCACTCCCACGAAAATTACAGAAGTAATCTATATTTCTTCATAATACATACTATCCTTACATTACATTCATTCTATTCTACTATGCCTATACAATAGTATATTATATTACCTATATCTATGCCGCTGTAATATAAGTTCTGTAATTTTCGTGGGAGTGCACTGCACCAGCGCTCTTTAGGATGAGCCGCCTCTGTATGTGGCGGTCGATTCTACAAGCCGAAAATACTTATTTAAGAAGATTTGAGGTTTTGACGTTTAGTCTGTCAGTGTCATCTTTCTTGTTTCTTCTTGTCTTTTTATCGCCACAATGCATTGTGATAATTATATTTCTAAATCCATTTTAATCTACTTATTATTTCACATAAAGTTTCACTAAAAGTGGTGACCTAACGACTTTCGAACAACGCAACCAGAAAATAACCTTATTTGTGAAGTTATGAAGCTAACGGCAAATTTTGAGCTCGGTATATGTAGACATTCTAAGAGTCCTCGGTCGTCATCTAATATACAGTGATTACAGGGCGCTTAATGCCACTACAATGCCTAACAGAATCAGCTCTTCACAACATGGCCAATGAAAAGTTTCAAAACACATATGAAGCGGAATCGGCAGCTAAGATCCTGTGCTTTGCAAATTTTCTCATGTATTTATGGATGTTGTTGGACCTCTTCCACCATCCAATCATTATACATGTTATTAAATATTATTAATCGCTTCACTACCTGGCCAGAAGACTCTGCCACGGACATGGAAACCTTCGCTTTCAAACTTAGAGAACATGTTCGTGTAGTCAGTTAATGCAAAACATCATTCAACTCAAAATGCTACTTTCTTTCAACCAGAACATCAAAACCATCCTTTTGTTCATCAAGACAACATCATGTGTTAAGTATTTTCAAGACAGTAACAACATATCAATGGCCACAGAATACGCTTTCCGGATATATATTCTTCTGAATTTACCGAGAGGGGAGTACTTGTGGCGGTCGATTCTACAAGCCGAAAATACTTATTTAAGAAGATTTGAGGTTTTGACGTTTAGTCTGTCAGTGTCATCTTTCTTGTTTTCCTCTGTCTTTTGATTGCCACAATGCATTGTGATAATTATATTCTTAATCCATTTTAATCTACATTATTATTCCACATAAGTTTCTCTAAAGGTATATCTACTGATTGTACCTTCCTCTATTATCTTAGTTAAGCTTGTTTACCTAGAAGATTGTTTTTTAGGTTTCTTCTGTTACATGTATTACAATTTTGTAATTTATTGTTGGCTTATTGCTCTAATGCTCGACATTAGCAGAACTGTCTTCATTAAACATCTGAGGCCATTAAAAAAGAAGATTTTTAGCGATAACATCACCATCTTTATTACATCTGATATTATTATAGTAAAGATTTTTTTCTAATCATGTGTATATTCAAGTTTTATTTACTATGGGCAGGTGTTTCAAATATCTTAACTAAAACATTAAAGTAAGATTAATTTTACTTAAACCAGCTTCTTCTAAATTAGTAAGTAAAATACAGTAGAAACAGAACTCAAAAACTCTATTAAATAGAGTTGACTAGTAGACAAACCTTTATCATATAGTCACGAATGTAAAAGAAAAACAATGTAAGTGGATTTATACTGACATCGGAAATCGCTAAAATTTCACTATTGTTTCTATATCCCATTATAGACAATGCTTTTCTACACCTTTTTACTAGGTTACGCACGACATTCGATAGTGCTACACTTTCGCAACCCGCAAAAATGAGAAACAATCCTCTATGTATATATATACATACATATTACAAATTAAAATACGCATAACAAATCGCATCTCACTCCTCCACTTCTATAGACGGTCGATGACAATCCGATACTTTTCCGCATAGTACAAACTATAAATAAACAATAACCACCAATTGTCACAGCACCGCATCACACTGTATCATTTAATTTCCTTATAATTTTATATTGTACCGATTTAGACACCATCGAAGATCTTAACCTAAATTATTACAATCGATTGTTATGCAAAATGACTGAAATTGAGCACAAATCACTTATCACACAAAAAGTCTAATATATTCTCAATGATATTCACCTGTCTATTTTATAACATTACATCAAATATTGACCGATCTACGGTCCAAAAGCAAACATTTTAAAAATTGCAGGAGGATCGGTCGAGACCATTTTGTTTAACGTTCCAATTCTAGCATAAAGATAAAAATAGTGAATTAAATGTCAAAAATAAGCTCGAAACGGAACGCAATTAATATAAATCAATTAAATCATATTAATAATAAAAAATATTGTAATAATATATCTTTTCATTAATTTTAATTAAATAAATTTAATAAAAAGCATAATAATAAGATGGCAATTATTTTGAAAATTTCAAATGTTCACACTGATTACCGGAAGTAAATATCTCGTAGTATGTTTTTTAGTAATTTATTAAATAAAATTCATTTTATTCCTTATTTTGACTACAATTTGAAATATTTTAATGAAAAGAGTAATAAATTAAGAATTTTTAAAAGGTAAAGATCATAAATTATTTTTTTTTAAAGTAACATTTCATTAAATAAGTGTTGTATTGTTAGAGCGTCATATCATCCGTAATGGAGTCGAATTTTTATACATGAAAGTTTATTGGAAATATTTACTTAATAGTGAAAGAAATATATCGTAAAAACACAACTTGGTATTAAAGAAAATGATGTCTTATGTTGCGACAATAGCGCTAATGGTTATTAATGAAGTTAAAACCCGAACAACCTCATCTAATATTTGTGGTATGTGTGCCATCAAAACATTTTGGAAAGTGTTCATTTATTTTGTGTAAATGCTATATTAATATTGTTGTTGTGGTTTAACACTTGTATTTAATCAAGTAGTGCATATATACACAACGTTTAGTTCATTTGACTTCTTTAAATCGTGATATATCGAAGGCTTTATGGCGCGCGTAATTGGGTAGCAAACTCGAAAGGTCATGTATAAATATCAATCGTTTTTGTTCACAGATTCGACGTGATCTTTCTAGATCGATCTTTTTTAAAGTCGATTACATGGTTTGGCGATTGTATTTGAACTGTGATGATCAGTCAATGATAAGAATGGCATCCGACCAGCCCGTGAAGAAGAAGCAGCGCATAGACGGGCCAGATATTGATGACGGCAGCGACAGGTCCGTCGAGGACTCGTTAGCTGATATATTTGACTCTGTAACGCCACCTACAGAGCCTTCTGATGAGTATGCTGCAAGAAATGGTGAGTCTCCAGATAGTGGTACGGTTAGTGAAGACGCGGTGGACTGCTCCACTATTTTGAGACTACAAAGCGTAACCAGTGTGGATCTGGACCCGTCCAGTTCAAGTGCCGTGTCTAATTGGAATATAGCTGATAACAAACTTTTATCAGAGTTACGTATGTTACAAAACAAATTAGTGGGACAATGTTTGTGCATGGTGAATGAAGAATCATTATCTCAACTCTTTGATAGGCGGTTAAATATAGCATCTTGGCCTACCTCGTGTTGTTTGACATTCCTCTCGACGATGCAACTAATGTTTGATATATATTTAAAACAAAATAGCTCAGGAACAATATGCTCACGTTTAATGTATTCATGTGATATGCTAGTTCGGAACCAACAAGACTGGATTACTGAAGTAATAGAGCTATCAGATCACAAGAGTAAGTTCATCACATTTGTTGCAAGTAAAGTCATCGCCAGCTTCCTAATAGTTGCAAAAGACACTATTAACGAGAATTGGCTTCAGCAAATCACTGAAAACATCTATTCGCTCGATCGTATTAACAGAATTACTGTTCAGAAAATAAATTACAGCTTAGACATCATAAAAAGGATTGTCGAATGGAAGGACATGGACCAACATCCTTTAGAGGATGCTCAGTACATAAATACTGCTGGACCGGTTGTGCAGGAAGATAATCCTTTCCGATCGTCTGTTGGTTACGGGAATTCGAGTCAATCGACATCACATCAGAATGAGGGCTTGAGTAGTGCATTTTCAAATCTGCAAACAAATAGTACGCCATCAACATCAAATGATAATATAATTAATAAATCAAACTTCAAACTTAATGAGCCAGTACTAAAGTTTCCGATGGATCAACAGATAGGTAGTCCCGAGCCTATTGAAGTGCCCGTTTTACCATCTCGGGTAGAACGCGTGGCCGAGAACGGTTGTGTGACCATAGTCTTAACTGACTCCGAGTCGTTTGACACGAGTCATATAAAATGTTTGACTATAAAAACGCTGGAACACCATTGGCCCGTCTTGGTGACACATATGAAATCTTTGTTAAACATGTACCTGAATTTGCCAAACGCAGAGAACTGTATTTTAACTTTCTTCTCGTTGTGGGAGAATATTATAAGTGTAAGAACTAACCTTTCCGTTATAGACACGAAGCCGTTTTATGCGGACTTGCAGAACTTTGTAGATTTGTTAAGGAACACTACGCTACCTAGTTTAATTTATACGAATTTGTTAAGTTTATTTAATGAATTCCTATGTTACGGCTCGACATTAGCTTTACAGGATATTTTGCCTGAAGAGATATGTACAGTAGCACATACGATTGTGAGGTTCGTGAAAGACTTCCGCTTGTTGAGCGAGGTGCAAGTGAGGAATGGTCAGGCGTTTGGGTTTATAGGTCAAAATTGTGCTTTAATACGAAATTACAGTTTAGGACCTGAAGTCACGTCTAGTATACAGTTAGTGGATCAGAGTTACGGGGATGAAGATGACGAGAGGCCAAGTAGAGTTGATAAAACACTGCTACAAAGGATGTCTTTGCTTGTGCTAAAATCGATAGCGGTCACCGTAAAAGAAATGAGGTGTGATTCCTCTGACAGCTCTATAGATTCTTCTGATTATAACGCTATACAAGATATGCAGATTGTAGAACGGAGTATAAGAGATGTACTTAAAAAACTAGATCATTTTATTAGGACTACGATGGAGTTTCATCCGGAGACTGCATTCACTAAAATGTTGATTCATTTGTTTTCCGAACAGGATGACTATTTGATCGAGTCTATGGTCTGCAGTTTGGATATTACAGTTGGGATTGTGTACAGGAACTCGATGTATCCAGACTTGATTCCAATGCTCAATCCGGTGTCATCCTTCATTGAATTCTTAGTGGTAGTCTCTCATGACAGCGATGTCCTGCTGGATTACTTGGTTAGTAACGAGACGTGTTTTTTGTTATATTTATTGCGGTTCCTCAAGTATGTCCGGAGGAATTGGGCTAAGTTTGTGGAAACGTGTCAAGAGAACCACACCCGGGGTTTGGACGAGACCATGGGTATATTGATAAGGCTGAGGTTTCAAATAAGTAGGCTAGTCTCTAAGGCTCTGTTTCCGTACAATATTAGTCCGGTTTTAAGGTTGCTGGAGTTCTGTGAGAGTCTGTATGAAGGGAATGAATTTAGTTGAATGTTTATTAATATAGGTTTTTGTATATATTGAAAATTGTATTAATTCGGATTTGTGTGTAGTGTGTGTGGGTTTTTGAGTTGCTGAATTTGAAAGAAGCTTTAACTCGAAATATCAATTGATCAGCATAATATTTTTGGAGGATGACTGCTCGGAGGTTTTGTATTTAAAAAAAAAAATGTTAAGACTGCGATTGCTTAAAGACATTCCAATATAATGTAATATAATTAGTTATTTATGTTAATGTTTATTATTTATGAAATAGCTATTTGATAGTTTTTGTAATAAGATGTCTTCCTTATGTAGTGATGATTGAGTGCCTTAATAGCGAAGTATACGCTTACAATGATCCTTTGTTGATTGTTCATCTCTTAATAGATCCCTGGGTACTATTAACATTGTAGGATCTATAAAATCGCAGTACAGGATAGCGATTTAAAGTTGTTATTGTGCATAGTTTGTTTGTATCTCAGAAACCATTTTCATGAGATGGAGAACTATATTTTGAAGCTATTTCCAATTATTTATGTTGATAGGACCCGGCGCAATGACTATCAGGTTTAAGTCATATCGAGTTTTTTCTTTTATAGCAAAAAAGTACATAGTATTTATTTGTTATGATTTGACTAATTTAAAGTTTAAAAACAGAACGTCCTATCACGCTGAGCACCTGTGACTGACTAAACTGTATTAGTCCACTGGGCTTATATACGCGGCCGTACTTATTTGCGTTTGTTTTTAATAAAGCTAATGCTTTATATGTTTGCGTCTGGTCAATGAAACTGATAATATACTAAATAAATAGAATCAATTAGCATAATTTATTTTTTATTATAATAAATATATTGAATAAATTCGAGCCCCATAGGGTATTTGTGAATTTTATTCGATAGCAAAAATCGTTCATTCTAACTACAAATATAACTGCTTAGGACATCCAGCTGTTTACAGGTTTTTCAGCTCATAGCTCCGTATTCAGAAACCACACACAAGCATAGATTCACTGAGTAGAGTTCAAAACTTCGAATGTCACTCGGCCATACGAAACAAAATAGACATGTTTCAATCGTTACTTATTACAAATTTAACAACAGGAAAAATAATGTAAATTAATGTTTAAACTGGATATTTGATATATTACTATTTTATTTTGATTACTGTCTAATGGTTGTCGTGTTTAAAGATTTATTATTTACTAGCTGTTGCCAGCGACTCTGTTCGCGTAGTAATGAAGATATAAAGTGCTATGAAGTTTAAACATTCATATCTCAGTCAACAGAAAATGTCTATCACACTTCTGTCGCAAAGTTCGTTCTTAGCTATCTACTAACTATAAACTCCCTCTCTGTCTATGTTATTCAGGGATAATGTAGGATTCTAATGGTGAAAGAACTTTTCAAATTGGTCCAGTAGTTTCGGAGCCTATTCAATACATACAAACAATCAAATGATTTCTCTTTATATATTAGTTTAGTTTAGTAAATAATTTTTACTGCTGAACTAGGTTGAAATATTTACGATTTTTGCTATCGAAGAAAATTCATATTAAATGTACCGTTTGCAAAATATATTTTTTTAATTAATAATAATAATAATATAAAACTTTAATAGGTTATTAGTTAATGTTTTTTTTTATATATAGATATTTAAAAAAAATACCATATAATTATAATAGTTTTGTAATAAATGGATTAATACAATGCCATAATTGTATAAATAAATTATATAATGCCATTGTTCTAATTGATTGGTTTATTTGTAATTGATTGATTAATTGACAATTTTTATATCAGTATTAACGTTATAGGTTATTTATTTATGTATGAAAGATAATATTATTTGTATCGAGTTCGTGTGGGTGTTCGGTTAGGTCTGCTTTTTCATTCGGAAACTAAAATACAAGTGGGCTTATCACGAATTTAGTCTGGCTTTCGAATCGAGCTGTCACAAGTAAAACGGATCCGTTAGCAGTCGGGATCATGAATTTTTACTAACGACTAACGAGCACCAGCAATCTATCAAATGAACGAAAGATCGAGACGTTCGAAAATTAACAAAAAGTATCTAAAATATTGTAGTTCCAAGTCCGCACGCGGTGGCGCTGCTCAAATTTCCATACAAATCGCTTGAAGCGAACTCGGTTCGAAAGCCAGACTAAAATTCGTGATAAGCCCACTGTAGCTGTTGACGGTTACGTGATATTTATTTAGCAATTACAGATATGATTAATAAAAAGTAGAGGTTTGTTTTGGGTCTGTGTTTGTGTTGGCCTTGCTCGTGATACACAAGACATGGGTATCAAGACAAGAACGACATAAACATACAATATTTTTGATATTAATAATATACCAATTAATTAATATACGCCTCAACAGAGTTGTTATGTTGAGATGCAAGTTTAAGTAGCGACATCTAGTGGTTGTTATTGGCGTTGCTTGTTCCAAGTGCAAAATATATAGAGTATATTCTGTTATTCAGTTTAATATTAGTTTTGGAGGTGTATATTATTTTTTTAAATTATAAAGCTGTCTTATTCGATTGAAATTTTCTATCCGAACATCTTTCGTATATCGATATATAATTGTAATTATAAAAAATATATGTATATATAAAATTAAAAGTGCCTTAATAATTAATAATGTGGAATGAATTATTATTATAAATTAGAATCTCAATTGTGTTGTCTTCCAACAAATAATATTCCACGGAGGCGTATCGTAATTATTTTGTACGCGCAGGTTGGATGAATAAATGAGATTGTTTAAAAAAATGTTATGTTATATGTGTTATTATTGGTCACACTAAAAATAACTAATAAATGTTGCCATACGAAAATAAATTTTACTTCCTTTACAATAAATTTTCCGGGTATGAGAGGATTCATCTTCTCAAGCCGGCATGGTGGAGGTGACGTGTGTGGTTCAGAAAAATGATACGTCTTCGTGGACAGTGAGGGTAGATGAAAACAATCCTTTATAAATCTTGCCAGTTCCAGCTAAAATCAGTGCTAGGATTTTTTTTTTGTAATAAAATCATATTATTTTTTTTAAGTTAATTTAATGAATAAAAATATATTTTTGTATTAATTCGTTTTATTTCTATTAAAAATAGTTATTCTGATATATCAGTGATAGTCTATGGTCATGGCTTGTCCGTGATAAATTCTTTCTCTATGAAAGTGAGGTGCTTGTAATAATATGTCTCCAAGTAAATCAGTTGTTTCATTCGGACGGCCATATTTCTTTTATTTTTAATCCGGTTTATCTTATAGGAATTGAATTCAGGCTATTCAGATGTCAGTTTAGTGCTTTAAGCTGTAATTATTTATTTATTATTCGACTAAAACTCATACTTATCACATTGGAAGTATATTTCTCCAACAAAAGGAAATAAAACAACAATATAATGTTACATTTTATTATAATAATTTGCAAATTATAGAAAACACATTGAAATAAAACAATCACATGCTCAACTAAATTTTAAAAAGGGTACTTGTAATTATTATTTATCTGTGGTCACCAATAAGTATAGACAATCTTCAAATGGACACAGATTGGACTTTGGACTGGAAGAAATGATCTTATTGTGTCGTGGCATGTGTGAAAGGGATGCAGATATCTCCTTTGCCGTTCACGACACCGCGATCGTTTCCTATAAAATTTGTATCCATTTGAAAATCATCATGTGTACATTTATTACCGAGAACTGTTTAATAAACAGTTGAAATTTTAGAAACACATTAAATTCCAACACAAAGTAGTATTTCACCAAATATTTAGGTAATGCCTTGTCAAATTAAAAATTACAGTGTATTGGTTTCATACGTCAGTACCAGATAACGTAAAAAGAGATGAAATCAATCTTGTAAAGCCTAAATATTCGTGTTTACAGCAGCCTGACATACGAAATCAAGCTAAAATGAAAAGGGAGGGACTAGCACTAAATTTAAAATATATTTTCCAGAAATCAATTATAATCAATAAAAATTATCCAACAATTGCTTTACGGACCATTTGGCGCTACTTTGTGAGTAGCCACCCCCCACTATACCTGCCTGAGTTGCCTTCTGATAAAAATTTGCCATCTAGGTATTGGATTAGTTCTCAAAAAAAAAAGAGGGGAAATACTATTTCTTCACACCAGTGTATTAAATTCCTTAACAATACAAATCAAATTAGTTTTTACAACACGTCTTCCTTGAGTCCACGCGCCTTCCAGCCGAATGCACTATCATATTTCAAAAATAATTTATTAACATAAAAAATAGGTTAACTAAGCAATTAAAATTTAATCAGCCTTCCTGGGCCTCCGCTTGCGGACTTCAGTGTTGCCAGCCTCGGCTTTGGTGTCGCCAGCCTCAGACTTTGTGCCTTTCTTTGTTTCTTCTTCCTCCTCGCCTTCGGACGTCTGAAAAGCGATTTGACATTGTACTTTTTATTTATCATTAAAAACAACAGGTTCAATATCCATACAGCTTAGATTATTCATTTTAGACTAAGAATTTTGACTTTGTAAAATAACCTTATCAAAAGCAATTGATAAAACTATGTTTTTTTTAATGTACATATTGAAAATACGCTAAAAAGATTTTAAAAAAGCAAATCAACCCACAGCAAAGGTGGTAACATCCACAAACATTTGCAATTGAAACTAAAATTGGTATTGTCCAAATTTTCTACTAAAAAACTATACTAATAATCTATTAAACATAATTTTAAAATGAATTCCAAACTTTAATAAAGTCAATAGAAAACTTAAAATTTGCCCATCAAATCTTATTTCCACAACTACCTCCCATCAAATCACCTCTCTTACTTTCGATTTAAAACCCCAATAGCTAACATTATACGTACATCGCTTGGTGAATTCTTTTCAGCATCACTACTGTCATGGGTCGCGTCATCCAAAATATCCTCGTTAATTAGTTCCTGCAAAGAAATTTAACAACCTTTAGTAACAGCTTCCAAAACACGCCCATAGAGGGCGCTCTCTAAATTGTATCACACAAACTTATCAGACACAGTGAGCTTTATGCAGTAGCGTAGCGTGCCTTGGAGGGGCCCTGTATAAAAATTAGGGTTTGGGGAGGCAATGAAGGGTTAAAAATGCTTGCAATAAATTGAGTTAGGCAAACGATTAAAATTAAATTGTATTTTTTTTCCGAGAAGCACGAAATTAAGTGACATTGTGAATAACATTTTACTAATTTTTGCTTACATGCATCAGGGACCCCTGTAGACCAGGGACCCCTGTAGACCGGGGACCCTGTATCATTGATACGACGGTAGCTACGCCTCCGGCTTTATGGTATTTTCTACAACCTAGCTATTAACACTAAATCTAGCTGCATTTGTATGAAAAGAAAAACCTACTCACATTGTCATCATCAGATTTCTCTTTCAATTCTACGTCACCTTTAGACAGCTTCTCGGCCTCTGCTGCACTGATCTGGACCTTGCTTGTCGATCTTTTTGGTGGATATAGCAGATCTATTACACACACTAATACCTGTAATTTATATCGACTCTATATAGCGACACTTATTGACACTTGTCGTTAAATGGAGAGAAGAAAAAACAATTTTATTTTACTATTATAATACGTATGTATTTACTAATAAAGTATAAAGAATGCACACAGCTGTGGTTTTTATTAATTTCTGCAACTTACAGAGTACTGTTTATTGCTTAATAATGACGTATTATTGTCGTTATTTAGAGTGGCTGTGTATTGTATAAATAAAAAGGTAAACCAACCAAAGTCAAATAATATACGTTTCAGGGAGTTGATCGTTAAATAGAGTGACGTTAAATGGAGTTTATACTAAATACTACTAATTGAAGATTTTTAGGCAGCCTTTGCTATAATGGTTACACAGAGAGTCTCCAGTTTGATTCTCCGTTGAACTATATATTCATTTATTTATTATTATAACAATTAAAAGGATATTTGATTTAAAAAAACAAATTTACAGCTCCAGACACAACACCTGTTTCACTATAGCAGTGGTTCTCAAACTTTTTTGGCGAAGGAAAAAGCCTTAATATAATTATAAAAAACTGATTTATATGTATTTATGAATAATCATATTGCAATGTAATATTTAGTTGGAACATTTAGATGTAACCTCATAATCTCCCTTTGGTGGGTATTTTTTGCAGTATTTTAGCCCTAGGGTTACACGGAACACCACTTTGAGAATGGCTGCACTATAGTCTTAGTACGAACATTAAAAAAGAACTTCTTACCAATCCTAATAAGGCACCAATAAATATTGTAGCGACAGCAAAGATGAGATAGGAACCCCACGTCGGCAATCCGTATGTCTCCATCAACGCCGTGTGAATGCTCTGTCAACGAGGTTATTTTTTTAAAACAAAACTCACGTCAATAAAAATAATTATTAAGCCTTTTTAGCATACGGCCACTGTTGGAGAGCAAATTGATTCTATTTTTAAATAATGAAATTAGTATAATTAACACGTTCGATTTTTAAAATTGCGGAAGAGGAAATTCATAAATGGATTAAATTAAATTTGGCGCGAACAATCACCATATTACAACAGACAGAGGTCTACATACAACAATCGACTCTACAATGCCAACTTAACGAGACGAATGTACTCCATTTAGGCCCATATTAAGAAATTACGTTCCAGCTGAGAGATATTACGAAATAAAGTAGACCAATCACACGCTTGAAAAATTGTTAACGTGATTTTTGACCAATAATAATAATCCATTACAATTGTCTACTGCCATTACGTTCTGTTACACGCATTTATAAGAAATCATTTCAATCGTTACTTAATAATAAATAAATAACAGAAAAATGCAAATTATTATTTAAACTGGATATTTGATATTTAACCTAAGATAAAGCCTACAAAATTACATTATGACTATATATTATAAAAAGGATTACTATTATATAAACTAAATGAAATTTAAATTATAGGATAGGACGGCATGCTCAAGGTGATAAAGGGATAGATACTACACTTCTAATAAAATTACAAAAATACATAATTTAGATGTTACACAATAATGAAAACTAAATTAAAAAAACAAGAACCAAATAGATATCAAGGAAGAGAAGAAAGAAAAAATATATATATAATAAAATTATATAAGTACATGCAAAATATTACTATTTTATTTTAATCACTGTCTAGTGCAGGGGTCGGCAACCTGTTTGTCCTTAAGGGCGCAATACTAAATGTGAAAATCACTGAGGGCGCATATCTTACAAATCTGTCCACATGCCTATTCTAAACTCAACTGACTACTTGCTGTATATCGCCGTTGACAAGAGTAAGTAAATCGCTCTGGCTATCATACATTTACATTAGTCCAGCTAGGGCGCATTAAAAATCGATCGAGAGCCTGGCCTAGTGGTTGTTGTGTTTAAATATTTATTTATTAGTAAATAATTATTACTGGATAAAATGGAATAAAATACACTTGAGTAATGATCACAGATCAAATTACACTCGAGTATCATTTCACCAACAATGACTTACTCTAAGCGTCTGACTTAATTTGAAGAAGTTAGCCACCAAGCTCATCTGTATGGAGTCAGGCGCCTTCCAACTCGGCACAGGCTCCACCTGCTTCCACTTGCCCAGCTCAAGGAAGTCCATCATCGAGTTGACATCCCGTGGCCCCTTGTATTGCCGGAACTCACCATTAATCACACTGCAATTTGGAAATAACATCCAGACCCAAAACAAATTTCTACTATAACTTAACCAGGAATCAAACCCGTAGCCTGGGAGACTGGTACTCCACTCACAGATGTATATAGCAATAATAACTAAATAAAAACAAAAGTAGCCAGCGTATGTCTTGTCAACCTGGTTTGTGGTGGTTTAACACTAGATTTACCAGCTGAAATATACCTATTTCTACCAAAACCAAAAAAAGTATATATTTGTTACAAATATATATAAAATAATATAAAGTTCATAAAACTAATTCTTCTGTTATAGATTAAAGAAGATTAGAAGAATTAAAGAAAATGTTAGATGCAGTAGGAATTTTAATTTGATATTGCAAGACCAGTCATTTTGACTGGTCTGGTAAATCTAGTGTTAATAGAGATGCCATCAAAAGATAAGTATATGCTGATACGCTTTTCAGCAAAGCTTTTCAGAACTGAGAAAACACCTAGTTGGCTTAGCATAGCATAAAACTGCCTATCTTCAGGATGGTTAGGTTATACATACTGAAATATAGTAGGTAAAGCTGTAACAACAAATCTTCCGCTAAGTCCCGGTGATATAGTCACATCAACGGCCCCCGTCTTGATGTTCAAAGACTTCTGTGATGTTTGTATGGAAAGCTCCCTCCACGCCGGTTGGAGAGCCGTGCACGCCGGACACCAGGGGGCGTAGCTGAAGATAATATATACATATAAGCCGTTTATTAAAACTGAAAATAATTGACAAATGGTCTGTGGCAATAAATAAATAGTGGAATAATGTTTAGATTTGTGCAAAATGGTTTTTTTTATTTATTTATTTACTTTTAGCAATTGGGCTTTTACTCATCAATACATATACAAATATAAATGAAATAAATTTATTAATTATCAATTTGATTTAGCTGCTGTATACTGGCATTGTCCACTTATATACTAATGTCATAATAATACATAATAAATCTACTATGATGTAGAATAGCTGCTGTATAGGAGCATTGGTCATCCTATTGTATACCTAAGGGTAAACATAAAATGACATAGATTATGTCCAAGCTTTTTAATCATTGTTTTCATTAGACATCCGAGCTCATTAACAAAAGAAATTAAATAGTTCATACATTTCATAATTCATTCAAATTCATGAAACATCCAAACAAGTCAATTCCATTTGGTTTTTGATTTTAATCTTTAACTACTGAGGTAGATTTAATTTCACGTAAACACTGACATGGGGGCCTCAGAGACCCTTGTATTTAAAAATCTGGGTCCCACAGGCAATAAATAAATAAAATATATTTTTAATATACTTAAGTAAACAAATAAATAAATAATAATAAATAAAATATATTTTTTCATTATTTATTGTATATAATTAACTATCATTTCAAAGTTTAGAAAACACTTTTTGGAAAAAATCACATGAGATCATAATATAATTAAATATGAATAAATAAAATTATTTTAAAAAATTAACAAATTAGAGTATTTCAAAAAAAATTATTTTCCCAAAACCTGAGAGGCCTCCACCTCAGCAGTTAAAAGTTAATAATATTGTTAGTATGAATTGTTTTTTATGAATTTAACAACATCCAACATTCTTGTTTATTATTATTGTATAAATAAAGTAACCTTGTTTTTTTTAAAAAAAATTGTTTACAAAACTTATCTACATGGCCATGATGTCATTACTAAAATATTGTTAGTGTAGGTGTCAAGTTAGGTATCCTATGCTCTATTGATATCTATAAACTAGAGAATTACAATTAACTATCCCAATTTCGTATAGGTCTTTCTGGCACTTATGCTTGGTCAGAATCTATGAGATTTCAGAAATACAAGACGATAAGAAATCACAAGAAACTTAAAATAGCCTCTACAATATATTGTTAGTAGTACATGGGCATAGCCAGCCATGGGCTCAGGGTGGAGCAGCAGTCTAAAATAATAAGTAACTAGCAAACTATACCCGCGGTCTACCCCTTAATTTTTTTTGTGTCGATTGACGACTGTCGAGTGTGAACTTTCTTACGGATATTAAGTATTGTAGTTAGTACTTAGATAATTAAGATTTTTAGGTTTGATTAGGTATCTTACAAGCCAGAGCCACCCTGGCTACACCTATGAGTAGGTACATTCTTGATTAGGTTTAAATTAAGCATCTTTAAAAATGTACATAAAGCTAGTACCTAAGTATATAAGCACGCCAATATGCACACAATCATCTCAGTAACATTGTTGTTTTTAATTTGTCAATTAAATATATATGACTTAATTTAAAAGACTTTGTAGCTTACTTTAAGAGTTTATTTTGATTATTTTTTAAAAATAACTTACTAATTGCGTTGTGATATATATCGTAAATTGTACGTCATACTAATGATGGAAAGAATTGTGGCTTCTTTTATTAATTCTGGCTGTTTATTACGAAAATTATGGGGTTTTATTCCACTAATAGACATCTTTAAAGGTAATGAGAAATATAATTAGTTTTAGATTAAGTTAAAAATTAAAATGTTTACTATTGCTGTATACATTTACAACGAGCGATTTTTTTTCTCACTGATATTTTTTAATATAGTTTTGATACAATTTTACAGATTAATAACATGTATGCTTTCAAATTACTAAATCTTTAAGGCTTCTAAAAGTCTACAAGCACGATAGAACAGCCTTGAAACTGGGCAATGAACTCTATAGTCGTTTGATGCTCGATGAATCCTTTTGTCAAAAATTTCAACTTTTATTTAATTAAAAACCTATTTCTAACTTACTACTCAAACAATTTAGTCACAAAAATTAAAAAATGAATAATAATTCTTGTTCTAATTGATCGTGAATCACTTTTAACACGTTTTTTGTGTAAAATTTGACCGGCGAGCGGCATCTCACTTACAATTCAACCATCCATTCTCCATCAAGGATCTCTTTCCAGTTATCTTCATTTAAATCACGTACGCTACTATCTACCTTTGACGAACGGCACACAACGATAGAAAAATATAAGAAAATTTGTAAAAACTGCAGAACCTTCCCCGCACGCGCCATGTCTGATTTCTAATGACTGTGTTACTTCAATGTTACAATAATAAAACATTTATATTATTTTTATATTGTTTTATTTATTTCTTCGTAATAATATACTTTTGTAAATAAATAAAATTAAATTTTCTCTATGTAAATATAAATTATTTAGACGAAAATGTTTAGCGACATCTATCAGCCGATGGCAACAACAACAAATTGTTTATAAAACCTAGTAGATGGCAGTAGTAAGTTGCGATAAGTTAAAAATATTATTTTACTCATATAGTGAACACATAAGCAAATTTTAAAAACAATCGTATTAGCACTTATATATAATTTCGTGAACAGTAGTGATGTATGGAACAACCCAACGTGTAAGACATGAGTCGACAACGTGGTGTATAGTTTTGCATTTCGCGTTTCTATGGCTTTTTCGTCCTCGGTCAGTATCGCCACGGCTTCTTCTAATATCGACCTGACACTGGCAGGATTATAAAAGTAACCGCACGCCTTTATTTTCTCATAAAAATATGTCTTGTAAATAAGTTAGAAGAAAAATTTCCAATAGTTCTGTATACCCCTGTCTGTCAGGATTAAATATATTATCGTAACTAACGTGTGTTCCAAATTCAAAACTGTTAACGTACGTTAAAAAAATACCACACAAACAGTAACATGAACGTGAATAGTAGAAATTATAATTCTAATTTCAAAATTTTTATTAATCACAATGGACATTACGTAAAGAATATATGGATAGAACTTTTTTTATTATTCTAATTATTACAATTTTATAGGTACCATTGTCGAGTTACTATGTATTTATAAATAAAACATTAGTTTATTAGTTTATTTATAAAGTATTAGTAAACTAATATTTTAGTAGATAAAGGTTTCGTATTATCTAATAATATGAAATTTTGCTATACCATACTAAGATAGTAGGAATAGTCCAACCTTGGTTTTATTTGAACTGAGTTACTCCCTAATGTGAATCATTATCAGACAATAAATTTATTATTGTGGCAAAAAGGTATATCCATACAATTCTTATGTATTTGCTACATCAAAGTTAAGAATTGAAAATATAATAGATATCGATCAAATCCCTTCCATTTGACAGTTGTCAAACATTTGAAAATATTTTACGCGCGCGCTGTTCTTTATTGTTCGATGCTCTAGTTTATTTTGAATATCGAACTCGGTCTATGGCAGTATTTTTTCTATTTATATTTGACAGGCCTAGATATCTTTCTCTTTTTTTAATTTTATCAATTGTTTGTGGTTACACTTCGCGTATCGTTTGATCAAAATATTTACAGTTTAAATAGAGAAATTTGTACGTTCACTTATAGATTTAGTTTTAATATCGAAGACATATAACGAAAGTCATTTCGTAAACTTTGCAGACATCGCTGCAAAATATGGAGTGTTTTAATTTAATTAACTGTTACACGTGTGGTCTTTTATTACCCTCTGTATCTTACTAAAAGTACATTACAATATTAACCTATTAAACTCTAAAGCATTGAATAATTTAGAATTAAAAACATGTATAAATCAAATATTAATTAACAAAGCATTTTACATTATAAATGAAGCTACAAATGACATCTAGTACTTAATATTATTATATCTATTGTTGAAATGAACAAGACGCTATTACAGTCGCTGCATATTATTAAGTATAATTGCATTTTGACAAGTCCAAGTGTTCTAATAGGAATCTGACTGTAAAGACAACTGCAACCATAGACAAACCTCTATGTCTGCGTACAACAGTCCCCTCCACTATACCGGCCTCATATCGATGTGAACGTTCGTAATTTGTCTTCAGAACTGTAACAAAATATATTAGTAGCATAGATCTGTATCACTAATAGAACTTTATGGATTTTATTTGATGACGTTGCATATTTGTATTTTTAAAGCATTGTTTGGTAAACAGTAGGTGAAGTGAATTCGTTGGCTACCCTCTTAAGGTAGCTAAACATACTTGTGATCGATCCGAGTGTTTATTTAGGTTATGTCGGCTATTTTACAACATTTCGGCGGGAACTTTTGACATTTGTAATTTTTTATTTAATATAGCGATAAACAAAGAGGTTTTTTTTTATTAAAATGAAGAAATTATTGTCTAGAAGCTTAATGAGTCAAAAATCTTTATTTCTGAAATGATGACATGAAGTAATCACAAGTAACTCGCCAATCATAGCCTGTACAATATAATGTTAGTATTAGTGGTCAGGTAGATTTTATTTAATATAATTAATGTAAAGAAAACTAGTATCTAAGTCAGTGATTCTCAACCACTGTGCCGTGGCACTTTTGTGTGCCGCGAAATACTAAAAATGTGCCGCCAAATTTTAGATATCAATAATGTTAATATTATTAAATAATTAAATTAAATTTAAAAAAAAAAGTGTGCCGCCAAATTTTGAAATCGTTAAAAGTGTGACGCAACAAAAAAAATGGTTGAGAATCACTGATCTAAGTGTATAAAATATGCGTTATAAGTGATATGTATGAATTTTTCTTATAAAATTTAAAATCATAAATATTATTATCAAAACAAAGACATTAATTCATAAAAGATTTGAAAATCGAACTGTCAAGTCTCAACCGAAATATGACACGTATTTTTTTCTAAATTTCATATTTCGAACTGGCACAGATGTCAAATTAGACGATGTTTAACACATTGACACTGGCCGATAATCCTCGAACGAAAAATTATTCTTTTTTTTCACATCTCAAGTGTCATGGTCGTCGATAATAATCCTTTTAAAGTTGGGCTCTTATTTCATTTATTAATAACGTATATCTATGCTTATATTTATTTTTAGTTAGATGGTGTCAGCGTGTGGAATGCATTGTTTATTTCTCTATAACGGCAATTTGTGAAAGATTTCCTAGTTTGGGGACTCACTAACAGCATACATTATAACGCCTAATATGCGTAGGCGCCTACTATAGTACTTATCTTCCGGTTCCTCGTGATCTCTAGTATTATGTCCTAGCGCAGCCATTCTCAAAGTGTGTTCCGCGGAACCCTAGGGCTAAAATACTGCAAAAATACCTACACCAAAGGGAGATTATAAGGTTACATCTAAATATTCCAACTAAATATTACATTGCAATATGATTATTCATAAATACATATAAATCAGTTTTTTATAATTATATTAAGGCTTTTTCCTTAGCCAAAAACGTTTGAGAACCGCTGCCCTAGCGTACTGCTATGCGGTTTTATTTAATTAGTTCAATTGCGTATTATAATACAAAAATCGAAAGTAACTGCTATCACAGACAAATGTATGTAGTCGTCTAAATTCTAATACTGAAGCAGGAATAGGACAATAAAAGAAAATAAAAGGTCACATGCCAATGAAAGGAACCGAATCGAAGAATACCAATTTTAGCAATTCATTCGTAAGTCATAATTCATGGGTCGTTTCACACGATATTGGAAACAGGTGCAGCTATGCGCAAGTGTAACGTCAAAATTATGACATTTTTGACAGTTCGATTAGAGTTCTTTTTTTGAACAATTGTCACTTTTTTTTTTCTTAAAAGTAAAGGTTTTGGTGTGGATAAAATGTTTGTTTGTTTGTTTTTTTTGCGAGTAGGTGTACATTCACGCCTTATAATACTAATTGTAAAGGGTAGACAGATGCATTGATATAGGTAGGTGCTATGCTAATTGTTTAAATTCGTATTATTATTATTGTATCTTTTATTATTATTATTATTTTAATTCTTTGTTCTACAACATATTTTTATTTACTGCTGAGTTCTGCCATCAAAGTCTTCTTCTACTTTCTGTTGTAGAAGCTTATTTAAAAAATACATTATTGATCACCAATTTCGTCAATATTTCCGAAATCAGACAAAGTCTGATATAGAACAGGAATATTTTGTCATATTTTAAATTTGGAAGCTCTCGTTTCAGTGTGGCCATGTCTAAAATGCGTTTGTCTTGTAATCCTTGGGGACTTGGATTTTAAAAATCATTTTCTTTTTATCATAGCGCATACCTACCCGCGTATTACCTGTGGTCGATGATTTTTATCGATATTCCGATTTTATAACGATGTAAGCGACATTTTTAAATGAAATATTTATATATCTGTGCCGTTTAGTATAAAAATTGAAACATTTGGTAGGTAGGAGTAAATAATATAAATGTTTAAGGTTCAGTTCGTCTCCGATAGGTTCGCACCAACAACACTAGGGATTTAATTTCGAGTGCCTAAAACTGTTCTATTTATAAATAATTGAATTTTCGATACTTACTACTCTATTAGACCAATAATTAATTTCTTTTCGATAATTAAAAAAATAATGAAGCTCTACAGTGAAAGTTAATTTTTTAAATTAGTGTTTTTTTTAGTGATATCACAAAATGTCGCTTAAGCCTTTTTATAATTTAACAATTTTTTTGTATTACCATTATCAATTTTCGTTTTTTTTCGACCTTATAAAAGGTCGTGGCGTATGGGAATTGATTTTTTTGTACCACTCATATTTCCAGGATAATGGGTACACGGTTCGATTCCGCGTCACTCAGGGAGGTGACACTTTGTATGAGATTATCTGTTTTTTATTATTTTTTCTGTACATTTGATTGGAAATTGTTACGCAATTATGACGGTATATTAAAGAATGCAGAATCAATAACCACAGAATGTACATTTAAAATGCAACGTTATCGGAATGTAAATATTGTCAAGACGCAAACGTTTTTGTCGTGAGGCCTGTCCGGAAGGGAATCAGAAAATAATTCGTTATATCAAGTAATTTGTTACAATGAGGTTAGGTTGGTCTACGATTCGTTTTAACAAGGTTTAAGAAATTATTAATCTCAGCTTTACGTAGGTACTAATCTGCTTTCCCTGTTATAGCGAACGATTTCGTTAAATAGAGGTAAATAATACTTTCTTTTTATATTTTGCAAAGATTGAAAATTCGTTATAAAAAGGTTTTTAACAAATGTATTCGTAATATAAAGGTATATTTTGCATTGAAAAAATTCGCTAAATCGGGGAAATCGTTATATTGAGGGTAGTTACATTAAGGTTACTCTGTAATTCACAAACTGCGTAACATTTCAACACCTGTATCAATATTTAAAAGGGAAACGAATGCGTCGTCCGTTTTATTATAAAAAACTAATAATATGGAACTTCTCAATAGAATAAATAATGATTGTCCATACTTCCTGGTTGTATATTACAGTGCCAACTCCATACAACGACTTATTATTGAGAGTTGTCGTTAAACAGAGAGAAGAAAAATTAATTTTATTTTACTATTATAATACAAGTATAAAGAACGTACACAGCTGCAGTTCTTATTAATTTCTTCAACTTAGATAGTACTGTGGGCTTATCACGAATTTAGTCTGGCTTTCGAATCGAGCTGTCACAAGTAAAACGGATCCGTTAGCAATCGAGATCATAAATTTTTACTAACGACTAACGAGCACCAGCAATCTATCAAATGAACGAAAGATCGAGACGTTCGAAAATTAACAAAAAGCATCTAAAATATTGTAGTTCCAAATCCGCACGTGGTGGCGCTGCTCAAATTTCCATACAAAACGCTTGAAGCGAACTTGGTTCGAAAGCCAGACTAAAATTCGTGATAAGCCCACTGTTTATTGTTTAATAACATATTGTGATGTTACATAGAGTGGATGAATAGATAATAAGGTAAACTAACTAAAGACAAGTAATTTTGACGTAAGGTTTAAACTACTAATCGTTTTAAAACTAACTAGGTAAATACTACAGAAAACTGTAAAGGTCAGTTTTACAGCTGATGACAGCTGACTGTTTAAATAAATAAAAATAAACTTGATAATAATCCATAAAAAAATATTTAATTCATTTTTCGCAGACAACTTAATAAAACTGTAGGTATATTGTATTTTATTTATATATTTTTTGTTTTTATTATTTTAGTTTTACCACATCTATTTTTTCTTCGTTTCAGCTGCACAAATGTATTGAGTACATTTTAACTGCTATATATCTAACTAGCTGTTGCCCGCGGCTTCGCTCCCGTTAAGAAGTATTATTATTAATTAGGTATAGTTTTTGCGGCATTATTTTTGTTTAGCGTGTGTAAAAACGTCTTCATCATAGTAACTCCAATCTTTAATTTCAGTTCAATCACTCGAAAATCTAATAAGATTTATACAAACTTTCATCCCCTATTTTATTCCTTTAGGGGTGGAATTGATCAAAATTCTTTCTTAGCGGATGCCTACGTCATAACATCTACCTGCATGCCAAATTTCAGCCCGATCCGTCCAGTGGTTTGGGCTGTGCGTTGATAGATCACTAAGTCAGTCACCTTTGAGTTTTATATATATAGATAATCTAGTATAAAGAGTTAAAAAGGCTCATATTTATCGTATTTATGTACATAGCTGTCTCCTTGTGGAATGATTTACCCTCTAACCTTCGCAATGTTCCTTTCCTAGTATTTATGTGAAATGAAAATAGTTTATTAGCATAGGCACTAACGGCGTGCGCTTGCTCATCGTTAGACTCTACAATGGCTTCAGAAAGACGTATGGCGAGAAGAATACCACAAGAAACTCGTCAAATACATATGTATTATTATCTTATGTATGTATCTATGTAACATGGTGTGTATTGTGTGTAGTTCATATGTTTATTTGTATTTCTGTCTATTTGTACCTCCCGCTATTTCTCTTCTGCATTGCTCTACATCTCAAAGTTGGTTGCCTGAAGAGATCGCTTCTTAACCACAAGGCCGCCATCTTTTCTTTTTCGCTTACTGTATTATTAAATAATAAATAAATACATAATTTGTATTGATGCAGATTTGAAATTAGGGACCAGGTCCAGGCAATAAGGTGGCTGGAGTCTTACGTCATCTTAACAGTGTTGGTAAAGTTAAAATTCACTGTATAAAACTTGTTTTAGCTTTGTTATCTAGTTAACCCTTAAATGGACGATTTTTGTTTCACGTTTTAAAAAAATATATTTGTGTAATAGACATGTATTACTGTCTAGGAAAAATGAGTAAAAAAATCTAGACATGAATTTACTATACTTTTTTTTTGCAATAATGTGAGTGTTGTTTAAAAACAACATTGTCCTCTAGACATGAATTTACTATAATTTTTTTGCAATAATGTGAGTGTTGTTTAAAAACAACATTGTCCATTTAAGGGTTGAAGATTTATCCCTTTAAAAAACCAAATGATTGTCAATCGTATAGCAATTGACAATTGCAATTGATCGTTTAATACAAATATGAAGTTTGTTATACAAATAAAAAAAGAAAAATTCCAAAACTATTTAAACTTTAGTTGGCGGCAAAGGCCATAAAAAAGTTTTTTTAAAAGTTCCAGGCCTTGGCCGTCATTGTAATACATCCTGTTCTTTTCATCCGTACCTTTTTAAGAAAGATATTTATTATACGTTTCGGGGCATGACCAGTAGCCGATTTTAATTGTGAATTATGAGGTTATATTTTATGAAAACCGATTTTTTATTTTCAAATAAAACGGAAAAAAAAAATCGGAAGGTCATTGTGTTTTTATAGATTGACGTTATTTTTTTTAAATTCCATTTCAATGGATTAGGCGTAGGTCATTTCTGGATTAATCGGGTGGAAATGATTTTTTTTACGAGAACGGATGTGAATTTTTATTGAAACAATTTTAATCGTTTCCTTATTGCTTCTTTTTTATATTATAGACTTTTGGAGAATTTATAGAATTTTTTAAATACTATCATATTTTAGTAATAATTATGAACGTTTTATCGCGTTCCTGGCCACTTTCAACTTATTCCTAAAACGCGATAAACACGTGTAAAACAAATATTAATTAACAAAACATTTTACATTCTGAATGAAGCTACAAATGACATCTAGTACTTATTATTGAAGTGAACAACAGTTGCTGCGTGTTATTAAGTATAATTGTATTTTGACAAGTGCAAGTATTCTAATAGGAATCTACGGATGGTGTGACTTGAAGAAGTCACGTAATGGGTGTGTACTTTGAAAATGGTGGTATTCTGGGGTGGTATACTGGCTAATAACCATCACCACTCTTCTATTAACGTATTTAGAAGTCAATAATATAGCATCTATTGTTATGCTTTTTAACGGCAATCGGCAATTAAAATGTATTTTTCGTTACACACCTGCATTTAGAAAAAAAATTATTAAATCCCACCCATTCTTTCGCGGGCAAAAATTATAAATTGGCAATGGAGCGTGTTTCGTAGAGCCTCATTCATAAACAGTATGCGTGTTTTGGCATTTTAACGCAAAACTTGTTATTGTAGTTCCAAATATGCTCACAGTGGCGCTGCTCAAATTTTCATACAAAACTGTACGAAGCTAATTGGTTTTGAAAGTTCAACTAAAATTATTATTTCTAAAGTCGATTTTAATATATGTAAGAAGCACCTATAACGTTCCTGGTAATTGTTTTTGTATTGAAGAAACTGTCAGTGAAGAGCTGAACTAAAACGGCTTTATTTACAGAATATAAGTTTTAAGCTTCAAAATCAGTCAAGTCAGATCACAGTCAAGTCTAATGAATTAAAACAAATATTTATAACATGCGTAACTTTTTTCGTTATGTTTATATTTTATAATAATAATAAAAAACACAACATACATTCATTAGTATTGTGAAACACTACACATAGATGGCGCTGTATAAAATAATTGATTTTATTTTTTTTAATTTGGTGTATGTGAAATTGATGATTAGCTCAGGCAACATTAATGTCAAATATTTGTTAAACAAGCTAGTATATAAATACAGCTCCCCAAAAAACGGAGCCATTGAGATTTTTTTATTCTTTTAAAAGGCGAAGGCAAGGATTTACGTCAACGAATCTTTCTTGAATGTTTTGGCGGGATTGTGTACTCCAAGAGATTGTATAAAATGGCAGATTATGTCTGACTTGGGTCTGCTGGGCCGGGTGGAAGGCTTTTTTGTTTAATCTTGCGTTACATTGTCAATAAATCGACGGGTTTACTAGTTAAGTTAGTTTTTTAAGATACAAAGATGCTTAATTTAAACCTAAACAAGAATGTATCCACTGATACTAACATTATATTGTACAGGCTATGATTGGTGAGTTTCTTGTGATTTCTTCTGGACATACGCCTTTCTGAAATCTCGTAGACTCTTGACTATGCGCAAAAGCCTAAAAGGCTTACACGAAATAAAGATTTTTGATTTTGATTATTTATTATTTTGAATCATTAACACTAGATTTACCAGAGTGTCAAAATGACTGGTCTTGCAAAATCAAATTAAAATTCCTACTGCAACTAACATTTTTTAATTCCTAATCTGCTTTAATTTATAACAGAAGAATTAGTTTTATGAATTTTATATTATTGTAAAAATTCTTGTAAAGAAACAAATACACAAAATCGATAAGTTCAATAATATTTTGTTTAGAGAAACTTATGTGAAATAATATTGCGGATTTTTACGGATTAAAAATATAATTATCACAATGCACAATTGTAAAAACATTTAAGAACTAACTAATATTTGTGAATTTTTTAATGCTATTATTGCTTATTAAATCGTTTGGTTTTAAATTTTACTCGATACAATGTTAAAATTCTTGTGAAGAAACAAAAACACAAAATCGAAGTAAGTTCAATAATATGTAATTATCCCACACTGTTTTTGTTTTTTTTTCCTTTTTGAATTGTACCGTTTTTCGTGGCAGTCATTGAATCAATACAATGACGAAAGAAAGCGCGGGAAATATCGTAGTTCGAAGCTCGACTATTGTTTTATTCGTTTCTATTGTAAAGTAAATAGAACAATTTGATGTTATAGATGGAAGTTATTCTGTAGTTCCAAATCTGCTCACAGTGGCGCTGCACAAATTTTCATACTATATCGCAGGATTCTGGAAGTCACACTAAAACTATTCATAAAGACGTTTAACATTTATATTAGAAAAACAATTTTGTCATTAAAATAATATAAAAACAGATGGCGGTTTCTCAAACCTACCAGTATATTATTTTGTTATTTATTGTTTATTAAATATATTACAATAACACTAGTTTACAAGGTTTTTGTCCTTCAAATGAAACGTTTTTTTTCTTAACAATTGAGGTGCACTGAGTTTCAGAAAAATTATTTAAAAAATCTAACACGTCATTTTGAAATAACCAAAATATGCATCTTTAAGTGATTCCGTTATGGGATATCCTTTTTTAGATATTATAAATTCACCACACACATAACAAAAACGATCAGGATGTACTTTACGCAACCTTTTTGACATTGTAAAAACAAATATTTATTTAACTAAGCACTACACAGCGTCAAAATTTTAAAATAAAATCGAAACCAACTTATGGGTAGTTTGAAAATAAGATGTAATAAGAACTTGATTTATAGACGTGATAGAAATAAAATAAATATATGTTTGCGTTTAGTTATTACTACTAAATACAACGATATGGAATACATTGAAAGGACACGACTTTTATTTTAATTTGTAAACTAGTGTAATTTGAGTTATATTATAGTTAAGTTATTATAATAAGAAATATAAAACGAATGTGCAGCACCAATACAAACCAACACTAGATTTTTGGTGGCATGACAACAAACTGTAAAAATAAACGCTTTGTTTATTTCTTTATTTAAAAGACCAAAAAATTACGTGTCAAAAAGTGTGGGCTTGGCTTTAGTTGAGGACCCTAAGACAGTACGAATAACGAAAAATTTCTTTATTTATAGCTCTATATTAAGTACGACGGCCGTTATAGCTTGTATTTTTTTAAATTGTGTAAAACATTGCTTTACATTTAGTAATTCCTGGGGTTCCCAACTAAAGAGTTACCAAAGTTTGTTTTGATGGAGGAAATTAAATGCGAAACTATCGGTGGCTAGTTGAACTAAAATTTTTGATTGTTAATAATATAATTTTGTTATTAATAGCGTAACTTACATTACTGTTTTATATAATTTGTATTTCGTTTTCAGTATTCTATAAAAATCGAAGTCAATGTCCTTACGAGTTAGTTTTTTAAGGAGTTGTTTCGGGTTAGTTTTGGTCGAAATGATTTATTTAAATAATATTCTTAATAGTCACCTTCACTATGCTGGCTTGAGAAGACGAATGTTCTCCATTTTAATTAACAGGGCATACTGCTCTCGTAATTTTAAACGTAACTAGGTCTCACGGATGTTATTCTCAAAAGAAACAGACTGGGGTTAGCAACCCAAAAACAAGAATACGTATGTTTAAAAAAAATTAAAAGAAACGATACCAAAGATAATAGAATTGCACGCCCATAGACTATAGAGTTAACCATTGACAATTGAAAACGGCGCGCGTCTATACACGCGTTCGGCACACGTCAGCAGCAAAGTGCCTCGCAAATTGAGTGCTCCAATTACGGTATCATATTTCCACATATTTTTACGTATAGGGCGTATTTTAAACATCTTTACATAATATAAATCTACCCTCAATGTCTTACGATAATCGGAATTAAAGCACAGACTTATTGTATATAGTTAACCGGATGGCGTATTTGTGATACGTCAAATAAATAAATCTACTAATATACTAGTAAATAATCTATATCAGCCATCCTCAAAGTGTGTTCCGCGGAACCCTAGGGCTAAAATACTGCAAAAAATACCTACCAAAGGGAGATTATAAGGTTACATCTAAATATTCCAACTAAATATTACGTAATATTACATTGCAATATGATTATTCATAAATACATATAAATCAGTTTTTTATAACTATATTAAGGCTTTTTCCTTCGCCAAAAAAGTTTGAGAACCACTGATCTATATTTTGGAGAAAATTAAATAAAAATAATTACAATAACTTCTGTGATTCATACGTTAAAAGAAACGTGGCGACATTTTTCTTTATTTAAAAATCGAATTCTACAATTCTATACAGTTTTATATAAATGTCAGATAATTTTAAAAAGTTTACGTTTTTGTTTTAATCTGTTGAAGATGTAAAAAATATGTTCCTTGTTTGAATTTAAAATGACATGCTTCTTTTGTTTTTAAATATCCGTTAAGGGATTATTCTAGACAGTTTCAGGATATTAGCTTATGTTCGAGTCAGGGAATTCAGTAACTTATAATTACATGACGGAATGAAATAAATTAATTTTTTAAAATTATTTTTGCATAAATAAACATTGATTTGCGTCATTTTATAATTAAAATGAAATCGTATATAATAAAAGTAAAATTTTATTATTTAAAAAATGTGGGTAAGTATAAAACAATATATAGATAATTTATAATTATTTTTTTTATCATAAAAAAGTAGTAAAACAATTTCCAAAGAAGCATTTAACAAAATAATAAAACAACACTCCGTATAAGATAAATATTTTCCCTCCAATTTGTAACATTGACACGTGGCCTAAAATGGCGTCGTTGTAAAATGGAATAAATCAAGTAGATTGGTGGCATAATCGTGTGTGCTCAAAGGCGGGAAAACATCCGTATTCTATTATCTATGGGTGGCTACTTATTGGCAACTTTAGGTTCGATTTTTGAATTGTTCTTTTTCTTTTATCTATATCTATATCTATACTATTATATAAAGAGTTGATTGTTTGTTTGTATGTATTGAATAGGCTTTTTTGAAAAATTATTTTACTTTTATATGCAATAAAGAAATATTACATTTTAAGTTCACACAGTGTGGAATTCGTTGACATATGAAACATCATTAAACTTCATAGTAATTATTACGCAGACAAAATATAACAAGTAATTCGCATAACGAGCAAAATATATGGTTAAATAATAGCTGTTGGATAGGGGAATCCCCGAATCATGCGATAGAACTTTCCGTGCTTATGTAGCAATATAAATCTGTGGGCTTATCACGAATTTAGTCTGGCTTTCGAATCGAGCTGTCACAAGTAAAACGGATCCGTTAGCAATCGGGATCATGAATTTTTACTAACGACTAACGAGCACCAGCAATCTATCAAAAGAACGAAAGATCGAGACGTTCGATAATTAACAAATTGTATCTAAAATATTGTAGTTCCAAATCCGCACGCGGTGGCGCTGCTCAAATTTCCATACAAATCGCTTGAAGCGAACTCGGTTCGAAAGCCAGACTAAAATTCGTGATAAGCCCACTGTGTTTAGAACTCTGAGCTAGCTAGTTAAAATTGTTTCGCTTAACGAGTAAGACTCCGGAACGAAATATGCTTCGTAATGCGAGGTTCATCTGTATGTATATGTTATGTATTTAGTCTTAATTATAAAATAGAGTCTCCATAAATTGCATTGCCCGATACTAACACTGCTTCTCCTATGACAATTGGTTATCTGGAAGAAATTACTTTCAGTGATAAGATCGCCAATTATTCCAAGTTTAATATCACTAGTATTATTATTTCTACAGCAATAAAGGATTTATTATTATTATTATGTATCTAATAATAATAATAATAGTTGGCTATTAGCAAATTAATTAGAATGTAAAGAGGGTGGCAACAATGCTCGCGTATTAGTGAAATGAATAATAAATCCTTATTTTAAACAATAGTGGTATTAAGATAAACGCAATGTGCATCCAAGACCTGAGTCGCTACAAGGGGCGCGTGCGTAGGGTGACAATGGTGTAGTGCGACCTTGATATAACGATAATAATAATAATAACTGTCAATGACTGGATACATTGACGGACGTAGGTTAGGTTTTGTATTAGTAAATTTTAGAAGATAATTGTCAATGTTTAAATTTAAGATATGGAATAAGGAATTTGGATGTTTATTATTTTAAAATAAAGCATATAAAAGAGTCGTCAGAGGGCTGACGAGTCAGTTGTCGCTGAATTGTTGTTTGAATTGAGGTAGTGGTTCCTCGGTAGGCGAGGAGCCCAGGTTATTCATTAGCTCAGGACGAGCTCCCTGCTTCGGTAGGCGAAGCAAGCACAGGAGAAGTACAAGGGTCCACGGAAAACAGATCGTTCGTCGTGAACAATAACACTTTATTGCACAAAATAATACATATAAAGAAGAACAGAACAAAAGACGGCCTTATCACTAAGCAGTGATCTCTGCCAGGCAACCAACCTTAGGGTAGTAGATCAGGATACTGAAGAGAATCAGAAAATAATTCGTTATATCAAGTAATTTGTTACAATGAGGTTAGGTTGGTCTACGAGGTTTTAACAAGGTTTAAAAAATTATTAATCTGCTTTTCTTGTTATAGCGAACGATTTCGTTAAATAGAGGTAAATAATACTTTCTTTTTATATTTTGCAAAGATTGAAAATTTGTTATAAAAAGGTTTTTAACAAATGTATTCGTAATGTAAAGGTATATTTTGCATTAGTTCTTACGGGCAGTTCTAGGGGATTTGGAAAAATTCGTTAAATCGAGGAAATCGTTGTATTGAAATTACTCTGTATAAAGAAACTTCGCGGCTGTTATTAAAAGGTTATTTTGAATTTCTTAATATTTTTTGTTTGCAATTTTATAATTATTTATTGGATTCTGTTAAGAAATAGAATTTAAATGTATAATTTTAATATTCACTTTAATGTAAAGGCCTCTGGTCGTATTTATATTTAAAACTCTATTACTGTCAAAATGTTATCTTTAAATAAAAGGCACTTTATACGCGCCTCGTTTTTCTTTCTTAAATATTAATTAAAAGTAAAATCCACAAAACCTTTCAGATTCTTGTCTGAATACTCGATATTGGCAGAATTGTCTTCATTAGACATCTGATATTTTTTTAAGAAATCATCCTGATTTGACAATTTTACTTTTAATTTTTTTTATTTGTGTGGTGTTATACTATAGTTTATATGATACTTTATGATATAACTTATAGTATTGATTTATTCATTTGTCTACATTTGATAACTTAATTAGTTAAGTTTCTTCGATAATTCATTTATCTATATATATAAAAATCAATGACACTTTTCGTTGTAAATTTATAACTCAAGAACGGGCTCACCTATTCAAACCAAATGTTTAGGCTTTGTTCGGACTATTTAGTAGATGGTTTATGTGAAGTTTGCACACAATCGGTTGAGCGGTTCTTCATTTATCACATTTTTTGTAACAAATTAATTCAATAAATAACTATTTTCAGTGTTGACAGTAATTGAAACTTTTTATGTCATTCATGCTGTTTAATGTATGAATTTGATGTTCCAATTAATTTTTTTTAATATTTCACTTTATACGAAGCGAAGCACGTACCTGACCGCTAGTATTTTATAATAGGTTTCACTGTTGTTTTTCATTAGCTGTAAGTAATTAACGAAGTAGGTATATAAACCGTCCACAGTATTCGATACGTAGATTTGATATACAACTCTCAACAAATAAATCTTTATTAAAAATAAGTATTACTTACTATATATGGCGCGTAACAGAAAAACGTGACGCGTAACACAAAAATGTGACGGCAAATTTTTCTCACATCTCGAAAAGGAAGTTTTACTCTCGCCACCTAAACACAATTACGTAAAAAATGCACAGCAAAAATTGTTTGTTTGAGTGCAAATAAACAAATTATAGTCACATTAGTACAACGGTAACAAAATCCGCGCACGTCAACTCTATTATTTATGGATTCTTTAACATGAAGGAGTAGAGAGAGGGGTCTATGGCGAAATAGGGGGCGGCTACAATACAAATAATATCGGACATTTGGGCTGTATAGATGTGTCTCTTATGCTCTGTTGCGCTTTCGAGGGCCTGCGTCCTTTTTTATTATACCACTAATAGAGTTTTATACCACACACTTGGTATTTCAACAACAAGTATCATTTGCAAATTCAATTGCGTGTATACGGAGCTTTTTTAGATAGCGTCTTAAACTGTAGGAAAAGAGTGTATTGCTGCTTATTTTACAATATATATATATATATATAAAGGAAAAATTCACTTTTGCTTTTCAGTTTTTTATAAAGAATACAACTGTCAATGTCAGGCAGTCCTAATAAAAAACTTATTCTAATTTATAATAATCAAAAGGAGGTTGCAATCGCCAACAAGTGTGTTTGTCTCTGTCTTCTTAAACCGATTAGTACCGGACTAACATTAGATGATGTATAGGTACTAGCTTTAAGGGATTTTTTTATTGAATAGTATAATATAAATGCCAGCTATTATTACATTATAAACTAAATTAAATTTCAATTATAGGTTATAACCACACACGATTTAAACAATGAATACTGTGGGCTTATCACGAATTTAGTCTGGCTTTCGAATCGAGCTGTCACAAGTAAAACGGATCCGTTAGCAATTGGGATCATGAATTTTTACTAACGACTAACGAGCACCAGCAATCTATTAAATGAAAGATCGAGACATTTGAAAAGTATCTAAAATATTGTAGTTCCAAATCCGCACGCGGTGGCGCTGTTCAAATTTCCATACAAATCCAGACTAAAATTCGTGATAAGCCCACAGATATTATTAAAAGTATAAAATACATGCAATAAATATTTGCGTATTTTTCACATCAGCAAATTTTCCAATTTTTTTTTAATTATTTGCCATAAATATGGTTAGTAACATAGGTCTTAAAGTAATGTTAGTAGTATCACATATTTTACACATTGTATATGGCATGCAAATTTTCCAATATTTTTCTCTCAGTCTTTCACTATATGAATTTTAAGTAAGTGATTTTTTTTCTTCAATACATTCTAGCCAATAGAGTAGTGGAATGTACTTTTATAATAAAAAACTCTTGAAAATTGTATAAATTACATGTATTACCAATTTCTTATAATCTAAGCACACAAAATCGAAATCTTCATTCGCTCGTCTCTCGCATTCCTCTATTCCAGCGGTTCTTAAACTTTTTTGACGAAGGAAAAAGCCTTAATATAATTATAAAAAACTGATTTATATGTATTTATGAATAATCATATTGCAATGTAATATTTAGTTGGAATATTTAGATGTAACCTTATAATCTCCCTTTGGTAGATATTTTTTGCAGTATTTTAGCCCTAGGGTTCCGCGGAACACACTTTGAGAATGGCTGCTCTATTCTTTCATTTAGAATTTAAAATTGACATATTATAAAAAATATATACATTATTTACATTGCCGCCGCAACCTCTTTTCTGTCGACGACAACATATTTAATAGTAAATAGCAATGAAAAAAGTCGAATATAAGAAAATTGTAAAGTCAAGTCATATAATTGACTGAATAATACATCAAAGACTTTATCAGCATAATTCAATAAATCGTTTAGAAAATTTACCAAACAAGCAGAATTGGCACTTCCCCACTTTTACATGAAAATTCCATTACCTACGCCATTTCGGAGATTTTTGCTCCCTATAAGAAAGCCGCAAATTTGAAATTTTTAACACGAAAAGCGCTTAAAGATTTTGTTGTAGTTAGACGAGTGAATTGTCTCAGCGCTTTTCTATTTCTACTATTATGGTTCTACAAAGGTTTATTTTTATAATGAAAACCAGTGTTTTTATTATTATATGTATTGCTAAAGAAAATATTTATTTATTAAGCCTACTTTTCTTTTCTTTTCTAGTATTGAGTTAAAATTCAGTTTTTTTTTGTACAGGCTATGATTGACGAGTTTCTTGTGGTATTCTTCTCGCCATACGCCTTTCCGAAGTCACGTTAGAGGCTAACGATGAGCAAGTGCACGCCCTTAGTGCCTATGCTAATAAACGATTTTCATTTCATTTCAATAAAGTTTAAAGAATTACAAAATACGTGCGGTGATAGAAATATTAATTTTAGCAGGTATTTACTAAGAAAAAGCTCTTCAATACCAGCCAGTGGAACTTTTTGTTCTTCATGTTTTCAGTTTTTAAAAAGGTAACGCTTTAGTTGAGGACCCCAGGAATAATTACTAAATGTAAAAAAGTAAAATCTTTTTTTTCTAAATTGGGCCAATTTTTTTAAAAAAAGACATGCTATAACGGGCTATATATAATCGTACTAATATAGAGCTAACTCTAACCTAACCTAACCTTTTCGTTATTCGTACAGTTTTGGGGTCCTCAACTAAAGCCAAGCCTGTACAAACCACAGCACTAATAATTCACAATAATCGTGGATCGACAATAAATTTCTGTCCTAAAACCGATATAGAGCAGGTGACGTGTCTCTGTGTGGTCATAATAAAAAAAATCCCGCTAAAATTAGTTACGTTCAGCGATTTAAGCTGAATTATTAAGGGAGAAATCGTCTAAAATTTTTCTGTAATAAATTTATCAAATATTCAAAGACACAAGATTCGATTTAATGGTAAGTTTAACCATTTAAAAAGTAAATTTATTGAATTATTTAAGAGCGAGCGAGCACGTCGTGAGGGGATGATGTTTCTTTGATCTGTTTCATGATAATTTGTGGTTTATTAGAAACTTGTTAGGGGCTATCTATAAATTACGTCACACTTTAAGAGAGAGGAGGGGGAGGGGGGTCAACAAAGTGTGACAAGGGGGAGGGAGGGGTTCCTAAATTTCGTGACGTCATATTTCAAAATATAATATATCCAAGTACCGTAAAGTCGTATGACTTCGGCCCTAAGGGGTGACTTTGGCCCAAAATTGGAAAAAGTATCAACTTCCTGCCACACCATTCTCAGAGTCTTGGGCGTGAAAGTACACTTGATAATCAATAGATGGAAGTGTAACACTGTGTGTACGACAGTGTTTAGCACTGCCGGACTTTGCTCTCATTGGTTACTGTAGCCTGATTTAACAAGTTAACTTTTCGCTAAAATATTACAGTGCAAACTTTCTCAATAAAAGATTATTTCGTTAATTTTCATTGTTATTAAAAAAAATAACTTAAATGGAAAAGGTATTTAATAATTTTTTGGTGTATAATTGCAAAATAATGACGTCACACTAGGTATTTAATAATATTTTTGTTGAGTGATTCTGATGGATTGATATTATTTTGTCTGCTCTCCATGCTTCTGTTAACTGCTGTGTTCCCATGTAAGATCTCTGCTTAACACGCAATAACATGCGAGTAAGTCTTTCAAGTAAATATATACCTGTCTCACATGTTTAACACTAGAATTACCAATCGGTCAATATGACCGGTTTCAAAAATTCTTCACGAGACTTTTATATAAACTTTTTTAAAATAAGTAATAAATTTATTAATCTTTACAATAATTAACAATTTATTACAAATTTTTATGTATACTTTTTTTTTGACTGGTTGGTAAAAATAGGTCATATTGACCGACTGGTAGTTCTAGTATTAATGTATAAAAAATAATAACCGAGTAATTCCAAACAATTGAAAATCAAAATTTTCAATAAAATTTATCCCCAATTTTTTATTACGTATTTAATAAACATGACTGCATGTGGCTCTCAAAGTTTGAAGTGGTGTTTAAACAACTGTGCTCTTTACTCCCCATTCTAAAGCCACGACAAGTTTGTTTGTCATATCTGTTACACGTTTTGTTTTTAGAAGTGATAGTAAAAAAATTGCAAATAGAAAATTTTTTTTTAGTTAAACATAAGGCCAGTGGTCGGCAAACTTATTAGCAGAAAATTGCTTCAATAAAAAAAAAATTGGGATCCAAACCTGCTTATTTAGTAAACTTTTATTACACTAAATAAAACTAAATTTCATATTTAATAAATATTTATTAATGCGAACAATGTGCTTGCTCCGTGGATATTTGGGCCAGAGCCGCACTTTGTCGACCACTGATATAGGTTATAAATTTAAACAAATTTTATTCCAAATAATCTATCGTTAAGTAAAAAAACAATTTTATTTTATTAAATTTTTAAATAAATATCTTATAAGGACATCTGATGCCACCTATCTCAAAAAGTAACGAATTTGAAGAAGAAAAAAGGAAACCAGACTTTAAAACGCTAATCTGTCATTGCTAAAGAGATATAGTTGCAGTTAAAATATACGATTATTGCCGACACGTATGTTGAACAAATTTCTTCCATCATCTATATTACCACTAGATTTACCAGCTTAAATATACCTATTTCTACCAAAACCAAAAAAGTATATATTTATTACAAATATATGTAAAATAATATAAAATTCACAAAACTAATTCTTCTGTTATAAATTAAAGAAGATTAGAAGAATTAAAGAAAATGTTAGATGCAGTAGGAATTTTAAATTGATCTTGCAAGACCGGTCATTTTGACTGGTTTGGTAAATCTAGTGTTAAAATTAAGATTTGAGAAGAAATTCACTTAATAGTAGGTATGGCACAAAATTCAAGGCTTTTATTTGAGGCCTATATTATACCTGTATACATACATATACGTGGAAACTGGAGAGAGTGATATAGCTTTCTTGTAAATATAAAGACGTCTACCCATAGGCTTGTTATTGGGTTATTCTGTAACATTTTTTCAAATTCAAATTCATTTATTTGTCATTAACACTAGATTTACCAGCTTAAATATACCTATTTCTACCAAAACCAAAAAATTATATATTTGTTACTAATATATATAAAATAATATAAAATTCATAAAACTAATTATTCTGTTATAAATCAAAGAATATTAGAAGAATTAATTAAAATGTTATTGCAGTAGGAATTTTAATTTGATCTTGCAGAAGTCATTTAATGATATCTGGTAAATAAAATATGGTTAGTAACATAGGTCTTAAAATAATGAAATGAAGCGAAAATAGTTTATTAGCATAGACCCTAAACCTTTCAAATCTTCTGGCTTGTACACTGACAGAAAAAATTTAAATTTAAGTAATTTTTGACATGAGGGTTTTACGTGTGAATTAAAATTTTATAATTTCCTATTGGGCTGTTCTAATACTCGATATTAGTAGAATTGTCTTTAATAGATATCTGAGTCCATTAATAATAAAAGAAGAAGAAGAATTCTTCTTATTTCAAAAATTGGTGTGATCCCTCCTCAATTGGGGTGACATTTGGCACGTGTGTTTTTAAAACTGAAAACTTAAGTTTTTTTCATGAATTTCGACCACTGGTTATATACTAGGTTAGTATAGTGTTAGTTAGGTTTATTCAGTAAGAATAGAAAAATTGGAGAAATTGTTGTTTCACGATTGAGAATAAACCTGGTTACACGCAGCAGCCGGCAAGGACCGCGGGTTGAAGTGCTGGGGGTGAAGATAAGCGGCTTAACTCAACAGTAAAGAGAGACAGACACACACGCCAGCACGCACGAGTAAAAGAGACGACAATACTTCATTATATACAACTGATACTATAACAGAATACGTCTGAATCGAAGAATTTTCTAGTTAAAGGTCGTAAGTGTAGTTTTATACAAGCGAATTTAGTTCGTATTTGTAACTGATTTCTTAGCTATTAAGGGTGATTTTTCTTTACAACTAAAATTGTTATATGGCGTTTGAACTTTTGGAAGTAAAATAAAAATACATTTTCAAGCAATATCTACGTTACTACAAGCAAAGTTTGTCGTATATACGACCATATACAAAGCTATATTATATGTACATGAAGGCATTTACTCTTACCGCAGCAAAAACAATGTAATTAAATCATTAAAACTATTTATTTACTTAAAAACTATTGAACTTAAAAGTTATTTATAACATAAACGAAAAACAAATGACATCTAGTACTTAATATTGAAGTGAACAGTTATTACAGTTGCTGCATATTATTAAGTATAATTGTATTTTTGACAAGTCCAAGTAATTACAGTGTAACCTTGATATGACGATATTGAAGGGAATCAGAAAATAATTCGTTATATCAAGTAATTTGTTACAATGAGGTTAGGTTGGTCTACGATTCGTTTTAACAAGATTTAAAAAAGTTATTAATCTCAGCTTTACGTAGTTACTAATCTGCTTTCCCTGTTATAGCGATTTCGTTAAATAGAGGTAAATAATACTTTCTTTTTATATTGCAAAGATTGAAAAGGTTTTAAACAAATGTAAAGGTATATTTTGCATTAGCTGTTACAGGCAGTTCTAGGGGATTTGGAAAAATTTGTTAAATCGAGGAAATTGTTATATTGAAGGTAGTTACAATAACGTTAGGTACTCTGTATTACGCCATTGACATCTATGTAGAAATCACAACAATCATCTATCCTATAGTATATGACTGTATTTACTTTACAGGCTATGATTGACGAGTTTCTTGTGATATTCTTCTCGCCATACGCCTTCCCGAAGTCACGATAGAGTCTAACGATGAGCAAGCAATAATATCTTACTGATAAAAAAGCTTGGACATAATCTATGGCATTTTATGTTTACCCTTAGGTATATAATATATAGGATGACATGAATATATAAATAGGATGACAATGCCCCTATACAGCAGCTATTCTTCTACATCATAGTAGATTTATTATATATTATTGTGACATTAGTATGTAAGTGGACAATGCCAGTATACAGCAGCTAAATCAAATTAATAATTATTAAATTAATAAATTTATTTCATTTATATTTGTATATGTATTGACGAGTAAAAGCGCTCTATTGGAGCCCATTTGCTAAAAGTAAATAAATAAAAATAAAAAAAAAAGTGCACGCCTTTAGTGCCTATGCTAATAAACGATTTTCATTTCATTTCATTTCATATATGCCATTTAAGAGATATCCAACTAGATATGTGCAATTTGCGTTTGGGTTCGCGTGTCAATTAAAATTTGGCAGAATTGTCTTTAATAGATAACTGAAGCCATTAATAAAAGAAGCCGATTTATCCTAATTTTCAATTATAATAGGAAATTAAAAATAATAAATGTGGAATTTATTCTTACAAAATATGTAGCTACTTATATTTTAATATCGTAGAAACCTATCCGTAGATGTAGAATGTAGTCGTAAAAATAATAAATAATAAACAATGAAAATATTTATTAAGAAAAGTTCAGGTTTTTGACATTTATTCTGTCACTGTCATCTTTCTTGCTTTTTTTTCCTTTTATTGTCACAATGCATTGTGATCATTATATTTTCAATCCATTTCAATCACACATTAAATAAAAGAATCATATCTCTAAAAATACATTTATTGTTAAATAATAAATCAATAAGGATACGAAGATTTTTGTTTAGAGTAATTTCCAGCAGTCCAGCAGTGGGTAATACGTGGCTATCACGCGGTCTGTCCGTCCATGTACCTACAGAAATATTGATGACAGGTCAAATGACCGCTAATAATAATCCCTAGTAATATTATAAATGTAAATGTGAGTTTGTTTGTTACGTTTTCACGCAACAACTACTTAACCGATCATCATGAAACTTTGTACACATATTTTTGGAGGTACTAGAAGTAACATAGGATACCTTTTATTTAAAAAAAAATATTTAGTTTTTACTATAGTTTCCACCTAACTATAGTTTCAGCTGTTTGGAAACATATAGATTCATTTCTATTGAAAAGATCTCCGATACTTATTTAATGACTTAAATGCGAGCGAAGCCGCGAGTAAAAGCTAGTAATAATAATAAATCCTTTATTACTTTAAATAATAATAATAATAAGAAACAGATTTGGAGCAATTTGCGATCTTATCACTAAAAGTAATTTCTTCCAGATAACCAATTGTCATAGAAGAAGCAGTAATAGTATTGGGCAATGCAATTTAGATAAATAAAATACATAAATATAATTCAACTAAATATATAATGAACATACACATATATACAAATATTATTCAGAAGGAGATAGGTATAGTGATTTAAGTTTAAGTTTAAAGATAGGAAGAGATGGTGCAGATTTAATAGATAATAGTAAATCATTTCGCTACTGTTTTATTTAAATGTTAAATAGTCTGACTACCTCTGTTTGTTGTCACAAACCGTATAATATATCGGTTACTTGATAGTTCATTGCACGGAAGCCTTTCATTCCTTACGTCAGCCATTCTCAAAGTGTGTTCCGCGAAACCCTAGGGCTAAAATACTGCAAAAAATACCTACCAAAGGGAGATTATAAGGTTACATCTAAATATTCCAACTAAATATTATATTGCAATATGATTATTCATAAATACATATAAATCAGTTTTTTATAATTATATTAAGGCTTTTCCTTCGCCAAAAGTTTGAGCACCGCTGCCTTACGTATATGTAGCTACGAGGGTTCAGTCAGTCATACTAAAGGCGGTCAATTGCGATTGTCAATATTTACGCAATTGAAGCAATCAATTGTTTATACAGAAATTCAATTGTTAATCTGAAGTGTATGCGAAATTTAGTATTCGATCGTTTTGCCGCGCAATTGTCATTTGTTTTTGTTTTGTTGTTATTTCAAAGGTGCTAATTTAAACTTTCTAGATATGTAATGTCAGAGATGATTGTGTGTACTATATGTTGGTGTGCTTATATACTTAGGTACTGGCTTTATTTACATTGTATTACTTTTTTAAAGCTAAGCAAGAATTGTACCAACTAATACTAACATTGTAATGTACAGGCTGTGATTGACGAGTTTCTTGTGATTTTTAGAGACATATGCTTTCCATAGTCTCGGTAGAGTTTATTATTATTTTATCCACAGGCTATGATTGACAAGTTTCTTGAGGTCTTCTTCTCGTCATACGCCTTTCTGAAGTCACGATAGAGTCTAACGATGAGCAAGCGCACGCCTTTAGTGCCTATGCTAATAAACGATTTTCATTTCATTCCAGTTTGACTGTGCATGCGCAAGAGCCAGTCCGAAATAAAGTTTTTTTTATTGATTTGGTTGTTTATCCTTTCACCCATTCGTTTCCACAGTAACAAAATAAAAAGCATATATTTTTTAAAATTTCATATATATTTTTCGTATTTTTATTAATTATTCTAATTACATGGGATACGCTTAGGGTTTTAGCTAAACACTAAAAAACCTAACCTAATATAATCTTAAAAGAAAAATTTACATATTAATAAAAAAAAAAGTTCTTTTTTCTCTTATCGATAAAAAATATAAATCAATTTTCGTTATTAGATATTTCGTCGTATTTATATTTAATTAAATATAAAAAATAATTAATTAATTAATTATCATTTCGTTTAAAAAATAATTTATAAATAAACATAATTTACAAATATTTACATTAATTATTTTTATTAAAAAATATATAATAATAGGAAATTTGTTTTTGTAAAAAAAAACTTTATTTTTTTAGTTTTATCTATGAATAAATTAATTTAGGACGCAGTTCTTTCATCACTTAATATATTAATGATAGTTAAACGGCCTAAACTAATTTTTTTATAGCTAAAATAAACTGTGGACTTATCACGAATTTAGTCTGGCTTTCGAATCGAGCTGTCACAAGTCAAACGGATCCGTTAGCAATCGGGATCATGAATTTTTACTAACGACTAACGAGCACCAGCAATCTATCAAATGAACGAAAGATCGAGACGTTCGAAAATTAACAAAAAGTATCTAAAATATTGTAGTTCCAAATCCGCACGCGGTGGCGCTGCTCAAATTTCCATACAAATCGCTTGAAGCGAACTCGGTTCGAAAGCCAGACTAAAATTCGTGATAAGCCCACTGTACGGGATAAACGAGGCTAGTTTTTCAAACTCGAGTTATTCAGACCTCCGATTAAAACATAAGCGGTTTACAAAAAGCCAAAAAATATAACCCTAGTTATTAGCTTGTTATCACAGCTTGAAAAACTAGCCTCGAATATCTACGTAGACCGTTTCTTCTAGCATAAATGACGTCATAGAACGACCCTTTTACGAGCAGCCCTTAAATACTAGATTTACAATTACTTTATATAATAACGTTTGAAAGTGGTGACATACCCCTGCCTACCCCTTTAATTGGTACAGTAAATACTCTTTATTTGCGATTTAATAAACGCGACCACCACTTAACTTCCTTCAAAATTAGAGATGTTCCGACTAGTCGGCCACTAATCGGCAAAAAGCGCCGACTATCCGGCTTCTTACTTTGTGTCTATTTCTCAATAAAATGTATGTGTTACTTCCTTGTAAAGAAAACATATTGTCATCAATATTTATCAAACAAAATTAGTATCTTAATTAAAAAACAAATCAACGTAATACAATATTTAATGACATATATTGCAATACTGCGTGATGATATTTGAAACTATCGTCAAACTAGTGAGCTGTAAAACTCAAAAAACTTTTTTTGTTATTTATATTTGTCCACATGTCAGTAGTGACTGAAATTGCAGCGAATCAGCTGTAAACGAAGCGTCACGGGAATCCCCTAAACCGTAGTCGGCTTATTTACAACCGACTAATCGGCTAGTCGGCCAAAGTCATAATCGGCACATCTCTATTCAAAATACTTATAAAGAAATTTATATTATTACAGTTAAACCTACCATTTCGTTTTTGTGGCCTAAATAATCATGGAACATATACCCCTGCAAATAAAGAGGTTTTACTATATATACTATTTAAAAAAATTATAAATTGAGATTAAAAACTAGATTATATATTTAATTTTATAGTATTCTGTAAATCTAGTATTTAAGAACATCTAAATTGATTGATCTATTTGCAATTAATAATAGTAAGTACAATAAATAAATTATTTAATAAAAATTGTATTTTTATGATATATTGTCGTTGTTTATTTATTTATAAGAAATTATCAGTCAATCAATAATAATAAATATATTTCGTACTTTGAAACTTTTTAAAAAATAACATTTTTTAATCACACAGTACAGACGTGGCGTTTTTAAGACGTCCGAGTGTGTCTACGTAGATCAAGACGCGGTTTTAAACGACCTGAAAACGATCGTCTATTGTTTTTAATAATGGCTGTAAACCTTTGTGTCTTTTATTAGAGATATTGTTAAACTATTCTTCCTTTTAAAGATTGATTTCTTTTATATATTATTTCAAGAAATAAAAACGCGCTTTGAAAAATTGCACCTCACTGTAACATATAAACGTTATAAAACCAAACGGTTTGTATGTATGTCTGAAAAATTGTTAGTATTCTATGAAATAATATTTTCGAGTATATTTACTGAAAAAAAAAAATGATAAAAGTTTCTTTCTTAAACTAGTAAAACCTAGATATATACAAAATTATCTGAACACTTTTACATTTAAAAAGAAAATCATTAATTTTAATTACTTATTTTATTTACAAAAATTTTAATTTACAATTTTTCATTTTCAAACTTTGATATGACTTGAGATTGTTTTCTGATAAGAAATTAATTTAGAATTCAAGTTTTTAACTTTATAATATAAAAAAAAAAAGATATTTAGGGTTAAAAAAAACATGCATTACATTATTTTTAAAATTAGGCCATTTTGTTCGTTGATTTTTTTACGTCCACATCTTGATTTATTTAAGGTTAAAAGCCTTAAAACTGTAAATTTTAAATTATCACTTGAAACGTCGCCTTCATTTTTTAAATTAGTTTTCAAAATAAAAATTAAATTAAAAAATGTTTATTATAGATGTCAAGTTAATTTATAATACTACATTAATTTATTTGTTAAGATAGGTACGCACAAACCAACGCGATCTGTGATCTGACAGAACGCGTGATTATTTCGATTTTGGAACAAAAATTAATGATTTTAAAGGTTCTTGTATTATTGACCAATACAAAAAACTATTAATAAATGAGGAAATAACACAACACATGACAACATTAGACTGCGGGTAGTCATAAATGTAACACGTTCATATAAGTTCTACTGACCGCGACCACTACTAGATCGCGTTGGTTTGCCCTTTACATTACCATTTCAAAATATATTGATTAGAAAAAATACGTTATCCGGCTTAAAACATATAACCAAAATGAATGTTTTATGCTATACGAAATTTTCAGTTTTCCATATAAAATAATGCAATAAGATATTTAACTGTTGTAAAAGAGTCGAATTCGTAACAGCAATATAAATTTTCTTTCGAAATAGGCTCTTTCTCTTCATCAAGTTGCTGAAACTATCTTTTATTATTAACACTACAACTACCAACCGGTCAAAATGACCGAGATGACTTGTGCTTGCAAAGTATTAAATATAATTCAATAAATTCACTGTAAAATTGTAACAAATAGAATCGTTTACAAAAAGTAATAAGTAAGGTTTCACATACAAGTCTTGTGAAGAATTTTTGAAACCGGTTGGTAGTTCTAGTGTTAAGTTAGTTTTATATTTAAAAAAATATATATTGCTCTAACGATATACCGATCTTTATTGATATTTAATGACGAGGCGAGAAAACCATTGATAAAATTATCCGTAATGTATCTTACAATTTTATTTTATTTTTTCGAAAAAAATAATTTTACAAAAGTTATTTCTATTAAATATAATTTTAAGTTCCAAAGAAACGGAATAAACTTAAAAAATTAATTGTTGTTTTTATTAAGTAAAAAATTAATTAGAAATTTTTATTCCGTTCTCTTGTTCGTTTTTAAAACCTTGTTTCAAATGACAACAAAAAACAAAAAAAAATTGGACGAACTTTTCTCAAGCAACGCAAATTTTAATCCCGGTAGAAAGAAAACATTAAATTCACCATTTCGTTTCTTATTAATAATTTTTTACAATTTTCACTAGAAAAATAACTAAAAATACATTTTAAGTACAAAGAAAAAATTTATATACAAATTATCTATAGGACTAGATTTAAGAAACAAAAATTACACCATATTTATTCCATACTTCTCTGGAGCGAAGTAACTGTTGCTCGCGTTGGAAAAGTTTGATATCTGAGACGCTTGGAGCATACTCAAGTGGGACTGAGTTTGGTTTTCTGGGGATTCGGGGCCCGACGACAGGATGTTGTGATGCGAAGACCACGCCGGCGGTGACGGATTGCTAAAACTAACTTGGTTATACAGCTGATTACTATTCGACGATAAGTTGTGGGAGTGGTGCGCGCCGTGGCTCTGGTTCACTGGGGACCCGTTGAAATATTCCATCTGTGAAAGAAAATTTATTTCAATGTCTTTCAATGAGATGTCGTCCTAACCTATAACTGAAATTTCATTTAGTTTATAATAGTAGGTGGTGTAGCCTATTTAAAAAACAGGATTGTTCCGTGGGAATGTTGGCAACACAGCTTCCCGCATGAGATTTGTCAAGCCAGCGTATCTACCGTTATCTTGTGTGCGTCTTATACATCACTATTATTTGCGAGTTGATAACGTCTTAGGCTTATTTATTTATGGTCCATGATTTATGTCATTTACTTTTTTTCCTCTCAATTAAAATTAAATTTTTATGTACAGGATATGATTAACGAGTTTCTTGTGGTCTTCTTCTCGTCATACGTCTTTCCGAAGCCATTATAGATTCTGACGATGAGCAAATGCACGCCTTTAGTGCCTATGCTAATAAACTAATTTCATTTCATTTCAACAAAATTTCAAAATTATTTATAACGAGAAACCATTAGACAGTAATCCAAATAAAATAATAATATGTTACATATACTTTATATAGATATCAAGTTTTCAGTTTAAATATTAATTTGCATTTTTCTGTTATTTATATATTAATAAATAACGATTGAAACTGTTCCTTACTATATGTATGCTTGTAACAGAACGTAATGACAGTAAACAGTTGCAATTATGATTGGTAAAAAATCACACCCACAATTATTCAAACTTGTGATTGGTCTATATTATTATACTATGCTCAAACGTCGTTATATTAATTTTATTAGTAGACTTAATAAATAAATAAACCCATAAATAGTTATTTCAAGCGGGATTCGAACCCAATACGTGATCGAAGATTCTAGAATAATCTTACCTGAGTGGGATAGTAGGGAGAATTATAAGCCCCTTGTCCGTACCCTTGATGGTGGTGCGTAGAAGAATAGCTTCTTATGTAATCGGAACTGCCCGGCCAATGGAACGAGTTGTAGCTATCCGGATGATAAACATTACCCGGGCCGTTGACACTCTGTGGAGTGATAGGCGGCGACGGAGTAGTCATGATACTAGAGTTGGAACCTAAAGGCGTTAGGTTGCCCGTCAATCTTGAACTATATTGGTCCTTTGCTAGACTACTACTGAATTTATCTGAGTAATCTAATTTGGAATTATAATCCAATCTTTTGGGACTACTATAGTGCTCCTGCTTAGGCGTTATCCCGTAATTGTGGACACCGTGGGGCTCCGAAGGAGAACCGTCCTTCCCACTCGCCAATCTTAAAGTGTCATTTGAGTACTGACTTATTGTCAGACTCTTGTTTAAGGGTGACGTGTCATAACTCGATTGGTTGCTTTCTTTCTTACAAATCACGTTTATTGGTGGACTGACAGATGTTGTCGGCGTGATTGGAAGATTCGGCGAGGACGTCGTCGTCGATTGCGTGGTCGTCGTCGAGGAACTGGATTTGGAAGTGTTGATTTTTGTTGTCGGATTTGTTGATTTTATTGTGTTCTGTGTTGTCATCGATGTTGTTTTCGATGATGTTGTTTTACTTGTTAATTGGGTGTTCGTTTGTTGTTGTAATTGCTGTCTGCATTTTGCTCGACGGTTTTTGAACCACACCTGTTGAAGATAATACTCACATTAATAAAACAATGTCTTTATATTCAGTCTATTTACATTAATTATTTTTATTTTTAATTTTTGAAATTGTAGCTCTTATCTGCCTAGACATATCAGCCTCATCATGCCTTACCTAAATCTACTAAACTTAAAATTAAAAGAGAGGGAGCCGCTGATGAACCATCCTCAGCCAGAATGGTCTGCGCTGAACCGACAACCGCAAACTCTGTGCTTTCTCATCAGCATTTACATTAATTGTACTAAGTTTTTAAAGATACTGTAAACTAAATACAATACTAACATTATACTGTACAGGATATGATCGGCGAGTTTCAGAAGCCCCTATATGAAATAAAGATTTTTGATTTTCGTCATATGACATAGCCTAATGCAGCGGTTCTCAAACTTTTTTAGCGAAGGAAAAAGCCTTAATATAATTATAAAAAACTGATTTATATGTATTTATGAATAATCATATTGCAATGTAATATTTAGTTGGAATATTTAGATGTAACCTTATAATCTCCCTTTGGTAGGTATTTATATATATTTATTGCAGTATTTTAGCCCTGTGGTTCCGCGGAACACCACTTTGAGAATGGCTGGCCTAACGTAAAACGTCAATTACGAAATTAGCAATTTATAACGGTAACCACCCTAAATATAACAAATGTTGGGGGCAAGGATCAATGGCCAGCATCCACGTAACAAATATATCATTGTTAATCTGTCATATAAATAATAAAAGTGTATATAACATTTGTTTGTTTGTTACTGGCAAATTTTTGCTGGTATTTCATAAGATCTGCTTTTATGTCGACAATAAGTACCTATATATTCGATAATGATGTCACATATGGGTTTTAAACAAATTTATTTATTTATAAAGCCTACCTAAAAATTACATTGAGATTACTTATTATAAAAACTAAATGAAATATTAATAAAATTAAAAATATAATTAAGATAAAAGGCGATTGGTAGAGAAAATTGATTTTTTAACATTAATCAATTGAGCTACATAAATTGTTAATTACGTAATTTTTTGAGTAAATATAAATAATTACAACTACATATGTACTATAGGCATCAGAACAAGACCAACTCAAACACATAAAACTAAAACTCGAAATAAATTACTACATTTAAAAAAAATCATATAATAATAGAAAATCTACGATCGGGAACCTAAGGCGCTAACCACTGAATTGTTATAAAAAATGATTTTTTTATAAATCAAAATCAATAATATTAATTTGAATATGTTATAAAAAATTATTGTGGCATCATCAATACGTGAAGTAAACGCGCCGAAAATAATTTTAAATACTTTAATATGGATTTCCGCAAAGTAACGCCTGAAACAACCAATTATATTAACTCTAGCGTAAGTTCAAATTCAAATGTCTTTATTGCATGTCACAATTATAATAATTAAGATGTCATTGTGACAACCAATCAGAGCACAGCAATATAATAATACAATTTCAATTAATTATTTAATTTCATTTACTATTTATATTTAATCATTGAAGTACTCGTCAATTGAATAAAAACATTTTAATTCGAGATAAGTTTTTTAATTGATTTTTAAATTGTATTAGGCTCTAATCACATTTAATCACTCTTGGCACAATATTATTAAAAATCTTTATTGACATACGGACCCGACTTCACCATATGTCATTTACTTGAATCCTCCGCCAAAAAAATATTGGCCTCAAGATTTTGGGTCTCGAATAGGATTCATGAAACAAGTGAATGTGCATGCATTAAAAATATAACATTAAAATAAATAAATAAATTCTTTATTGCAAAAAAAAAACAAAAAACATCACATAGACAAGCTTAATTCCGTCAGTATTATCTACCAGCTAACCTTTGTCGATGTGAGCGGTGATATTTGGTGCAATGTGAAGAAAATAATAACTAAATATACACAATACACACATTACATAATATTTATAATAATATATACTTAAATACATTTATGAAGAAAAGTTATAAGTGAGGAAATTATTTAAAATTATTTTGCTTATAATTCCCGCTCTACAACATTCAATAACTTGTCTCGACGCGTTTCGCCACTTCACGTGGCATCATCAGGATACGTGCGGTCGCTTCGGCTTCGCTCAGATTAGGTTATAAATGAATTAAACAAATAGTAGAATAAAGATGTTGTGAGATTTTGGAAAGACATATGAGAAGAAACGCGCCAATCATAGTCTGTACAAAATATACATTATTAGCTATACAATGACGACGCACACAAAAGAGGTAGTCAGAAGTCGAATATCGCTCGTGACGGGAGGGTTGTCAGCCGTAATCCCTAGGTTCGATTCTGTGACACGTCCCCATCTGGTGTTAGGTAATGCGATCTTTAGTTAGGTGACTATGATATTCTTTTTTTGCGCGTCACTCGATTGGAGTCGTATATAATTGTACTACAGTAATGCCCCGCTTTACGCGAGGGATACGTTCCGTAAAAAATCGCGTTATCTGAAATTCCTGCGACCATAGAGAAGTTTATGACTACATTATGTTTATACGCATTCTTTCGCGTAATTTAATAATAAATTTGAATTTCGCTTTATAGTAAAACCGCGCATAAAGGGGTCGCATAAAGGGGTCGCGTAAAGCGGGGTATTACTGTAATGTTTGATTTCAAGTCATGGAAATAATTTGACTTTTACAGTCATACACATAAATAATGATCTATATTTTAAAACAAAGATATCACAGATTCCTATTAAGATAGTCAAAACTAACTTTTGGCGATTTTAGTTTTTTTTTTGTTTCTGAGATACTCAATACAAGAACGAATAATCTTTTATTTTTCTGTCGTACTAATGACCTCTTAAACCGTATAGTTAAAATACATAATAATAATTTTAAGCATCTTGACATATTTAATTGTTCTCTTGTCTCAATTAAAAATCACAAAATTTCAATTAAATACTACTAACTATAATTTTTTATTATGATTCAATTGTAAATAGTTTTAATGGGTTTTTAAAATATGTATAAAATGTAACGTAGTTAACAGTTTTACCAGCTTAAATATACCTATTTCTACCAAAACCATATGTATATAATAAATAATAAATATAAAGTTAATAAAACTAATTCTTCTGTTATAGATTAAAGAAGATTAGAAGAATTAAAGAAAATGTTACATGCAGTAGGAATTTTAATTTGATCTTGCAAGACCAGTCATTTTGACTGGTCTGGTAAATCTAGTGTTAAGGTAATGTTAGCGCATGCAGTGTTCACAGTGCATAGGGCTTACAATTAGATTATTATAATTCTTAGTGTGATATTAATTTCAAGTCTAGTTATAGAGCCCTGTTTGTGGACCCAATAAATACACAAACAAACTATACACAATAACAACTTTAAATCGCTTTCTTGTAAAATTGCGATTCTTATAGAATATAGATGGATAGGACTAATTCTGTGCCTCTAGTACAAACTAGGTACGTTTATAGGAATTAAGCAGAGGGGTCCACGCGTAACCCGGACTCCTATATACTTTTTTCACTGGAACTAGCTATGAGCTGTACAGATACCTATCCGTGTGGCATTAATAATCCTATGACTGACAGGCCTTATTTTCCCCAATCTTAAATCTTAATTGAAAATAACCCGATAATTCTACATTATAAATAATTATTCGGGCATTCTTGGTGGTCTGGGTTAGACCCAGTTCTACCTATGAGAGTTCGTCCCACGATGGATCATATAGAACATAGGTTCTGAAACTTTTTTGGCGAAGGAAAAAGCCTTAATATAATTATAAAAAACTGATTTATATGTAGTTATGAATAATCATATTGCAACGTAATATTACGTTGGAATATTTAGATGCAACCTTATAATCTCCCTTTGGTAGATATTTTTTGCAGTATTTTAGCCCTAGGGTTCCGCTGAACACCACTTTGAGAATGGCTGATATAGAGACTATATTGAAGTTCCCAATTTAAACTCATAAGATCTTTGTTGTTGTTTTAGTTTAATAAAACTGTATCAATCTTGTTAGTCCCACATGGAACTAAATGTATGGTACAACGGGGAACACTTGATCTTTTTTGTATAAAGCCTATTAAAGACCGGTAGCGCGATGAGTGGAAATATTGATAACTAGCGAATCATTTTTATAATACTCGCTGTTAGATAAGCAACTGGTTCATGTTTGATCGCTTAATTAACTTTTTAGGTTAAAAAATAAACTTTTGTTTTTTAGTGACGTCACGACTGTGGTGTTAATTTGAATTCCGATCGTTTAATACCTTTGTACTGTAACTTGAACTAATATAGAGTGGGGCATGGGAACCTCCCACATTTCAAAAAATCAGTGTCGTCGTCTGCTAGTTATCCCGACCACAAAACAATTTTGTATTGGGTATACAAATTTAAGGCAACTGGATCTACTCTACATAGCCTTTCTGATATTTTTTTTTTGTAGAAATGTGGGAGCTTCCCGTGCCCCATTTTGTAAGTATAGGCATTCAATTTGATCATTACGTACACACTTTTTTAATTATTTAAACTTTAGTTTCATGTAGTACAGGGTTCGGCAACCTATGACTCGTGGATCACCGATTGACCCATTTGGTAGTTTCAAGTGACCCATTTTAGTTCCAAAAATCACTTATAAATGTGAGCAAATATTTTCACAAATGAATTTATTTGAAGCAAAAACAGGAGCAGGTTTACTATTGAAAATTCAGATGCTTGTGTTCGACTTAAAACGACTAACTATAAACCAGACTTGACTAAACTGACGTCACAAGTTCAACATCAGGGGAGCCATTGATACCGTAGAGAAAGTTTATAAATAAAGTTTATTCAACTATGTTTATTAGTATTTTCTTAACAAAATATATCTTATTATTTACTAAAATATTTCTGACCCAAACATCTCTTTAATATTCGCATTTTGGTTAATTTTGACCCGCGGCCAAAAAAGGTTGCCGACCCCTGATGTAGTATGATCTACATTTTTTATTTCTATTCCATTAATAGTTGTCATTTGTTTTATGTAAGTACTAATAAATAAAAACATACCTGAACCCTAGATTCTGGTAGATTTATTTTCAACGCCACCTCCTCTCTCATGAATATATCGGGATACCTGGTCTTCCCGAAGAGGGCTTCTAGAACATCCAGCTGTGCCCTGGTGAAGGTAGTTCTTTCACGACGTTGCTTTCTTGGATTAACTCCTGTTAACAATTAAGAAGATATTTTTTAACTCTTTATTACACTAATATAGTACATAAGTGAACTTAGCTCCATTGGCATTATCTAGCAGCTAACCTTAGTCGGTATGAACGGCTATAATAACCAAAATCGATGAATATATTCAAACCATTACTTCCCAAGCGTCGAAAACATTGGAATTTTTTGGTGAAATCTTTAAATTAAGTTCATAATACGTTAAGAAAAAATAATATGACAACAAAAAAATCTTTAACGCTGAGTCAGCCTGTCCTATGACAGTGGGGATAAAATATATATTTTGTTTTTATTTTTATATATTATATATATTTATATTTTATATTTTTCTCTGCTGAGAAAAATATTTACGTAATTTTAATGTAATTTTTTCAAATTGATTATTTTCCGATTTTATATACCGTAAAAAAGAAAACAGTAACCAACTTCAAAGTACATAAAACTGATTCTTAGACTTCTACCAAATATATATATATATATTTCATCAGAAACAATAAAAAATAAAACTCTTAATAGGTTTAAAAAAGAATTGAATATAGTGTCTTAAAAATAGGACAGTGGGAAGTAATGGGTTAAGAAAAAACCAGCCAAACGCTATACTCGCGTAAATGATATTTACATTTATGTAAACAACAACTACCCACACCAAACCTACCTACCCCAATTACGTGTCAAACAGACGACCCACTTAATACGTGTAAGACAAAATAAAACAAAACACGGCTTTCCAAATAATAACTTAAATTCATTGTGAACTAATCCCTAATATATTAACAGCTAACATAGACATCAATACATAGAACAAATGCACGGATAATTTGTCATATGCGAGGAGAAATTTGTACCTGTTTAACTGAAAATTGTGTCCCAAATACTTGAGTGACAATATGTCCCAAACGCGAAACTGTTAGCTAACTAAATAACTCTCAAAGTAAGCCGCATAATGTCTTTTAAATTCATTAAGTCTAATATATCAAATGAAATTTAGCGTTTAATACAAACAATATTACATTGATTATTGTACAGTAATCCCCCTTATAACACGGTAGTTTTATAACGCGTTTTCATATTATGCAATTTTTAGTCCCACAGATATATCCCATGTACTTAGTTTGATTTTAATAAAATGTGAATCATATGTACATAACGAGTCATATGAGCGCGTTATAAGAAAATGCTTTTACAACGCGTTTTCCTATAACGCGAAATCAATCTACCGTGTCATGGGGAGAGGCATTATTGTACATTATAAATCAAGTCTAATCTGACATTATTTACTATGTAGAATTGATATTAAATTTAGTTTAGCATTATTAATTAAATACTTGACTCTATTACTTTTTAACTCTAATTGAAATACAATTCAGTAATATTGTTGCGGCGGTTTATGCGGTAAGGAGGTGTAAGGAAAATCAGTCAAACCTGATGGTGATGTAGCTCGCTGATCTCCTCAGATTTTGAAGTGGACTGTATATTGCGCTGGTTTACACTATCTTCAAACACTTCCCACACGACAGATTACGAGGTTTTGACTTTTTCGAGGGTGGTGGCGTGTATCGCCTTGCGGTATCCGTTTTCAACTAACCCTTCAGCTGACTGATAGGCTTCAGGAAAGGACGCGGAAAGTAGAGGAGATAGAGGGTAGTGTATGCGTACGTGGGAGTTTGTGAGTGGTGCAGGTGTGTATGTGTATGCGTGTGTTATTTGACATATAGATTTAAATTCAAACTTATCAAACGGCGCAACCAAATATACATAATAAATATTGCCACAATCAAGTTCCTTGTGACTTTCTTAAACTATACTAACCCCATCTAGTGGAATAATTAAACATCATCATTTACTTGCATTTATTACTGAACAACGACTAAGTTGAATAATGAATAGTTTATTTTAAAAATTCAATAGAAAGATACATTTAAAAGTGAAAGGGGTCACAAATTATGTTTGTAACGGAAACGAAATCTTAATACAAAAATATATGTAATAATAATGATTTTGTCGCACGAGACAGCGTGTCTCCTTTAAAAGCGCGCGCTTTTGTATGACCATAAACAAAAGCATAAACAAATGTTTAGTCTATGGTCAATGTCTATGGAATTTCTTTTCAAATATGGAACAGGAATTCCGACACAGATTTATGTCTTACAGGATTATTAAATAAGTTTAAGTGTTCTTTTTTTAAATTAGACACATTTTTTAAGAGAATTTTTCTTAGATCTATTTTATTATGAGTAAAGTAGCTCTCATTATGTCAACTTATTTCCTTTCTTATACACCTAAACTTCGTGAGTCAATTTATCTGATAGAATACAATATAAGTTTCCAAAATTTGAGCTAAAATTAGATGATCTATTCGTCTGATCACTCTTAGTTTTACGCTGTTCTGGATACATTTTTACTACTACTAGACCGTTGTCTTTATGGATCTAGCTTATTATCGTGTTTAGATCCAAAATATTCATGATAATTTACTTAAATCATGTTTACTTACAAGAAAAACAAATGATAACTGGAAAATAGTAAAGAAATGTGAACATAGAATGAGATTATCTATGGTCTACAACGATTTAAACGACGGTCGTTTTAACACAGATAATATTAAATAAAATTTATATTTATATTTAAGTGATTTTTTTCCAATTTAAGGCAAAGGGATCAAGCCAGGTCTGGTTATTTATTTTCATAAAATCATAATAAGGCAAAACCTAGTCTTCAGTTGTATGAATTTTTGACAGCAGCCTGACACGTGACTTCTATCATTGTCTATGGTTGGGCCATAGATAAATGCTTGAAAGACTGGTGTAGACTAACGTTCATCTGTCTCTGAACACTACAAACAGATGGGCATTAAAACCGGTTAGCAAATGCAAAAGGCCGCTCGGTTACGGATTAAAATAAAAATAATAACACGGTATTGTAGATCGAAAATTGTGTGCGTCGTGATGGTGGAACCTATAGATTTTATTAACAATGAAACTCTTTATTGCACTTAACTGGTACATACATAGACGAGCTTAAACCCCATTGGCATTATCTACTAACTAACTAACTAAATAACCATAATATATCCTATCAATCCTTTCAATATAAACAGTTACAAACGTTTGAGATACCTTACATTTTCATTTAAACTCTATATAGCGACACTTACAAGACGTTAAATGGAGAGAAAAAAAAAATCGATTTTATTATAGAACGTACACAGCTGTTCTTATTAATTTCTGCAACTACAAGAAAGTGCTGTTTATTACTACTGTTTATTGCTTAATAATGACGTATTATTGTCGTTATTTTGAGTGGATGTGATGCTATACAGAGTGTATCATTGTAAGGATAACAAAGTAAACCAACTGAAATTGAGTTACAGAGCTTGTCGTTAAATCGAGTTTACGACTGATATTAAGGAGTTGTTCGAATGTGGTGGTACTAATGAAACAGTTAGGGCTGACCACCATCACATTGATACAGACTAAAAAGCCAATATAACAATTATAAGTCCAGCCAATATCACACACAAAAAGTCTAACATCAGAAAGCGTCCCGAAACACAAAAATCCAACTTTCAATACTGTCACATTAGTCTACGCAACAAAAGTGAAAATAAATAGACATACGTCTATCCCTTTCTAACAACACACACACAGAGACCGTTAGAGCGGGAAAAGCGTATTGTCACCGTAATAACAATAGGGGCACTAATCCTCTATGACATGGCTTTTTTTCGGCAAAGGTTTCAAATTTTTGATCCTCACAATTGATTTCTGATAGGGCTACTGTAGATCATAGTTAGGGAGCGATTTAAATATATTTTCTCTTGCAATGTATCTACCGAAAATACATTAGGACTTTTTTATGGTTCGTGTTAAGTTAGACCAGAGTCCAAGAGCAAAAGTCGCCTTATGTTAGTTAACCCATTACTTCCCAAGCGTCGAAAACATTGGATTTTTTGGTGAAATCTTTAAATTAAGTTGATAATACGTTAAGAAAAAATAATATGACAAAAAAATAATTTAAAAAAAATCTTTAACGCTGAGTCAGCCTATCCTATAAAATATGACAATGGGGATAAAAATTATATTTTGTTTTTATTTTTATATTATACATATTTGGTAGAAGTCTAAGAATCAGTTTTATGTACTTTGAAGTTGGTTACTGTTTTCTTTTTACGGTATATAAAATCGGAACATAATGCTTTTTTTGAGGCAACAAAAATGATCAATTTGAAAAAATTACATTAAAATTACGTAAATATTTAAAATTATTTCATCAGAAAAATAGTATAAAAATACGAATTTCATCAGAAACAATAAAAAATAAACCTCTTAATAGGTTTAAAAAAAATATTGAATATAGTGTCCTAAACTGACAGTGGGAAGTAATGGGTTAAATTTAGAAAAAACACCCATACCCGCTTAAAATCACTCTTAGGGTGAAACAGGGAGCTTTATAACTGTGTTAACATGATTTATGACTGTCTATCCCCAATATATTTTGGAGGCGTGAAATACTTATGTATAGAGAAACGTATCATGAACCATACACTGTCTCTAGGCTTGGATACTCGACTCCAGTGACTCTCAACCTTTTTTTTTCAAAGATTTCAAAATTTCAAAAAAACCCAAACCTACTTTTTTTGTATAATATATGAACAAAATACGATTAATTAATTATTTCGACCTAGAACTAACCTCATTATTATTGTAACAGACTAGCGTTATGTCCCCTCCCAAAACGTTATTTATTCTTTATTCTAATTGAAACGCATATGTACTCTAAGGTAGAGAATATTACAGAGAAGAATAGGAGATTTAAACATTAAAATCTGAAGACTAGGCTGTATAGATAATAATCCCTTTGCCTTCACAATTTTGCCTAAATATTAATATTAAAATATAAAGTGTCACTGTATACATATAGTATATATATATTAATTTATTTAAATGATTAGTTATATGAGGTCATTTGACTAAAAGAAGAAGAAAGAAAAGAAGAATTAGATACGCTTTTCAAAATTCATCTAACAAATAACCTTTGAGCTTGTAAAATTTCATTTTTCATAACGCATAAGTGTTTTCGAAGTAAAAACCGCAAAGTTTTTCGTATAAGTTAAATATATAGAAATATATAGTATATTTCTCCAACCCCCCTCCCTCAAAGTTTGTGTGTTCTCAACCCCTTGGGTATGCGACAAGCTGTGACAGATTACCGGGGCGTATACATTAGCCTATTATCATGTTAATGTTAGCAACATTGCTATTTATAATGGGGTTGCCAGCTGTAATAAATTGAATTTTACAACTCGATATAGAGGGCGGTCGATTATGAATTGATTTATTCAATTTATTTATTTTATTTTTTTATTTATCTATTTATGTATAATATTAATTAATATATAGTTTTCGATGGTCCCACACTAGGCATTGCCTGTCACGTGGGACCCATCAATTACAAAACCTTTAATTTTAAACATTATTACTAAAAATAATTGTGAATTTATTTATTTATTTATTTATTTGTAATGTCTTTGTAAGTTTGACTTGGTTGTGGGGGTAGTTTTTAATTTTTTTATATATTTACTTTCATACTTTCGCTTTCATTATTATTATTATTGCTGAATTAGGTTTTAGCGAGGGAATAAATTACATACAACAAAGTTACTTTGCTAGCGGCTAATTATTTACAGGCGATTTCAACATGATGTTTCTATGAAATGAAATGAAATTAGCTTACTAGCATAGGCACTAAAGACGTGCGCTTGCTCATCGTTAGACTACAATGACTTCGGAAAAGCGTATGACGAGAAGCCCACAAGAAACTCGTCAATTATAGCCTGTACATCAAAATAATTAACAAAACAAAGCTGAATTTTAATTCAGAGAAAAAAAAACGTAAATAATAATCTTTATATAAAAATATATAGCTATGTTTAATTATTATTATTATTATGTCCAGTGGCGCCATCTATCCGAATATTATAGTAGTTTATTTCACGGATAGATGTCGCCACTGTTGTTTAAGAACATCACGGCGTTTGGCAGGGACCATAGCATAAAAGAAGAAACAAAATAAAAACAAAGATGAACCGAGCATTTGGTTTTCTAATATCGTCGTAAACAAGCTACCTATACAACGTTAAATTCAGTCAAAAATCCTTCTAGTAAGCCAAGTTCAAACACTAGTTTAACCACATTCTAGTTACGATCTAAGTCAAGCTGGGTAAGGACTTCTTGTATATAATAATAATAAAATATACAGACAATACCAAAAAATACACGGAGGGCAATACCCACATTTTTAAAGATAATATAAGTGACAGTTTCTATGGCGGTCGCTTGTACAAGCTGAAAATACTTATTTAAGAAAATTTAAGCTTTTTGACATTTGTTCTGTCATTGTCATCTTTTTTGTTTTCTCGTTTTTTAATATAATTTGAATCAATTATAATCTGTTTTATTATTACACATCAGTATCTCTATTTCTATAGAGACATGAAACAAGCCTCTGAAGGGATTTAAAGAAATTACATGTTCACAACAAAAATAGAACCAATAATAAAGCCAAGTACTACAAAACAAAAGGAGGGTAGAACGAAACTATTTTTGAAATTAGAACCACGTTAACGCTCCCTATAAAGGATGAAGTCATTTAGTTATCACTCAGCCACCGTGGAGGACGCACGTGCCGTACGCGTGCTGCTTATCTGAACCAATTCGCACACCATAATATTGAATTTAGGGGTTACTTGAATAACTAAAATTATATGGTTTCTAATCTTTTATATGGTTTTGGTAATAATATATTGAAATATAATTAATTATTCTTTACAAATTATTATACAATACTATTTCTTTTGACGTATTATTTTTTATAGAACTCTAGTATTTATTACTTAATTATACAATAAAATCAATAAAACAAAGTAAGCTAGTATGAAGAGATGGCTGAGATATCACTAAGAAGCGATCTCTTCCAGGCAACCAACTTTGAGATATAGATTATAGAGCAACTCAGAAGAGAAATAGCGGGAGGTACAAATATAGTATATGTAGGAACTATACAAAGATTTATATATTAGCCATCCTTAAGGAGACTAGTTAGTACCTATATGATTAGACAGACTTTTCAAGCTATAACAATAAATCTAATTGGCATACAATTGGAATAAAATACAGTTCTACGCATCTGAAACTTAAAATAAATCTTAAGTGTATCATAGCAAGTTCTAGTGCCCCCAAGCACCTATCAATTAAAATAATAGGGGTAAACGAAACTTGGTACTACCCTCGCACTTGACTACACTATCATTGGCGTGGGAAGTCGGGTGACAACGTAATTGATTGGAAGAAAAATATATCGCCGGTCCCTTGTAACATAGCCGGAACTAACATTTTGACTAATATAGTTTTTTTTTTCAAAATATAATTCTCTATGATATGAAAAAAAACATCTGAGATATGAAGAATAAATATTGGTATACTACTATATTACAAGTGTTTATTCTGTAAATTTTAACCATAAATCAACCAAAACAGCAATCGTTACTAAAAACAGTAACCCTTCAAAAACACGTGCGAGTAAAAAATACCCCGATAAAAGAAAACAACTCGCGGTGACACTTTCACGCGCGAATAAAACAAAAAAAAAGGAAACACAAACATTTTTATAAAACAATCAGAGGGTTAGTGGAGGCCCTCTGTTGACTTTGCAATTAGTAGTGTGCCGCGTCCCTCTGAGTGTCTGTTAATCAAAACAAACTTAATGAATTTGAAATTGGATGGGTTACATTACCTCTCGGACCATTGCTTGCATCGATTTTAGATGGACTAGTGTATGATAAACTATAATAATATCTCTTAAAAACTAGTAAATTATAGAAATTGAAATAAAAAATAATAATATGTAATATTCTGAGAGTTAAATTTAAAATGAAGTGAATTTAATATATTTTAAACAAGAAAACAAATTACATTTTTGCGATCAAAATGACAATTGAAAGGAATTGTAAGCGCTACATAGCTCGTTGACAAAATCAATCAAATTCAAAGAAAAACAATAAAGCTATTGATGCTTAATTTACTATGCATCAACCAATTTCCTTATGAATAACAAGCTCTCGTGCCATCCTTCTCGCGCAGTATGAGGAAGGAAGGAGACAGATGTAGGTGTTAGGTGAACGCAACACTAGCGGGGTCTCGGAGGCCCCATCGCAAATAGCAAGTGTTAAATTTCACACGTCAAATGTTTATCGTCATGAAACAGAATTGTTTTGAGATTTGAGGGTTAAATGTTGTTTTTGAGGGGCGAAAAACACCCCCGAGGTTTCTTCGAGTGAAAAGTCTTTAAGTTTTTAAGGGTTGGAAAAATATACTAAATATATTTTTTTTTGTATAAATTATTTAAAGTACATGATTTAACTAATTTAAAATTTAATGTCGCGTTTTTTATTTTGATTCATTTAAGTAATAAACCTTCTAGATTTATTTGACAAAACTATATCACTGTCTTATTCCGGTACAAAAGGCTGAATGAAACGTTTTCACCTGTCTAAAAATTGAAATAAACGTATCACCAAATTACAATATCATCTTTAGGGGCTGAAGTTGACAGATGTTCTAAAAAGGACTTTCATTTGGAAGTCGATTGAGCACGTGGATGTACAAAATTATAACTTACAGAAGTTAACTTGGCACCTCGATTTTGGAATGCGCTACTTTGTAATTTAGTTCTACTTGTCACCGATAGGTTCTAGTCTAATTTGGTATATTTTTTATAATAACGCTCAATAATTTATGTTTTAATGAACAAAATTCCACATAAAACTGGCGAATTCTTGACATTTTCACATTGAGTGACAGGGCCGAGATAACGCATGACATCGGACACGGGCATTGCATTAATATGAAAGAAAAAATTATCAAAAAAATCGCGGGGAAAAAAGACAACATGGCCGCCAATCAAAGGTGCCGCGGTAGCGTCCGCTGTCGGCGTCAGCGCTCTGAGAAAATTATAAATTATAATTAGAACTTCTTCATTTATATTAGTAAATAAGTTTATATCAAGATAATAAGAAATTAATTAACAAAGCAATTTACACTCTAAACGAATCTACAAACGATATATATTATTGAAGTGAACAAAACGTTATAACAGTTGCTGCGTCAATATAACGATTTCCTCGATTTAACGAATTTTTCCAAATCCCCTAGAACTGCCCGTAAGAGCTAATGCAAAATATACCTTTACATTACGAATACATTTGTTAAAAACCTTCTTATAACGAATTTTCAATCTGCAAAATATAAAAAGAAAGTATTATTTACCTCTATTTAACGAAATCGTTCGCTATAACAGGGAAAGCAGATTAGTACCTACGTAAAGCTGAGATTAATAATTTTTTTAAACCTTGTTAAAACGAATCGTAGACCAACCTAACCTCTGTATAACGAACCATTATTTGATTCGAATTATTTTCTGATTCCCTTCAGTATCGTTATATTAAGGTTGCACTGTATTAAATATATTTGTATTTTTGACAAGTCCAAGTGTTCCAATTGGAAACTATAGGAGACGTAGGAGAATGAAACAGAATAGACTGCCTACAGTGCAGGGTATTCTAATTTCAAATCAGGGCATGTACTAGCAAACAAAAACTTAGCTAGCTGCTTATCCCAATAAATTAAGAAGTCGTGTGATACATTTAAATACTAGGGTAGCAGACAATAGTAAGAGGATACGAAAATCAGGCGAAGTGTCGCGTGTCGTTCGGATTAAGAACATTAGTGCGGTTTCGTTAATCGATATCGTCACCTTTCGCTGTTTAAATAGATGACAGAAGTTCTAAGTTTAAAATTATGTGATCGGGCGTTTCCGTGTTTGGTCGGGTTTGTTACTATAATCATATTTCAATTGTTTTAAACCATATAATGTGACGCAATAATTTTGGGTCACATTTTAGTTCCACCAAGTATAGCTACATTTTTGCTTTCCGTTTCGCTAATAGCTGTCATTTGTTTTGTATACCAATAAATAAACGCCAAAGGTTTATATATATATGGAGTGTTTCAATTCGTAACGTTTCTTAGAATTAGTTGCGTTTGTTCAATTTTAAAAAGGTACTAAGTTCGTTGAACTCACAAAAAGTTTTCAGAGTGGTCTTTACAGAATTAACGAAGAATAGAGGCTAACACACTTCATCATTACGCTACATTCCAATTTTAAACTAAACATTTATTCACAGAAGAATTAAAAGAAAAGACAAAATTAATTATTGCCGCGGATTAAATGAACAAAAAAAAATACTTCGATAAAAATGGATACACCCAATAAAAATGAAACTCGTACAAGAAAAAAAAATCACCCAGCTGCCAGCGTTACGCTGTACAACAAGAGCGAGAGGGAAGACGCGCCTTTATAGGAGTGAGCGAGACGGAAATAGGATTATAAAGGTACTTGATCAGGATTAATTTTATTCCCCGTATTAAATGAGCATTGGGTGACCAAAAGCGAAAGGGCATATATTGTTTTATTAATAAAAAATATATATATTCTAAACCATAACCGGTTTCGTATTACAATTCACGAATACTAAAATCGAATTCGAATTATAATCGATACTTTTTTATCGATTACTACTATATTATTTTATATTTAGAATATGTAAAATAAAACGCGTTACGTCTCAATGGGGTGATGATAGACCAGCTCATGATGTTCTGGAATTATCTAGAAGAACTTTCTTCAGATGAGTATCATGTATTCTAATTTTCCTTCCAAAACTTCAATAGAAATGAAAGTTTGAAATAATCAAAGCAACGTACACAAAATTGGCGTAATAAATGTATCTTCTGCAAACTTTCCATAGATAAAATATAAAAAGCGTAAAACAGCTGAAGTAAAAGGGAAAAATAATTATTAAGTAACATAAAAAAAAACTAACCAAAAAGCATTTTTTATATGTCCGGGATTAAGCAACGGTCTTCAAAGAAAACGTTTGAAAATAGAACTTTTGGGGTTCCAAATTCGAAATTCAAAAAGAATTTCGGGGAACGAGGCCTTGGATTTAATCCGCCCTTGCAATTCTCAGAATGACGTCACTTATTTCAAAATTACGTTGTTGTCTTTTTTTTTCTTCTTATTTTGAGGCAAATATTGCCATTTTTACCACCCACGTTGTAATCAAAGGGTTAATACTGAGTAATTGTTTTGTATCATTGAAAAAATAATTAAATGGTTTCTTTGGAGATTTAATTTTACGAAAAAAATCTAGAATGGAGTATTAACGAAATCACAAGTCATCCCCACTATTCCGGCTATTTCTAACCATCAGCAGAGTGCTTACCACAGTCACAACTAGAGGTTATAACTACAGGGATTGAATGACCACTTGAGTTAGCTTGATCAAACATTAGACTATAGCCTTGGGTTTCTTTGTTTTTAAAAGTATTGATTTGCCTAAAGCAGCGGTTCCCAAACTTTTTGGCGAAGGAAAAAGCCTTAATATAATTATAAAAAACAGATTTATATGTATTTATGAATAATCATATTGCAATGTAATATTACGTAATATTTAGATGTAACCTTATAATCTCCCTTTTGTAGGTATTTTTTGCAGTATTTTAGCCCTAGGGTTCCGCGGAACACACTTTGAGAATGGCTGCATTAGACTATAGCCTTGAGTTTCTTTGTTTTTAAAAGTATTGATTTGCCTAAAGCGACTCCCAAACTTAAAATGTGAATATGAAAAATCGTCACTAATTAAACAGACTAACAAGGTGGAGAGGACTTCCGAAATACATTTTAGGTTAGCATGGTGGAGTGGGTGTGGTGGGGTGTGGTGGTGGGAGAGGGGAATGTAGTACGCGGTCGTGGGGAGTAGATAAGCGGCTTACAGAGGGAAGTGTTTTGATTATTTCGAGAGACCGTCTTGTGGTAGTAGGTAAATTATGCAGGGATGTCGGGGATAAGAATTTTAGGGAAAATAAATACAAACGCATCTGAAACCTACTTTTCAGTCGTTACTAAGTTTTGAAGTAATAACTAAACCAAAATAACATTTTACAAGTACCAATCACGTTTAGCAATATACCAAAAAATTGTAAATTAAAAAAAAATCTCATCTGAAGATATTGTACTCGTACAAACGATTGAATTATTTTAAAATACTTTTTTATGTGTGAATTAAGAATTTTCGTAACCTTTGCAGCTATCATCTCACTGAAACTACAATAATTTAAAACATCTTATTCGACTTAATTTGTCAGCCACATAAATAGAGGTATTTCTCTGTGTAATAAAAGTTCATACTAAACTATTATGTCAAATATAATTGGTTGTTTCAGGCATTACTTTGTGGAAATCCATATTAAAGGAAATTATTTAAAATTATTTTGCTTATAATTCCCGCTACAACATTCAGTAATTTGTCTTGACGCGTTTCGCCACTTCACGTGGCATCATCAAGATACGTGTGGTCGCTTCGGCTTCGCTTCGACGACTAGTAGACCAGACGTATCCTGATGATGTCACGTGAAGTGGCGAAACGCGTCGAGACAAGTTATTGAATGTTGTAGCGGGAATTATAAGCAAAATAATTTTAAATAATTTCCTTTATTATGTCAAACAATATAATAAGCAATAAAGTCGGCAAAAAAATAGCTTATATATATATTAGTAAAAAAACATCCACCAAAAATCTTCCTCAAAACAAACGAAAATGTGTTTAACAAGAATGGAAAAGCGTAGTTATTAAGATTTCATTACGTCTCCAAAAGCGCATGCACAATTCAACCTCCCTAGCGTAAGAAATTACAACCCTCTTTAAGGGTTAGTCACTTTACGACCCAAATAATTCGTCACAAGTCACTTTTGCCACACAATTTCGACATATTTCTTATCATATAATTGTAACAAAATTTTGGAGGGATAGTCTATTGACGGCGCTCATTAATTCGATAGTCTGTTATTTAGAGGTACCTGGTTCAATTTTCAGATGAAATAAATATTTATTTACAAGGATATTGTAAAAAGGATATATATTCGGTTTGGGTCTTAATATTTGTATTGTCCTTCATAAAACAGGGATATGCATTAGTTCATTGAATTGAATGTGTATGAAATCATATTATATAAGTTGAAGAAACAAAAGTTAACGACAATAAAACAAAATAAATATTCGAAATTTGAAAAATCTATTTACATGTAGAAAAATAATTTAAAGAAAAAATGTGACGAAAAATTATTTAAAAATGGAATAAACCCGTCACTCCAGAATTTCAGCGTAAATTTATCTCGAGACCCCCTACGTCTGAAATTCACATTTCTCAGCGACCTTTCACTGAAACGCCCCTTTTCATCTCTTATTTACCCTCTTCAGGCACTATGTACATATAATAACGTATATTGTAGATACATATATACGAAGTACTGAAAAATAAGCAATGTATGCGATCTCACTGAATTCAGTTCGCAGGAAAGTTCTATTGGCATATTTATGTTTTAAAATTTGTTTGGAATTAGTTGAAGTATAAAAAATCTGTAACAATAAGTGAGAAGAATGTCACCTGCACATATGTCATTGACACTCATGAAGGAATAGCTTTTAATATCAGGTGGAGCTATATGACATGCTAAATACTATTCAATCAGATTAGCAAGCTAGTTCATTAAGCACATTTTTTATAATGAAATGAAATCAATTTATTAGCATAGACACTAAACTTATCTTTAGACTCTACAATGGCTTCGAAGAAAAAGACCACAAGACTATAAGTGATATTTGATTTGGGTCATAATAGCATTTAGTAATAATTAAAAAAAGCCTACCTTGAGGAAATCCAACAGCCTCTAAACCATGATGCGTTAACCCAAAAGGTCCCAGGCCACCTAAAGGCCCAGGGCCCATGCCCATGTGATGGGCACTCGAATGATGGGCGTATGGGCTCTGAGCTAGTGGTGACGGTTGCTTCAGATAGTGGAAGTAGTGGTGCAGCGGCGTGGTCGAGTGATGGGCCTGTGGGGCGCTGGGGCCTGTCGCTGATGGACCCGTAACCGATGCCGAGTTCGTGAGCAACGCCATAGTGCCGGGCCACCCGAATTGCAGGTTGTCGATCAGTGTGGATGCTTTCGCGACATCATCTCAACCTTCTGCGTGTGTGATGTGTCATCTTTCATCTGTTCACTTTTTCATTTGAACAACTGTATTACTGCTTTGGGCATTTTTGTTGTTGATTTTTCTTTCTGTAACAATATAATATAAATTATGATTTGACTTTGTATATAACAGTATTTACTAGATTTCAAAATTTAACAGCACACAAAGAAAAAAATAAGTTTAAAAATTTTCAAATCATATCATATATCTATAAATATTAACATTATTATATATCTAAAATTTGGCGGCACACTTGGAATTTTGTGGCACACAAAAGTGTTTAAGAATCACTGCTCTACACAATAATTACTTTTGATCGATAGAGGGCGCTAGGGTATTTATTGATTTCATGATTGCACAATAAAATCACATGTATTATTGAAAACTATATAAACATATTTGAGTATTAAAATGATTATGTATATAATGTATATGTATTTATATATAGGGTGTCTCAAAACAGTTTACATTTATTTAGCTGACTGTGAGAAAATATAAATTTTCTTTTGAGACACGCTATATATAATGAAACTCATCTTATTTTTTTGGTAATTGGGCTCCAATGGAGCGCTTTTACTCGTCAAAATAAATACAAATATAAATGAAATAAATTATTACAATCAATTTGATTTAGCTGCTGTACACTGGCATTGTCCACTTACATACTAATGTCACAATAATATATAATAAATCTACTATGATGTAGAAGAATAGCTGCTGTATAGGGGCATTGTCATAGTATTATATGCCTAACTAAAGATAAACATAAAATTTACTTAATCTAGGGTTTGATTACGTCATCAAAACATCTTAGTTGTAATCAAGGCATTTATTACATTATTATCGTACAAATAAAAATGTATTTCTTTGAAAAAACCTTATATGCTACAATAATTTTCAATTAAACATCAATTATAAAACACTTTTCCGCACTATTGAACAGGAGTCAAGACGCATTATGGACCTACAAAAATTAATGTACCGATTCTTCATTGATTCGTTACGTCAATTGTAGTTTGTATTCTGATAAATTGCACGAGGTCCATTGCTTGTTCGACTGTGTAATTCATTTCGATTCCTAACAAAATTAGAAATAAAAAAGACATGTATTATTCGCTATTTATATTGACCTAAACATGATAAAGCTTTGGGAGCAAAGATTCGTTTAAACCAGTGGTTCCCAAAGATCTATCTAACAAAAACACACTGTCTTAGAAAAATCGGGGTATAAGTAATGCTAATGCTCATCAGAGATCCCTAGTGGCGACACGTGGAACTACTTATTCTAATTGTTATGAAAGAAATGAAAACACAAGCATCTCTACTAATATTATAAATGTGAATGTGAGTTTGTTTGTTACGTTTTCACGCAACAACTACTTAACCGATCATCATGAAACTTTGTACACATATTTTTGGAGGTACAAGAAGTAACATAAGATACTTTTTATTTAAAAAATAGTAATAATTTTTTACTATAGTTTCCAATTGAGTATAGTTCTATTGAAATGATATCTGATATTCGGGAAACTCTCAATAATCACTCGTGTACTATAGTTAGGCTTCTGAAACTTCAGCTAAAGGCTTTAATGTTGATATAAAAATCAAATATAAAAACCTTAGAACTTGCACTTGTCAAAATACAATTATACTTAATAATATGCGGCAACTATAATACAGCCTTGTTCATTTCAACAATAGATATAATAATATAATTGGTTGTTTCAGGCGTTACTTTGCGGAAATCCATATTAAAGGAAATTATTTAAAATTATTTTGCTTATAATTCCCGCTACAACATTCAATAACTTGTCTCGACGCGTTTCGCCACTTCACGTGGCATCATCAGAATACGTGCGGTCGCTTCGGCTTCGCTTCGACGACGATATAATAATATTAAGGTACTAGATGTCATACTATCAATATATTTGAGAAAATTCTACAACACACTAAACCTCCGTATAACGCGGTAGATTGAACTCGCATTATAGGAAAACGCGTGGTACAAGCATTCCCGTATAACGCGTTTTGCACAAATAATTCACGTTTAACTTTATGTGTGTACTTTTTTATATGTAAAAACGCGTTATAAGATTGCCGTGTTATAGGAGGGAATACTGTATTGAAATTTTTATTTTGTTATTGGGACGCTATTGACAGTGACAGAAATGGTATCAAAATTAACCCCATTACATGCAGTACAGCTCTTCTGAACAAAGTGTACTCGGTATGGGCCCGCGCGTATTCGACCATTTACCTAGGGTTATAAGAGACATTGATAATTTAAACATATTTAAAAAGAATCTCAACATATTTTTAATGAACAAGTCCTACTATTCAATTGGTGAATTTATGAGTGACATTTTTGTAGGTTTAAATTTAATTTGACATTAATTAGCATTAAAAGTCTACATTATAATAAAATTTAATAATATAGAATTATTTGCATGTGACTATAGCTATGATTGACGAGTTTCTTGTGGTCTTCTTCTCGTCATACGTCTTTCCGAAGCCATTGTAGAGTCTGACGATGAGCAAGCGCACGCCTTTAGTGCCTATGCTAATACAGTAATACCCCGCTTTACGCGAGGGATACGTTCCGGAAAAAACTGTAATTCCCGCGACCATAGAGAAGTTGATGACTACATTATGTTTATACGCACTCTTTCACGTAATACGGGGCAATTGAGCGCGAAACTGCGCATAACGGGGTCGCGTAAAGCGGGGTATTACTGTAAACTATTTTCGTTTCATTATTTTAAGACCTATGTTACTAGCCATATTTATGACAAATAAATGAATTTGAATTTAGAGTCGAATTTTACCGACGAATATGAAATAAATATCTTTAACAATTGATACGTATTGTTGAACGATAGGTGTGTACTGGCATTGCGTTTTTTTTACTAACGCCCTTTGTGTTAAAAGGCATGGGTAGGTATGTGTTTACAGACATTTTGTCACGTTTTGTACCACTTTTTTTTTGCTAACCTTACCTGAGACCTTTATAGAGATCGCAAATTTTTTTTCTAACCATGATCATACGAATTCATACAATTTTCTGTGTTATTGTATGAAATTAGATATCTTTGTTTATTATTTATTATATTAAATTAAACTCTCTATATAACGACTCAAAATACAGAATTATCGTTAAATAGAGAGAAGAAAAATCGACTTTATTTTACTATTATAACATATGTATTTACTAATCCCTACTAATATTATAAATATGAATGTGAGTTTGTTTGTTACGTTTTCACGCAACAACTACTTAACCGATCATCATGAAACTTTATACACATATTTTTGGAGGTACTAGAAGTAACATAGGATGCTTTTATTAAAAAATAGTAATTTATGTTTTACTATAGTTTCCAACTGACTATAGTTTTAGCTGTTTCGAATTTATTTTTGAAATGCGAACGAAGCCGCGGGGAAAAGCTTATAAAGTATAAAGAACGTACACAGCTGCAGTTCTTATTAATTTCAGCAACTTAGAAAAGTACTGTTTATTGCTTAATAATGACGTATTGTTGTTGTTATTTAGAGTGAGTGTGATGCTATATAGAACACCACTTTTAAAAACATTCAAAAGCCATTAACTTTTTGTCTCCCTTCTAAATGTTGTCAACGCCTCTCCGTTTACCGCAGAAGTTTTAAATACTTTTTTTTTCTGGGAAAAATCTTCACCTTCACCTAATGTACCTTTCATTTGTCAACAAAAGATTAACCTAAACCGTACAGATAAGACATCTCTAATAACAAGAAGAAGAAAAAACCTAACCGAGATGTTCATTGAAATGTTATCAATTATCATCTTTACGGGTAGTAAGAAGTTCGGTGTGTGACCGAACACCGAACACTATACAGTAATTACATCCACTACAGCCGTCTAATATACTTACTCTTGTACTATATTACATATTATATATTACAGCCATTCTCAAAGTGTGTTCCGCGGAACCCTAGGGCTAAAAATACCTACCAAAGGGAGATTATAAGGTTACATCTAAATATTACATTGCAATATGATTATTCATAAATACATATAATATAAATCAGTTTTTTATAATTATATTAAGGCTTTTTCCTTCGCCAAAAAAGTTTGAGAACCGCTGATATATTATATACTCTATATTATACTCTTAAACAACGACCAATATCAAAATCAATCTTTAAATACATAGTTACATACTACCACCTTATGGAACTATATTAGCTATCGTATAGCAGCAGGGGGAGAGGTGAGGAGGGGGGGGGGGGGGAAGAAGAGAAGGGAAGCTAAGAAAATGTCTTATTTTTATATATCTTTATTTCGTACAGACTTTAGGTTCTTACGCATAGTCAGTGTCTACGAGATTTCAGAAATGCACATGACGAGAAGAAATCACAAGAAACTCGTCAATCACAGCCTGTACATTACAATGTTAGTATTAGTAGATACATTATTGCTTAGCTTTAAAAATATAATTCAATTAACTAAACTGCTTTGGTCCACTGGACTAATAATATAATCATAATAAAACCTTTAATATAAATTTCTCATATTTTATTTACACCAAAGGAAAGTTATTATGATTTCACAACCAATATATCATGTCAAATATAACATCCCATAGTTAGTGTTGCCAACTGCGCAAACAGTAGTAATTTGCCGCGCTTCAGTGTTGCTAGGGTGTGATGTTTGTTTTTTTGGGGGCCAATGTTTATTCTGCCAAAATTATAGCGGTCGTCACCTTTTGATAAATAGATATTTTGTGTTATTGACGCCCTTTTTTTGTGGGGGAATTTCTTCGTTAATGATTCCGGCATATTGTTGTTAAGAAAATAATGCTATTGTAGATTTACTTCGACGCTGAAAATAAGAAATGACGTAAGTAACATTGAGCTAAAGTAATTAAATTCAATGTAAGTATTTATATTGTCAATTTCGAATTATTATTTTATACTAGTATTTCTTTGAATTTTGGCACTAGTAGGAAAAAAACTAAACTATAAATTAAATGTGTGTTTTAGATATTTTTGTGAAAAAAAAAAACTAGTCATGTCAATCGTTCTAAGCTAAAAATTTTAAAGTTGCCTACTTTCGGTCAAATGACCGGAACCGTCTTTTTGATATTAATATCATTACAAAGTTATTTAAATTAGTTAACAGAGAAATGTATACCTAACTTCCACTATGCCGACTTGATACAACCGAACCCTGAAACGTTAATTCAAATAAAAATATCAGCTTATCCCTTTTTTGTCACCAAAAATTTTCTAAGAATCAAGTGAGGGGCCAGTTACCACAAAGATGCGCCGGCGCATTGTAGTGTGTAAAACTCAGGACGAACTAATTACACAATCGAACGCTCACAATACGAGATACCGCCAAATGTATCCACAGAAACCCGATGTTTATTCGCGCGTGCAACTAAGTGAAGCCGCCATTTTGGTTTCCGCTATAGATTTGAGTATTTAAAGATGACATATTTTTAACGTGACTTACACTTACGCCAATACAGTTTATAACTATTTTCATTATCTTCGCGTAGTAATGAAGATATAAAGTATTATGAAGTTTAATGTTTCATATTTAATAAAGAATTTATTATTATTACCTAATTAAAATTTCTAGTTTATCGTTAAAAATAAGCATCGAGTTACCTGAGGTATTCAGGTGCAGTTCTCGATCCAAGATAAAAAAAAAACGCCGCAACTACATACCACTAACCACAAAAGTGTTAACAGACTGACAATTTTTTTTTTCTTAGAAATTTGTCAGTAGAAAAAAAATTACAATGCGCCCAACAATTAATGTCCGGTGGTGCGTTGTAAATTTATCACAAAGGAAAGTGTCCCCGGTTCAATTATCACTCCCCTATTGTCAAAACAAAATTTCGGCTTCAAACACGAATTTTGATTGATTTTCCTTGCGTTTTTCAAATTCAAATATCTTTATTGCATATCACAATTTAATTCAGATGTCATACAGTTTAGTGTCAAATGTGACACCCGGTCAGGGCACAGCAATATAATATAAAATATAATAACAATAATAATAATAATAACAATAAACAATTTCAATTAATGAACCAAAATTCATTTACTGTTTCGAATCATTGAGGTATTCGTCAATAGAATAAAAGCATTTTAAAATCAAATATGCTTTTAATTTATTTTTAAATTGTGTTAGGCTTTCATCTCGTTTAAGAACTCTTGGCACAATATTATTTAAAAAAATTATTGACATGTTAAACGTCTTCCCTTACTTACATTTTTACAACCTAGTTAAATCAAAACAATTATATTTAATATTGGCTGTTGCCCCCGACTTCGTTCGCGTAGTAATGAAGCTATAAAGTACTATGAAGTTTAAATATTCATATTTCAGCCAACAGAAAATGACTATCACACTTCTGTCGCAAACAACGTTTCTACTAACTACATATAAACTATCTCTCTGCCAAATTTCGTATTTTATTGCATATTTTAACATGTTAAAATAGTTATTGTGACATAACTGTAATAATTAGACATTTCATTTCAATTGATTATTCGATTGATGGTATACATCATTTCCGGGTTGCTACCTTGGAGATTGCTCATCAAAACCGGGTGCAAGCTATCAGCTAATAAACGTCCAAATGTCATTCCGTTAAAACGCAATATACGCCGTCAAATCTCAAAATACACAATTCAATCCACGTCGGCACTATTCAACAGAAAGCAAATATCAAATTGAAATATCAAACATAACAATCAAAAAAAAAGAAAAAAAAAACTATATATTTTTCTAACAAAAATGACAATTGTACTCTCGTCTATTTGCTTTTTTTTCGTCTTGCAACACTGTTTATCAATCTGTCATATTATACAATAGTGACATGGGCTCACATGTTAACAGGCATGTAACGTTTATTTTTATAGGATACATTGTATTTTTGATCACATTTCCACGTGCATAACCATCCACGTGGCCACGGTCGCTCTAAACTTATCTATTGACTGACGTACGCCATCTACAGTACTATAATTTGCGTACATATTGGCTTATTAAAAATATATATAGGTATATTATCTATACTATTCTATACTATTATATAAAGAGGAAACATTTGATTGTTTGTTTGTATGTATTGAATAGGCTCCGAAACTACTGGACCGATTTGAAAAATTCTTTTACCATTAGAATCGTAAAAAATCCCTGATGAACATAGGCTATAGAATATTTTCAATTGTTTTTTAAAGAAATATTACATTTTAAGTTCACACAATTCGATGTCCTATGCCTATTTTTGGCGGTCAAGCGTGCTGTCAGTTTTTCAATTGTTTTTTAAGATATATTTCATTTTATTTTAAGTTCACACAATTCGATACTGAAATATGAAACATCATTAAACTTCATAGCACTTTATATCTTCATTATTACGCAGACGTAGTCGCGGGCAACTGCTAGTATATAATAATATAGTTTTGGTATCTAGAAACACTAAAGAAGTAATTGTCAGGTATTTTTTCATGATGTTTTTCATGTATAAATTAAAATTTTATAATTTAATTTTGGCTGTAGCCCGAATACATAATTAACACTAGAACTACCAACCGGTCAAAATGACCGGATGACTTGTGCTTGCAAAGAATTGTAAAAAATAGAATCGTTTCCAAAAAATAACGAGTAAGGTTTTACATAAAAGAATTTTTGAAACCGGTCATATTGACCAGTTGGTAGTTCTAGTGTTAATAAAAGAAAAAAGAAGAGAATGAATAGCAGAATTAAGAAGAGAAGAAAAAAGTACATAAAACCGTTTAAAATTATTAATAACTATAACATTTATTGCTTACGATATAACGCAATTTGTTTTTGTAATATTTCTATATAAAATAGCTACAACAAATGCGGCAGGCAACCGTACAAAATAATGACAAGATGCCTCCGGACACAAATCCCACGGCTTTTAAGACCACACTGTACAGCATCAACATGATATTTGCTCAACAACGGCTATTAGGCCCCCGACGTCCCCGGGGAGGTCCCTGGGGATGTCCCCGGGAGCACCGACTCATTTATTTATGCTTACGAAAGAAACCATTGGGCGGGAAATGAGGCTATCCAGTTACACTCGAGGGAATTGAACTATTAGATTTTCGCTTTTATTTTTTAATAGAATATTAGTGTAGGGTGTTCCCTTCGTTCTTTTTGTTGTAGCATTGCAATTAGTCGCCACTAACTCTCTTAAACGTCGACTTTGGTTCGTTTTTTTGGTAACATCACGCCCACTCTAAATAACGACAAAAATGCATTACTACTGCATGCATAAAAAATAGCAAATCATTGGATGATACATTTATTGTGCGTACTGAAATATCAATCGAAAAAAACACCTTAATTTATGTGAATTTTCAATCGCCTTATAATTGTAGAAAAACGAACATAATTTGCAATAAATTGCGGTCTAATACGCAACGTGCATTGAGAACAAAAAAACGTACAATTAAAATTACGCGCCACCGACTTCATAACAAGAAAATGTCCGTCAGAATAGTGGGACTAGACTTCATTCACGCATCTGTTTACTTAGTACTTTGTTTATTTATTTATTTATTTTAATTGATAGCCCAGCATATGACCACACTCAGCCTGATGTTAAGCTAGAGTGTGGTCCATGAGCATAGACATAGCATTTGAATATTTACAACTTTGCGACGAGAAACATAGATTCACTGAGTAGAGTTCAAAACTCCAAATATCACTAATTCTAAATTTAAAAATTTTCACGTGACTTTCGGCCAATGATAATTAATCCGTTGCAACTGTCTTCTACTGTCACCTAGGTGTCATTACGTTCTCTTACACGCATTTCAATCGTTATTAATTAATTAATTAATATATAAATATCAGAAAGAAAAAAAATGTTAATTAATGTTTAAACTGCATATTACTATTTTATTTTGATTACTGTCTAATGGTTGTCGTGTTTAAAGATTTATTATTTATTAGTAAATAATTATTATTAATAAAATGCATTTAACACTAGATTGCCCGAAGAAGTCATTTTGACTGCTTTTTGATTTCAATTAGAAAAACAACTATGTATATAATGACAGAATTTTGTGACTTTTTGTACGACATGTAAATGCGGTTATTGATAATAGTAGTTACCTCCCTCTCCTTCATTTCCGGTATATACATATGTGTTATACCTAGATATAGGTACATATATACTAAAGTTCAGACTTTCTAGTGTTAAGCAATGCTTAAGTTATCACAGATTAAACTACGCTCGAGTGTTATTTCTGAATACGAGCCTAATAGTTGTACATTAACTGTCTTACTAGTCTGATTTATAGATACTCCCTGTCATTTACTAATTAAAAGAAAGAGACAAAAAATTGTATACAATTTCAGTATAACTTACACTACTACTCGATAGCAAGTCGTTTGTTTTAACCATAAACTGACATTTTTGCACGCGTGTATTCCGTGAACATGCCCTTGCGTGACTGTAGACCAGTGTTACCCAATCTTTTTTATGCCATGCCCCCCTTATGTAACCAAACACCCAGTTGATATTTTGGTCTCGTTAACCGAAATTATACCTAATAATTATTTGGCATCGAAATCTAGCATTGCATTTAAATGACCCGGAGCGAAATTAACTCGTACCCAGTCCATTTTCAATTAACAATCAAATTGCCTGTGGAGCGTGGGTCCCACGTTGGGAAACACTGGTTTAGACAGACGTTTTAAAACAAACGAACGCACATCCTCATTTGTTTTTTTCTTTATGCAACTACAGCTACCATTAAATCTTGTCTCGTACATGTTTTGTTTATGCAAATAACAAAATTATACACAACTGTTTAATAAAGTAGGTACCACCATTATGACGGTCAACAATTATCACTTCATAGATCAATTTAAAAGAAATACATTTTCACACAGTATAATTCAAGCGTTCATTATGAAGCGACTAGTTTTATACATTTACAGCGGACGCTTAGATTTGGGCCGGAATAGTGGGGGCTGAATTAAAATTACTTACTAATTTTTTTTATTTCAATCCGACCTTTCGCAGACATTGCAGCTAACGAAGTAACAGAAAGAGTGTCATCATGCAAATAACCCAAGACAACAGTTCAGGTATGTTTCTAGAATAGGTCAGTTGCCTTTTTTCTTGCCACATATTTCAGTTTAGTTAAGCTAATGTAAAACCTGATAGCTAGAGTTCAAGGACAAACTCATCTAGGCGAATTTAACATATAGAAACCTAAAATAGTTCATTTTAATTGTGACGTTTTCGTAAACTTCGCAGTCACCGCTTACGTCAAGATTGAATGAACGTGTATCCGATAATAATATATAGTAAAACTTGAGTTCCCATAAAGTTTAGGAACCACTTGTAGGTATATCCCAACACGTACCAATAGCAAATACTGCATCCCAAAAACCTAAACATTCCAATAACTCATAATTTACTAACATAAACAAACGCTAGCTTAACATAAAGTCAGAAGCGTAATCGATATAAGCCTCCGCAGAACGAGACGGATATACAAACATAGATACGAGCGAACGAGACAGCAATAAACGCATTCGGTAAACGTTGTAAAGGCGTGGCTTAAACCGCCCAACGAGTAAACAACCTTTATATTTAAGAGTAAACGAGACGCACAATAAATTCAATAGGAGTGACAAGGACGGTGATAGTTTTATCAAACAGTCTACAAGGCCGAGTAAATTTCTTTTTTTTTATAATAAATTTTCGCATCATTTCTTTTCGAATACTGTAAGTAAGGTTTTTTTTTTGGTTTGTTACATTATTCGTACGGCAAAGGATTACGCCTACAGTATAATTTTCATTTATTTATGTAACTAAACTGTCTTATTGGAAAATTTTGAGACATTTGACGTTTGAATTATTATTACAGAGTAATTTAATGTAACTACCCTCGATATAACGATTTCCTCGATTTAACAAATTTTTCGAAATCCCCTAGAACTGCTGAGCTAATACAAAATACACCTTTACATTACGAATACATTTGTTAAAAATAAAAACATTTTTATAACGAATTTTCAATCTTTGCAAAATATAAAAACCAAGTATTATTTACCTCTATTTAACGAAATCGTTCGCTATAACAGGAAAAGCAGATTAGTACCTACGTAAAGCTGAGATTATTTTTTTTTTTAACTTTGTTAAAACGAATCGTAGACCAACCTAACCTCTGTATAACGAACCTCATTGTAGCAAATAACTTGATATAACGAATTATTTTCTGATTCCCTTCAGTATCGTTATATCAAGGTTACACTGTATTTATTTTTATAATATACTAAACCAGTTGTACTCTGCGCGCGTTGCTACGCCACCAACTAAAATTAATTTGAAGGAATGACATTACACAAATATTTGATTCATTTTGAGTCATTTTATTGATTTTGTTCTTTTGACGACAATATTGTCTGTTCACTGTGAGTTGTCATAAACTGTCACGGCAATATATGAAATTCATTGTAATGACAGTGGCGCCATCTGTCGAAAATTGGTCGTACTAACTCAGAAACCTTCGTGGGCTCATGCACAACAACTTTGCTAAAGATCATCACATGATCAAATGCATAGTTTACGATTCTATAAAGGACATACAGTCAAACATTCATTTATACACTACATATATATATATATATATATATAGACTAGTCGTTGCCCCCGACTTCGTTCGCGTAGTAATGAAGCTATAAAGTACTATGAAGTTTAAACATTCATATTTCAATCAACAGAAAGTGCCTATCACACATCTGTTGCAAAATCCGTTCTTAGCTATCTACTAACTAATATATGAACTACCTCTCTGACTAATTTCATCTTTGTACGTCAAGCTGTTTTCGAGATTTCGTGATAAAAAGGATCATTATTACTCTGTATCACTGGTAATCATTACCAAAACGTGACATAAGCTTCGATAAAAATAAAAATAATAAAAAAAGTCCTTTTAACATATGGAACCATTCACATTTGATGTATTAGTAGGAGAAACGTGTCCGATCAAAAAGAACCAAAGCCATTGTGTGAAAAATCGTGATTTTTGTAACGTTGCGGATGTTTCAAATAGGCTTTTTTTACACATGCTATTCTTAGTTTAGCAATATATGTATAACTAGCTTTTACCCGCGGCTTCGCTCGCATTTAAGACAATAAATAAGTATCAGAGATCATTTCAATAGAAATGAATTAATATGATTCCAAACAGTTGAAACTATAGTCAGTTGGAAACTATAGTAAATAAAAAGTATCCTATGTTACTTCTAGTACCTCCAAAAATATGTGTACAAAGTTTCATGATGATCGGTTAAGTAATTGTTGCGTGAAAACGTAACAAACAAACTCACATTCACATTTATAATATTAGTATAGAATTGTAAGTTATCATTAGAGGGTAGGTATAGATTGTAGGTATAGTATATCGTATATAATTTATTTATTTATTAGATTTGAAATAACAGTTTTTCATCTGTCGCGTTAACACTAGAAGTGCATACTATACCTTTAAAGACCGCAACCGTCAATTTTGTTTACTATAAGAATATCGCTGCCGTCACATTGACGTAAAGGAATCTCATATACCACAAATATAATAATGGTTTTTTATGTGGATTTAAGCTGACAATAACAAATTAGAAAAAGCAATAAAATACGAAAAGAAATAAAAACATAGTTTGTAAAATATTTAAGAATGAAATCGCCGTGCCGTCAAATTGACGGTGTCGGTCTTTCTAGTGTTAAATTCTTAACATCGTACCTAGATATATACAGTTCGGTCCTTCTCGGTAATGTTCGGGCTGTCATACTCGTTAGTTGACGTTTTTGGATAAGTTTTGAGTCGTACCTATTAATGGTTTTGAATACAAAAAAAGAATTCAATTCGTAATCTTCTTCTTCTTCTTCTTTTATTAATGACCTCAGATGTCTAATGAAAACAATTCTACCAATATCGAGTATTCGGGGAATAATCCAAACAAGAAAATACACAATTTTAATACAGTAATGCCCCGCTTTACGCGAGGGATACGTTCCGGAAAAAAATCGCGTTAACTGAAATTCCCGCGACCATAGAGAACTTGATGACTACATTATGTTTATAAGCACTCTTTCGCGTAATTTAATAATAAATTTGAATTTCGCGTTATAGTGAAACCGCGCATAACGGGGTCGCGTAAAGCGGGGTATTACTGTACACACATAAACCCTCACATCAAAAAGATAATTCCAATGCGTAAATAAATAAATAGAAATAATATTTAATGACAATATTATTTTTAAATTTATTTTGGTCTATCAAAGACAGGAGAAACGAGCCTATACAGCCTGCAGTTCGTTATAAACATATTTAAAATTTTATTTTTTTATTATTTAGCTATATCTTTGAGAGTAGTTCAGTAGCAGTGAAAACGTAACAGACGTACGTTCTTTCTCAATACATTGATAAAACATTTTTCATTGCCCAAAATTTGTATAGTACTTAGTAAAGCTATAACTCAATCACCATCGCTTTGTGGCGCCAAAAAGGCGGTGCATAATCAATCATTTATGAAAACGCTTCTGAGAAATTATTTAATAATATGTTTAACAATTTTAGTTGAGCTTAGGACGTGTTCACATGTTGGCATACACACGCTAATAAGATACTACGTTTGTAACAAAAACAAAAACAATTCAAATTTAAGTTCTATTCTAAATTTAAACGTCATTCGTATTCTTTTTTTTAAACGTAGGTAGGTGTATACATGACAGTTTTAAAATTCTATTTAAAACAATAATAAACTAAAAACTATATACAGATGCTATTCCAACATGGATTTGACGTAATCGGATGTATTGATTGAACCATTCACTAAAGGCAAGGTTGTATGGACTCATTTCCTTTAAAGCAATTAACACAAACTAACACAGCACTATGACGACCGGAACTGTCATGAAAAATACAATAAAATAGGAAATTTCAGATAGTCGATTTCAATTACGCGACATTAAATGGAATTGTCTTTACAAACAAATCTAAGGGAATTTAACAAAAGAAGAAATAAACTATATTTAAAAAAAACAATTGAAAATATAAAAAATATAAATAATGTTTAAATAACAGAAATATATGTACAAACGACAATCTTGAAATGGATACAGATTGAACTTTGGACTGGAAGAAACAATCACTAGAAAGGGATAACTAACTTATCGTGTCGAAGTTGAGGCATGTGTGAAAGGGATGCAGATATCTCCTTAGCCGTTCACGACACCACAAACGTTTCTTTCTATTGCTTATATACCTACAAAAACTGTATCCAGGTCCTAAAGAAATGTCTATTGTACTAAAAACCTCTAGGAAGTATAGGTTATAAAGCAACCTGGATTACTTTCTTCTATCACACGTGAAGTGTTTAGATCCTACAATGAAATATATTATATAGAAAGTATACAGCGCAAATATACGAGCTGATTCGGATTAACCGAGTGTTCACGAGGATGTACGCTTGGATGTGGAGTTAGCGAAGTTTACAGCGTTGATGACGATTAGCAATATGGATGAGCTGGAATGCTCGTCTCTTTGTTGGCGAGTCCTGGGTCTTTGGGAGCGTCATATTTGTGTAAATTAATATACCTATAAGGTGATAAAGACAATAAGTTTAATTTTAGCACTCCTCAAGCCGGCATAGCGGCATACTATTATAGTGTGTAACAAACCTTATGGTCACATGACCGCGTAACACAGTGCGTCTTTAAACACACAATGCGTTACGCTGACTCATGGCTCGCATTGTTACAGAGTTCCCAATTAAACGTACGTGTTTTGGAGATTTTGATTCTTTAGATACATATTATGACTATAAATCACTACTTAGGTGCTATAAGGGCGGCTATCCGTCGAGGCGTGACGTCACACTTTAATATACTAACAGCGTAATGCGTAAATTATATCTGTACTAGACAAACATCTGTCTTCTTGCTCTTTCTTATACACAAAACAGAGAGTAAGTAAGTGTTAGATATAGTTTTGTATTTCTAAAAATATTTGTTTTATAGTAACCTGACATATGACAACACTTCGCCTGATGTTAAGCTAGAGTGCAATCTATGAAAATCTTCTTGATATACGAATGATATACTATGAGAGATCAATGTACGCCCGAAACGAATGAACCAATAATATTATACTGTCACATGAAACATATAACGTCTTAGAAACGTCATTGCATGTCAAGAGCAGTGTTACTGTTTTAACAGTAAGTTAGCTGTCTTCACATTGATGCCCCTGTTTTCTGTTTCATTCCTAATTCTTACTGTTTTCCAATTAGCCTTCAGCCACCTATTACACTACGCAAATATTGTTTGATAACCACTGTGTAATAAAACGCAATGACACCAGATGGCAGTATCTACTCTTGTTATTTGAAGCCACAGAAAGGCACATGAAGAAATTTAACGAAATGATTCTGAAAATACTGAAGATGAGGCAATTGAGGATGAAAATGGAAAATAATGTTACTTTGATTGTTGTTTTTTATTATGTTCAATATTATTATATAACATTATATGTGAGTCATAGTAACTAATAAAAGTAGGTGATTGTTTTAATTATATGAGGACAGTATGAAATATGCCTTTTTTACTTTACCTACTGTTTTTTTCTGTTTTTTTATTGGTGAGCTGTTTTTTAGTTTCTTGGGGTTGACAACATTGCTAATAACCATATAGACTGGAACTGAACGACCAAAGTACATATATAGGTATCTATTATCTTTCTTCATACTATACATCTAGTTCAGTAACCGGTAGCCAGTAGGACAGATTACCGAACATAGTACAGGGGTCCTTGCTATTTTTATATACAAAAAAAATCTTTATACAGTAGAAGCTCTTTATTCGCGGGGGATACGTTCCGTACATATGCCGCGAATACAGAAATCGTGAATATGGAATGGTAATTTATATAGGTAATGTATGTATCGATGTACCGTTTCGATCCGCGAATAAAGATATCTTACGCCGCGAATATAGGACTTGGGTCGCAATTTTTTAATCCGCGAATAGTGAAAACGTGAATGAAGGAAGCGCGAATAAAGAGCTTCTACTGCATATCAAAATTACATTGATACCTGTGGGCTTATCACGAATTTAGTCTGGCTTTCGAATCGAGCTGTCACAAGTAAAACGGATCCGTTAGCAATCGGGATCATGAATTTTTACTAACGACTAACGAGCACCAGCAATCTATCAAATGAACGAAAGATCGAGACGTTCGAAAATTAACAAAAACCATCTAAAATATTGTAGTTCCAAATTCGCACGCTGTGGCGCTGCTCAAATTTCCATACAAAACGCTTGAAGCGAACTCGGTTCGAAAGCCAGACTAAAATTCGTGATAAGCCCACTGGCCTAATTTTTAAACACAAGGTATTTCAATCGTGAGTTAGACCAAGCTGCACGCGTAATAAAATGCTAACAAGAGAATTGTATAAAATGATTATTATTATTAGCACAAAGTAATTTAATTTTAATAATGATATGGGGCAGATGTGCCTCGTTTATTGTGTGGGGGCTCCCGCGCGCAGTAGGGGAGCCCTACCACTATTACGAACAGCAAACACGCCCCTAGGGGCTTTTACGTTTATAGCTTTTTTTTGAGGTTTAAATAAAAAAAAAACTACCACATTGTTTAAAAATTTTAAAACTGGTTTTTTATGTGTTTTGTCTTCCGAATTGGGTGATCGTTTCTTAGAATTGGGTTTGAGTGGGGACATATTTTGCATCCAGCATCCAAAATACATGTCTATATACATATCTATTGTATATAGATATAGTAACGTCATGAATATTGGCAATTATTTTCCTATTCTATATCTATACTAATATAATAAAGAGAAAACATTTGTTTGTTTGTATGTATTGAATAGGCTCCGAAATTACTGGACCGATTTGAAAAATTCTTTTACCATTAGAATCCTACATTATCCCTGATGAACATAGGCTATAGAATATTTTCCAAAACGTTAGGGAATTATTATATTACCTACGCCGCGGAAATTATTGACAATAGAGGAAAGTGATGTACTACAGTTTTATAGAGGACATCAATATCTACAAAAAAGTCTGCGATACCATATGTCTAACTATTACAGTTATGTCAGAATAACTACTTTTTCATGTTAAAATTTAAACTTCATAGTACTTTATATCTTCATTACTACGCGAACGAAGCCGCTGGCAACAGCTAGTATATCCTATTATAATTATATACAGCTAGTTGGATACGCCTTGAATGACATATCACGTGGGACAGATGATTTGTGATACGTCAATGGCAAAGCTAATAAATATATATAGCTCTACTCATGTGCTTGCATCGTGTATGGAGAGAAGATACAAGCTGCTTCGGATTAACCGAGTGTTCACGAGGTGTGCCGACAGGATACGAAGGAATATATATATATATATATATATATATATATATATATATATATATATATATATATATATATATATATATATATATGGTAGATATCACAGAAGCCTTTTAAAGTACCAAGTCTTCTAAATTAGTTTATATTGTTCTTTGAATTCATATTAGCAGAATTGTCAATATAAGTAGAAAAAATGAAGAAATTTTTGTGTATATTTATTCCCGAAACACCGTTAACTCACAAAATCGTTACTTCGCATAGACAAGACGATAGCCATAGCCTGTACAATATAATGTTAGTATTAGTAGTTACAATTCTTGCAATACAATCTAATTTCAAAAATATAATAGACTAGCTGTTGCCAGCGACTTCGTTCGCGTAGTAATGAAGATATAAAGTACTATGAAGTTTAAATTTTAACATGAAAAAGTAATTATTGTGACATAACTGTAATAGTTAGACATATGATATCGCACACTTTTTTGTAGATATTGATGTCCTCTATAAAACTGTAGTACATCACTTTGCTCTATTGTCAATAATTTCCGCAGCGTACGCAATATAATGATTTTTTTTCACACTTTGGGTTACATTAATGAAGTATTCATACGGATCCCTAACGTTTTTAAAGATATTCTATAGCCTATGTTCATCGGGGAAAATGTAGGATTCTAATGGTAAAAGAATTTTTCAAATCGGTCCAGTAGTTTCGGAGCATATTCAATACGTACAAACAAACAATCAAATGTTTTCTCTTTATATATTAGTAAAGATAAAGCTATAAGTGATGAGCAACAGTATTTAGGTAAATCAATTTTTTTAAAAAAAGAACAACTCACCACAAACCAAACTGTAGGTATTTCCTTATTGACACCGGAAACAAATTACCCGAACCAAAATACACGTACTGAGGTTAGTGTGACCGATTTCCTAAAAAAAAATAACACTGTTGAAATTAGATTATAAAAAAAAACGATCAATCCTTCTGACACTCACTATCTATACGTACATTGCTAAACATCGATATCGAGGTATTTTATCGATACTTATCGATATAATTATGATAAAGACAACTGGTAAAGTTGTTTCGAATATTACAGGTGTATTCTTGATTGATAAAAATACTTTGTATACTTTGATCACTATTAGGTACTAACTTAGTAAATAAATTAATGCCCTGGCTCCATACTAGGACACCCTGAGCTATTACTATCAGGACAAGGACATCACAAACATAAACATTCAGACCCAAAACAAATACAGAGTAACCTCAATACAACGATTTCCTCGATGTAACGAATTTTTCCAAATCCCCTAGAACTGCCCGTAAGAACTAATGCAAAATATACCTTTACATTACGAATACATTTGTTAAAAACATTTTTATAACAAATTTTCAATCTTTGCAAAATATAAAAAGAAAGTATTATTTACCTCTATTTAACGAAATCGTTCGCTATAACAGGGAAAGCAGATTAGATGAGATTAATAATTGTTTTTAAACCTTGTTAAAACGAATCGTAGACCAACCTAACCTCATTGTAACAAATTACTTGATATAACGAATTATTTTCTGATTCCCTTCAGTATCGCTATATCAAGGTTGCACTGTATAACGTATTTTTTGAGTTGAGTTTCGGAACACCTGTATATATTCTACATAACATTGATCCATATATGTATATTTAACCTTTAACTACTGGGGGCCTCTCAGATTTTAAGAAAATATTTTTTTTGAATTACTTCAATTACCTAGTTAATTTATTAATTTTTTAAAATAATTTTATTTATTCTTGCCAATTCATGATATCATGTGATTTTTTTCCAAAAAATCCTAAGTGTTTTCTAAACTTTGAAATAATAGTTAATTATGTCCAAATAAATTATATAAAAAATATTTTATTTTATTTAGATACATCCACTGAAAGTAATTATTAAACACTAAATCCTAAACGTCCTAAAGATTTTTAAATACAAGCACATATATATACGGGACTCTGAGGGCCCCACGTGAAATTAAATCCACCTCAGTAGCTAAATGTTAAAACTAACTAAAAATGCTTTATGCGGTTTATAATAACTTGACAGTAAGCCGGAAAAGTCTAAATTAAATTAACTTAATAACAAACAATCACACGATCTATATAACGACATTGATAAGCCTATTAATTCCCGATGCAATAGCGGGTAGTTGTAATAACCAATATACATACGAGTATATATATAAAGGTATTGTTTTCAAATAAAATGATGAAAAATAAAACAAAAATGCAGTTATAGACGGTAGATTTACTTATCGTAATAACGGATCTTTCATTACATCCGGTTTCAATTGTACATGTAAGAATAATAATAATAAAACACAATAAGATTATTGTAAAAATGTCAGTCAACTAAGACCCATATATACCTTAAAGTATTATGTTTATATGATAATTGAACAGTTTATGCAATAATTCGAGCAATAAAAAGTATTTAAGAATTAAACACCTTCATATTATATAAGTACGTATAAACCATAAATACATATATACGATAAAATACTTACATTCAATTAACATTATTAATCTGTTTTAATCTTATATATCTATCCGTGATTTATATTATATTAAATTTTAATCGTAACATATAGTAAGTATATCTAGTTATTACAAAAAAATAATTAAATAGTTTCCAAAACTAAAAAAACACGCGCGCTAGCTTTATCTCTTTTACTCCACTACACAGGATCTATAAAAGAATGTATAAATCCTGGCGGTCCTAATAAGCATAATGGGAAACTCTTATTAAATTATTGCATTGTCATCGATCCTTAATACGTATGCAAAGTTTCAAATTAATCAGACTTCTGGAAATTGGTGAAAATTATGCTCAAAGATTCCGTTACATACATACATACATACAACCCAAGCTAATATAAGCGTGTTAAAAAGTGAAAACTTTCAACAAAAAACAATCTAAATCTCCCCAAAAAAAAAATAATAATTAGGTAAACAAAAACGGTTGTGTATATTCCGTTCCACAATCCAAGATGGCGGATCATTACACTCCCTCGCTCACTAATTAGGCATCACAAAGGGAGTGAGATAAAACCAATTATTTGTCCGTTTGACGTGTAAAGGCTTTCGGATAATGAGATAAAAACATCAAATCTATATAAACACATCATTAGCTACTAGTTAAAAGATATTATTGTTGTTTACTATGGATGTAAAATGCGTTACTCAATAGCCTCGATAATTGATTACAAACTGTCAAAATTGCCGCCAATTTCGCGTTCCTTTTATAAAATTTTAATGTGTTTTATTTTTAAATTCATATTTAGAATACAATTTTAGAATCTTTTACGTCTAGTACAGTCTGCAATAAAAACAATTAAATCTAAAAAAATACAGACAAACTTTGTATCTTTATTTTCGATAGCTGCTAACTTTTTGATTTAATTCACACAATAATGATTATTAATGTAGAATTATTCGTACAGTGGACTTATCACGAATTTTAGTCTGGCTTTCGAACCGAGTTCGCTTCAAGCGATTTGTATGGAAATTTGAGCAGCGCCATCGCGTGCGGATTTGGAACTACAATATTTTAGATACTTTTTGTTAATTTTCGAACGTCTCGATCTTTCGTTCATTTGATAGATTGCTGGTGCTCGTTAGTCGTTAGTAAAAATTCATGATCCCGATTGCTAACGGATCCGTTTTACTTGTGACAGCTCGATTCGAAAGTCAGACTAAATTAGTGATAAGCTCACTGTATATATCTCAGTCTACCCCATAAACAAACAAAGTCATAATGATGAGCAAATAATTTAAAAAATCACTAGACAGTTGATGATTAATTAAAACAAATGACCCCAGATAATTAATTGTCGTAAATTAATCTTTTTCAGCGATAACGTTATTTTTTGTTAAATTACCAAGTGGCTTTCGCATTAATCTGAGGCATTACAAATGGGATTTATGTAATTATATGTAATCATTTTTTAAATCAGAGTTTACACCTCACGGAACTGGTGTCTCGTGTCTGTGCCATACGATGTGAAGACATAATTTAGGCGGGAAATAAACGGAAGTATAGAATTTGAGTTATAGAATACGTAATAAAAAATTATCTTTAGTATGAATTTTATTCGATAGCAAGAATCGTACATTTTAACTACAAACAGAGCTGTCATTTCTTCGTACAATAATGACAGTTAACTATTAGGAATTTTCGAAGAATATGCAGAAAATTAGTAAATCTAAAACAAATTAAAATTGAAATACTAAATACGCTCATTAAAATTTCAAATAAAGAACGCGCGTTCGGGGTTTCGGCGTAACGGCCAATTTGTGAGCATCTATCTCCCCTTCCTGTTCTAAATTCAAAATATTTGCGCTGATCATCTGAGATTAGATTCAAAGGTCTGTTAACGAGCCTAATGGAGTGCAATAGGGGAGGGAGCATTGGAGCTATTTGGTTTTATTTCGAATATTATTTTATTTGAAGATATTCTCTTTCCGGTAGTAAATATATTCGACGTCAAATAAAAACAATTGACCATATCCGGTTGTCATACATCACATTAAACAGTTCGATTTTTAAATAAATAGACGACAGTTATTCAGAAAAAGAAGATAAATAGTGTTGTAATAATTATACGGCCGTATAATTAATTGATTTTTAATTGATTACTTATAATAACATTTGATGTGCTGAATCAATAATTAATCAGTTGATTTAATTGTAAACTTTAATGTTGTTAGTATTGAATAAAGTTATTTTACTTATAAATTATATATTATTTTTTTAAATTAAATAACTAAATAGTTTAAAAAACTAAAAAAACTCTTTTACTTCTTTAACTTCTTTATCTCTTTTACTCCACTACACAGGATCTATAAAAGAATTTATAAATCCTGGCGGTCCTAATAAGGATAATGGGAAACTGTTATTAAATTATTGCATTGTCATCGATCCTTAATACGTATGCAAAGATTCAAATTAATCAGACTTCTGGAAATGGTGAAAATTATGCTCATATACCTACATATACCGGGTGGTTCATTAAACTAATTCAGCTGTATTTTTATTAGTCCGCTGGTTACCTTTTAAGTCTTGTAAATTCGAAACTAGTGAAGTCCATTTAATGTGTTATAAAAATATATCGCAAGTCCTAACATGGTAGGATCTATAAAATCACAATTTTACAAAGCGATTCAAAGTTGTTATTGTGCATAGTTTGTTTGTGTACATCAGCCATTCTCAAAGTGTGTTCCGCGGAACCCTAGGGCTAAAATACCGCAAAAAATACCTACTATAGGGAAATTATAAGGTTACATCTAAATATTCCAACTAAATATTACATTGCAATATGATTATTCATAAATACATATAAATCAGTTTTTTATAATTATATTAGGGCTTTTTCCTTCGCCAAAAAAGTTTGAGAACCGCTGGTGTACATTCTTCGTATCTCAGAAACCACTTTTCATGAGATAGAGAATTATATTTTGAAGTTGTTTCAACAATAAAAAATCGAATTTACGTGCTATGTTATTAGCACCGAACGATATTAATTTCAGCTCGAAACGTTCGGTATAATTTTTGTTTTATTTACTTTTAGTAAATGGGCTCCAATAGAGCGCTTTTACTCGTCAATATAAATACAAATATAAATGAAATAAATTATTACAATCAATTTGATTTAGCTGCTGTATACTGGCATTGTCCACTTACATACTAATGTCATAATAATATATAATAAATCTACTATGATGTAGAAGAATAGCTGCTGTATAGGGACATTGTTATCCTATTATATTAATTAATAAATATTCTTACAGCGTCTAATTATAAAACATAATCAATAATCAACTTTTTTCAACAAGATAACAGAATAATTAAAAACTGTTCGATCTAATAATTTATAATTAAGCGACAAGGAGTTCCATTTAATTATCTTAGCAGATATTTATCGATTTTGAGTTATTTTTTCTGTCATGAAAACATTGATAAATCATATTTACCTACTTGGTATTAACAAAATAAATAAATAAACGGACGGTTTGTAACAAAAACGACATAAGTAAAAAAATAATTTTATATTACTATTTTTTTTATTTTTTAATCTTTAACCGTGGATGTTGTGAATTAATTACGAAATTTTAAGATTTTGTAATGATTATTATTTTTATTAGCATAGGCACTAAAGGCGTGCGCTTGCTCATCGTTAGACTCTACAATGTCTTCGGAAAGACGTATGGCGAGAATACCACAAGAAACTCGTGAATCATAGACCTGTACATAAAATAATTAACAAAAAAAAACAATCCATAAATCATAGACCACAAGAATTAAAATTAGATCAGATCCACGGTGCAACTACACAGATATGAAAAACTATGCTGGTGAGTAGCAAACAGTGTAACTATGTTGATGTGCTGATTTTCTTTTGTTTTATGCGCTTATTTATTTTCTTTAACGCAACATCTCTGTTACTCCTAAACGTTAACTAGCAGACTATGCATCCCTTAGGTTAGGTTAAGTTCACGTGTTATAATATGAACAATAAACATTGTTCACTTACCAGGGCCGTCTTAGACTATGCTAGAGCCCTTGGGTACACAAGAATTCGGGGCCCTTTTGGAATGTAATGTTTTATTAATCAAATATGTAAATGTATTGATTTGAATAAATCTGAAAATGATCAACGTTCGTGTAACGAGAAAAGTGCAATGCGCCCGACCATAATATTTCATATTATTGTGGGCTGGTTGCACCGTGGCGTGGATCTGATCTAATTTTAATTCTTTTGAATTATGTATTATTGAGAATTATGTGACTTGTGTAATGTTATTTACTTTATTTTATGTACAGGCTACGATTGACGAGTTTCTTGTGGTCCTTCTTCTCGTCATACGCCTTTCCAAAGCCATTATAGATTCTGACGATGAGCAAGCGCACGCCTTTAGTGCCTATGCCAATAAACGATTTTCATTTCATTTCAGAGAAATTGTCGGTCCTTCGAGGCCCCTCTGAGGATGGGGTATATTGCCCTTATGGTAAAGACGGCATTGTCACTTACAACATTCTTCCAAACTCCTTATCACGCCATATTGATAAGATATTGCTCTGACACGATACGTAATTGTCATTTAAACATGACTACTTGCTTACATTAAATAAAAAACATAATCCGTTATAATAATAATAACTAAAAAATAACCTACGACATCTTTCCAATATTAACGAAACCAAGAAAGAAATCAAATTCATCTTACACGGACAGTGTGGACATAGATTTTGTTACCTTAGACGGGACAACAAATAATTCTATATTTCAGAGATTATTTGTGTCTCTCGATAAATTTATCCGAATTTTTATTATATTTAAAAAATATTATCATTCCGTATGTGTTTCAAAATGTCTTTTAACACTAGATTTACCAGCTATTTAAATATACCTATTTCTACCAAAACCAAAAAATTTATATTTAATTAGTTGTTTCAGGCGTTACTTTGCGGAAATCCATATTAAATGAAATTAGTTAAAATTATTTTGCTTACAATTCCCGCTACAACATTCAGTAATTTGACTCGACAAACAGTCGTTGAAGCGAAGCCGAAGCGACAGCACGTATCCTGATGATGCCACGTGAAGTGGCGAAACGCGTCGAGTCAAATTACTGAATGTTGTAGCGGGAATTGTAAGCAAAATAATTTTAACTAATTTCATTTAAGTATATATTTGTTACAAATACATATAAAATTCATAAAACTGATTCTTCTGTTATAGATCAAAAAAGATTAGAAGAATTAAAGAAAATGTTACATGTAGTACGAATTGTAATTTGATCTTGCACGACCAGTCATTTTGACTGATCTGGTAAATCTAGTGTTAAATTACTGACAACAAAAATTGCGGCCACCTATCCTATATATGCAAAAGTCTACAATAGACAAGAGCTAAAGATACTCTTAGATATTATGTCTATATTGTTTTTGGCCTGAGTATCCTATTTAACGCTAGTATTAATACCATAAACGAATAGTATAAAACCTATAAACTAAATAATTATAAATAAAACCTATAAAAAATAATAGTGCCCTGTTAATTTGGACAGAGCATATTCGTCTCCTCAAGCCGGTATAGTGGACATCTGTCTGTGGTAACAGTTGTCTATGCTCATGGACCGCACTCTAGCTTAACATCAGGCGGAGTGTGGTCATATGCTGGGCTATCAATAAAAAAAAAGCTATAAACACTTCTTGTGTTAGTTTTACGAGTAAAAAAAACTAGGCTGCATAGACAACGAACCCTTTGCCTTTAACTTTAACTAAACAAAAAAAAACGCATTTGAAAACTGCAAAAAGCACAATTTCAGTGAGTAATTTCGAAAACAGAGAGGCGTGGCAATACGCACCCCTAGACGCCCATACACGCCCACGTAAACACAACCAACCCAAGGGTAAGTACACCCTTTGTGACCTTAGCGGGACTATTGAATCTGCACTCTCTCTGAAACGTTTCAACTCTAAATGGAATGCTATACAATTATAGATAGATATAGATTTAGTTTAAAAATACCGATCTATTTTATAACCCAGTGATTTTCAAACACTGTGCCTCCAAATTATTAATAACTAGCTGTTGCCAGCGACTTCGTTCGCGTAGTAATTAAGATATAAAGTAGTATATTAATAAACTCTATATAACGACACTGAAGGGACTGTGCATTTTATGGCGTTATAGAGAGTAGTCGTTAAATGGAGAGAAGAAAAAGTTTATTTCATACAAGTGATTTCGACGCTTTAAGGAATTTGTCGTTAAATCGAGTGACGTTACATAGGGTTTAGATTGCATATCATATAGAATAATATGTAGATGTAGTGTAATTAATTTAAATATTTAGTTTGTTTATTGCAAATAAAAATATATTCACATAGGCGAGCTCAATGCCGTCGGCAGCTACCAGCTAAAACGTCGGTGTGAGCGGGGTGGTATTTGGTGCAATGTGAAGAAAATAATAACTAAATATACACAATACATAAAATAATAAATAATAATATATACTTAAATACATACATATGTGGCGAGTGTCAATATAAATTATGAAGATATTTCGACATTTCTTCTGTCATCCTTCTTATCTGTCTTCTATCATTTTTTCAATTTTGCATTGTGATAATCACATAAGTTTCTCTAAACATATTTATGAAGAGAATTTATAAACCAATTAAATAAATGAAAGAATAAAGAGATATTTAGTTTTTCGAATTTTATTAATTAACTAAATATATAATAATAAACGTAAACATATAGATTTCGTTTTAACTGTTCAGCATTACAACCCCTATTGAGAGGGTGAAGAGATCATTATTAATAATAATAATAACATGAATTATAGTCGCATCGAGCGCACCCTACACAAAACTACACGAACTATTCATACACCCCCTAAAATGCGTTCATTGTTCGAAATTAAAAAAAAAAGCTTATTCAATGAAGAATCTATTTCACTTTGGCGATTCAATTTTTTTCTCTACTACATAGGCGTTGCCATTTGTCATTTATATTGGTAATAATTATTACCCTAACTTTGGGGTAAATTGTACACAAAAATTGGTATATATTTACTATACGAAGTTTATTTATTTATTTACGACTGCATTGTTTCTGAAAATTCTAATGTCACAATTATAATAATTAAGATGCCAATCTGACAACCAATCAGAGCACAGCAATATAATAATACAATTTCAATTAATTATTTAATTTCATTTACTATTTCGAATCATTGAAGTACTCGTCAATTGAAAAAATAAAAATAATTCGAGATAGGTTTTTTAATTGATTTTTAAATTGTATTAGGCTCTAATCACATTTAATCACTCTTGGCACAATATCTATATATATAAAACTCAAAGGTGACTGACTGACTGACTGACTTAGTGATCTATCAACGCACAGCCCAAACCACTGGACGGATCGGGCTGAAATTTGGCATGCAGGTAGATGTTATGACGTAGGCATCCGCTAAGAAAGGATTTTGATCAATTCTACCCCCAAGGGGATAAAATAGGGGATGAAAGTTTGTATAAATCTTATTAGATTTTCGACTGATTGAACTGAAACTAAAGATTGGAAGCTACTATGATAAAGACGTTTTTACTCACGCTAAACAAAAATAAAGCCGCAAAAACTATGCCTAATTAATAATAATACTTTTTAACGGGAGCGAAGCCGCGGGCAACAGCTAGTTATTTAATAAAATTAATTATATTTTTGAGAGTTTACGTATGAATTAAAATTTTATAATTTCTTATTGGTCTGTTCTAATACTCGATATTGGCAGAATTGTCTTTAATAGATATCTGAAGCCATTAATAAAAGAAGAAGAAGAGATGTGTATGCATTTTTTATTTTATAATAATGCAATTGTTTTAAAACATGTAATATGACGCAATAAGTGCATAATTTTACATTACATTTTAGTTCCATTAACACTAGAAAGACTGAACTTTAGTATATATATACCTATATCGAGGTATAACACATATGTATATACCGGAAATGAAGGAGGGGGGGGGTAACTACTATTATCAATAACCGCATTTACATGTCGTACAAAAAGTCACAAAATTCTGTCATTATATACATAGTTGTTTTTCTAATTGAAATCAAAAAGCAGTCAAAATGACTTCTTCGGGCAATCTAGTGTTAAATTTAATCCAAGTTTCCATTCCCCTAATAGCTGTCAGAAAACCTAACCCATTTTTTTGACTGAAAATCTTTATATAACATTATGAATATACATCAAACCTAACTGTTAACTGTAGTATGCGAAATTGATTTAATAGACGCCCTACGTCATAGACCTAAGCAGATCGAGTTACCGACGGTAAAGTCTAGCTATGTTTAAAAATTAACAAAATATCTTTTTTTAGTAATAACTCTGTATTATTAATAATAATAATAATAAATACTTTATTGCTTTAAAACATAGTAATAATAATACAACAACAATAGGAAGCAGATTTAGAGCAATTGGCGATCTTATCACTAAAAGTAATTTCTTCCAGATAACCAATTGTCATAGGAGAAGCAGTGTTAGTATCGGGCAACGCAATTTAGATAAATAAAATACATAAATATAAGTAAATAATTTCAATATATACAAATATTATTCAGAAGGAGATAGGTATAGTGATTTAAGTTTAAGTTTAAAGATAGGAAGAGATGGTGCAGATTTATTAATAGATAAAGGTAAATTATTCCAGAGACGTATAAAATATAAAGTAAAGGAATTTTAGTAGAAAGACGTAGTGTGAGAAGACTTTCGTACAACATGTTTAAAAGTCTTTATGCGGTTTAATATTGCGTTTTAAATCTCTATAGCTGTAAAATATTCCTTAGACGCATATTTTTTTTTAAATTAATTAAAACGAGTTCGTCTATGTTCTACATCAGTTATTCTTGAATGTGCCGCCAAATTTTAAAATCTTTAAAGTATGGCACAACAATAAAAAGGTTGGGAATCACTGCTCTAAAACAATATTAGCTTATATATTTTATTATTATTATTATTATTATTAATTCTAATTTTAAAACTGTATTCACTGTTTAAAGCGTGTGTGATCTTAATATATATTTGAAATTTAATTTAATTAGAATAATAACTTTGTTTATTTATATTATATTATAGGGTTAAGTTAAATTTGTTAATAAAAAAAGTAACTTTTAAAATTAAACATAACTACTTATTATTGCACGTAAAACTGACTTGAAATAGATACGTTTATAAACTTTAGTATTGCGTAATATAAACAAAAGGTCTAAAAATACAAAAACACTAAAAAGAATCAATTTCTGAACTCAATATTAAAACGTCTAAAAATTATTTCACTTACCTCCTTTTTTAAATTAAATATAATATTTATCACAATACGTTCTAATTTATTTAAAATATTTCAATTTGATTATCACAAAAACGCGCAATTATTTATATAGGTTTTCTATAAAGATTCATTTTTAAATTTATAGTGTACGCATTAAAAATAAAAACGAACGCGTTGTTTATTAGTAAACTAGATTTGCTTAAAAATCACTATTAATTTCAAAAAACAAACATTACCTTAAAACCGTGGAAAATCCAACAATTTAAAACACAAATATTTGATTTAAAAAATGCACAAAAAAATCCCCAAAACACAAAACACGACACGGAAGTTTTCAGTTTTCAAATAAAATACTTTAAATAGATCGATCTTCGTTTAGGCTTGTCATAGGAGTTTAAATAAACAATTAATTATTGCAATAAAAGCACTAGATTGTCATAGAATAGTTCGCTAAATTCTTTTTTTATTTGTACGGGAGCCCGATCGACGCGAGCGGCGACGCGGTCCGAACACGACTGACGCCGGCGTATCCCCGCGCGTAACTCCCTTCCCCTCCTATTTTCACAGGTATAAAATTAAAAAAACCCTATGTATTTTGACAATTTTTTTATTTATTACTAATTTATTGTGCTATTGTACTTTTTGTTTCATTCAATAGGATGCCATTATTGAGTAGGTTGGCTTGTGGGTGTTCGAAACTCGAGTATCTTTACAACATTTGTAATTTGTTGCGCGTTGTTTTATAAGGGACTAGAATATCGTAAAATCATTGCTAATAGACCATAGGTTCTCAAACTTTTTTGGCGAAGGAAAAAGCCTTAATATAATTATAAAAATCTGATTTATATGTATTTATGAATAATCATATTGCAATGTAATATTACGTAATATTTAGATGTAACCTTATAATCTCCCTTTGGTAGGTATTTTTTGCAGTATTTTAGCCCTAGGGTTCCGCGGAACACCACTTTGAGAATGGCTGGACTAGAATATCGTAAAATCATTGCTAATAGACCATTCGCAAAATACTAATTTCAGACGTAATAAAGCTCCCCCTATCCCGGCTATTTTTTTTTTATATTATACTACTTCTTTTCCTTCAGAGTTTGTTATTTTCTATCGTTATCTTCTGGATATTTTTTTCAATACTGTTTCATGTTATTTAGTATATTGTGTTACAACGCCCTCTGTAGTATTAAATAATAAGTAACAAAATTTAATGAAAAATATTTTGTTTTGCTTTTACCTTATAGAAAGCTTACACCTTGAAAGCCTACGTCGCGAATGCGAATAGGTGCATGATCTGTGTGTCATCTTGTTCGCCGTGTATGGTACAATAGCCCATATAAGCACCAGCCCTTCAGTTCTATTTGTTTTCAAATAAATGTACTTAATGTATTTTCTCCCATACAAAAAAAAACTAAATATTTTTTTCTCCCGCATGGTTCTACCCATATACTCCATACTTAATTAGTAACCAAAGGGAGGTATACCAAAGAGATACCAATTTTTTTTTTTAATTTCGCGCCAAAAAAATCCTATGGTTAGGGACCTCGATTTTCCGACCACTGTACGTCGCCCACGCTTTATTAAAAATATGAATGTCCATGCTTACTTGCTACATGGTTACGTGGATAGTTGGGATATGATTTAAAAAAATTAAATTTCGAAGTGTATTGTTTTAATTTACATATGATTGAAGTGTAGACACTATAATAATAAATTCTTTATTGGACACAAAATTGGTACCTACACAGGCGTGATTAATTTGCACTATCTAGAGCAGTGATTCAACTGGGACCATTTGACAAGATTTCTGTCTTTCCATGGACCACCAACTGTTTCATGATAATATACAATAAATATAAATAAAACACAAATAAAATTGCTTAAAATCATATTTAATAACGGAATAACGGAAATAGTATATTTTTTAACGGAAGTGTTACATTGTAGGTAGAAGAAATGATAAACTAGAAGCAGTGGCGGCCTTAGGGGGTGGCGAACGGGGCAATCGCCCGGGGCCTCGCTCTTGCAGGGGCCTCGTTTTTAAAAGTTTCTTTTTTAAAACTGTTAACTTTGTATAACTTTAGCATTTCTCGTCAAATATGACAAATACCTAAACCAAACAACCAGATCTACTTTCGCACACATACTTTTCACGAAAGACAAAAGGCCTCGCAAGGACCTGCTGCCCGGGGCCTCGCAATGGCTAAGGCCGCCACTGACTATAGTAAAATTAAATAAATTTAAGAAGGCTTCGTGGACCACTTCAGCTGCTTTCAGAGACCACCTGTCGTCCGTGGACCATGGGTTGAGAACCACTGATCTAGCGGCTAACGGTGTGAGGGGTTATAATGACTAAATAAACACAATACATGCATTATATAAAGTATATACGTAAATACATACAATATTTATAAGGAAAACTTATAAGTTAATTAAATAAATGAAAGAATTAAGTTATATTTTGTTTTAAGATAATATGTTTGGTGTGCTTATATACTTAGGTACTAGCTTTATTTACATTGTATTACATTTTTATAGTTAATCAAGAATGTACCAACTAATACTAACATTACATTGTACAGGCTATGATTGACGAGTTTCTAGTGATTTCTTCTCGTTATATGTCTTTCAGAAATCTCGTAGATTCTGACTATGCGCAAGAGCCTAATAAAGATTTTTATTTTGATTCTTAATGCCCTGTACTTTGAGCATCAAGACAAGAACAACACAAACATATAAGTCTCCATTAAGGTCTTAAATGCAAAAAACAATTCGCAGAAACAAAACGTTGTTGGGGGAAATGTCGCATTATCATTCTTTTTACAAACTACAAAACAATTGAAAAAAAAGAAGCCAAAACATTGTCACAAATTCCTGGATAAGATTACAATTCTATCACAAACTCATTGTCTATGGATTAGTAACGAAATTTAAAAAACGATTTGGCGCCAATTCCAATGCCATTGTCAAAATCACAACCTGCCAGTATTAAGGGAAATCTATTGTTTCTCTCAAATCGTAGTCACGAGCTGTTTTTATTTATTTCCAATAAATTGACAATATAATCTACAGGTACTATAAGCCGCACAATGTTCAGAAGTACGGTGGCCCGCACTATGCCGGCCTAAGGAGAGACTTATTATTTATTTATTTATTATTCAGGAATAATAATATTCGCCACTTAATCGTATGGTTAGTCAACATGTATAACTACTAATTTAAAAGAACTGACATAGATGCTTTTTCCTACAACAAGCCAAAATACAGTGGGCTTATCACGAATTTAGTCTGGCTTTCGAATCGAGCTGTCACAAGTAAAACGGATCCGTTAGCAATCGGGATCATGAATTTTTACTAACGACTAACGAGCACCAGCTATCTATCAAATGAACGAAAGATCGAGACGTTCGAAAATTAACAAAAAGTATCTAAAATATTGTAGTTCCAAATCCGCACGCGGATATTCTTAACACTAGGTTTACGGGACGCGTCAATTTGACGCATTTTGACTTTTATCAGAGAATTACCAAAAACTGTTTAAATTTTTATTTTATCTCTTTGTATGACTTTTATTCATTGATCGAGGGAAATATATATTGAAGTCTATTTTCTTTAAAAGTATTGAATTACTGAACTTGTCTATGTGGTATACCTATCTCTACGATATGCGTCAAATTGACGCGTTTTAGTAGAAGTATGTATATAGAAAACGTCCGTAAACCTAGTGTTAAAAGTTCCAAGGATAAACAGTAGACCGTACACTTATGATCTTTTCCATGTAAGATTCTGTCGTACCCACTAATGTGGGAAGCCATGGCCCCTTGAACCGTATATTTAAAATTCATAATAATAATTTTAAGCATCTTGACATTTTTAATTGTTCTCTTGTCTCAATTAAAAATCACAATATTTCAATTAAATACTACTAACTATATTTTTTATTATGATTCAATTGTAAATAGTTTTAATGAGTTTTTAAAATATGTTTAAAATGTAACGTTGTTAACAGTTTTACCAGCTTAAATATACCTATTTCTACCAAAACCAAAAAAAGTATATATTTGTTACAAATATATATAAAATAATATAAAGTTCATAAAACTAATTCTTCTGTTATAGATTAAAGAAGATTAGAAGAATTAAAGAAAATGTTACACGCAGTCGGAATTTTAATTTGATCTTGCAAGACCAGTCATTTTGACTGGTCTGGTAAATCTAGTGTTAAGGTAATGTTAGCGCATGCAGTGTTCACAGTGCATAGGGCTTACAATTAGATTATTATAATTCTTAGTATGATATTAATTACAAGTCTAGTTATAGAGCCCTATTTGTGGACCCAATAAATAAATATTGTTTTTATTAAATTGATTTCTTCGAATGTGTTCGCATGGAAAAATATTGCCTCAGAGGAGGCCAGACCTCGCCTTCCACAGCGGCACTTTAATAAAAATGACGACCGTATCAATTATTTAAAATTACGGAACGACCGTTTCTAAGCGGAGGCTGCGCGGCAAAGTCGGGAGCTATAATACACATATACGTATATTACTTGGACATAAAAAGGGTTATTCTTCTATTAAAATTAACTTACGATTAACACTGTGCATAAACCGCAAAAGGTCTAGTTAAAATTTACAGTTACTACTGTCATAATTAATTCTCAGAATAAAATAACTCGATGTCAAATTTAGAATCAATTGTAAAAAATCACGAATCTTAGTCTGGCTTTCGAACCGAGTTCGCTTCAAGCGATTTGTATGGAAATTTGAGCAGCGCCACCGCGTGCGGATTTGGAACTACAATATTTTAGATACTTTTTGTTAATTTTCGAACGTCTCGATCTTTCGTTCATTTGATAGATTGCTGGTGCTCGTTAGTCGTTAGTAAAAATTCATGATCCCGATTGATAACGGATCCGTTTTACTTGTGACAGCTCGATTCGAAAGCCAGACTAAACTCGTGATAAGCCCACTGTTTCGATTCGAAATTATACAAGAATACACCCCGAACCGTTGTCGAGTGAAAATATAATATTATTTATTACGTTGTTGGCTATTCGATTTATTTCTGTATTTATTGAACTTCACGACTATAAACTTTTAAAGACGGTAGGCAGATACATTTCTTTACAAAGTAAATCAGCAAATTGTAGTACTTTTTAATTACTTTTAATACGTAGTCCATCTACATTGAAATACATATTTTTACATTAAAAAAGTATGACATAATAAAAGATCTGACACGAAAAAAACAGTATCAAATCAGCTGTAAATAAAATTAAACCATAAAATACCTTTTACTAGCGACTTCAGCGTTCGATATTTAAAAATCAAACCGAGCCGAGTTCAGTGGAATACGCGCGTTTATTTTCAAATATCATTTTTGTCTAAAATGACATAACTCACACTAGTATATTTATAAAGAAATATTTCTTATGGCGTATTTTTTAAGAGTTATTATTCTATAATAACTTTACTTGTTAATTCCGTTATTAACATGTATCATAACACTTATTCAAGTTTAGAATGTCATAACTATAAATAAATATGTATAGTAATATAGTCTTAAATACTAAGTAATAAAGGTTATTATTCAATTTTGAGATATGTATTTATGACTTTTTAATTTAGGTTAACTGGAAGTTAATGTCAATGGCTTTGTGTGCTTAATGAGGAACATCTTAATATGGATATGACTTTTTAATCAAATAATTATTTTTGTAAAAGAAATTAATATTGAATTTTACATGAATTTTTAATTAAACTAGTTTTTTTTAAATCAAAGTTCATTCTTTTAGTTTTAAATTGAAAAAAGAAGTATTTCTTAGCTCAAATATAACCCAAAATCACTGAATTTTCACATTATTTGTAGGTTTATATTTCCCATAAAGTAGAATTAAAAAAGTACGTATCTTTTTTTGCGATATAGAACACGTAATTTTTTTTTTAGCCAAATAGAAGATCGATCAGAAAGGTGTTCGGTTTGTAGAAGAATGTCCCATATAGATAAAAAATATCTAATTCTGTTGTCTATTGAAAAAATTGTATTTTGAATCATTACCACATCGTAAGCTTTGAACTCGTGGTCGAGACATGACTGATATTATTGATGATTCTCAAGTGACAAATTACTGCTAAAAACTCCGTTTGATATGTCAGTAAAGAACTATATAATAATTGATAGGTATTTAAAAAATGTCATGTCCACTCTATGCCTCACGCACCCAATACCACAATGTCGGTAAAGCAAAAGTGAAAAAATACGTTAATACCGAGCCCTTTAGGCGTACAATTTTTTTTCTTCTATTTTTCAGTAAATGTAATATTTTACAATATTTCTGTGACTTCTGTTTATTTATGTTTCATGTGGGTGTCTCATGTGCCGACTAGGAGTATGGCCTAGCTTCTTTAAACTTTAGGCTTTCTGATCTCAAAGCAGGTGCTCTTGAAGGTGGTGGTAGTGCTCTGGGATAATAGACTAAGCTAAAACCCATCACCAGTCTCTTTAAGGTAATATCTAAGAAGCTAATCAGGTAATAAAAAAATGTATAGATTTTTTTCTAATTTGAAATACACGTTCGTCCATGGAATGTCTATAGGCGTTCTTTTTTCAAATATTCAAATCGAATCACCCAAATTAAGTAGCCATAAACGAAATCAGCTTCCAAATTTGAATATTTCATTTGAACCGCGTGTAAGCGCAGTGATTTGTGTGGGTGACAACGATGTGTGTGTATGTAGTGATGTTGCACTTCCGTTTTTTATCGATATCGATTTGATTTTTTTTGTTTCCTTCTAAATTCAAATTACACGATGACAAACCTAATTTGTGAGAAAGCCATTGACTGCTTCGCCTTATATATTATCGAATCAACAAACCAAATAGGTCCTATAGTATATTTTGTAAAATGCTAGATGAATCAAATAATTTGAATATACTTTTATTTTTATTTATTTATTTGCAATGTTTTTTAATATGGTATAAACTACTTTTCCAGTTAATTTCTAGTATTATCTAATATAAAATAAATAGGGTTCACCAACACTAACCAAATTTAGTTAAGTATCGATGTCGATAAAGACTAAATAATACAGAACAGCACTAACCCTTTTGTCGCGGCGCGCCGTCGTGCGTTGATAAGAAAACATTTTAAATTAGTAGAAATATATTTATTTTTTATTTTTTTATTTATATTTTTTCACCTCCGAGCACAAAACGGGTAGCCGCGCGACCGAACCTATATAAATTATATCATTTTTCATTGGGGACAAGAAACCACGGGCGTAAAAAATGACAGCCATTGAGTTCCAAATTTGAAAGTTTTGCCGCGTTTTTTATACGTTTCCGGAACCGATGGGATTCCTTTGGCCTTGTGACCGGTTATGATATTATGTTATTCGTTTGGTTTTTTTTACATGCAAGCATTTCTTGATTAATTTTTAATTAACTCATTGTTTATTTATAATGTAAACTAAATGTATAATTTGCTTAATTGAAATTAATCGACTTTAACAAAATTCACAAACAGGTAGGTAGGTGGAGAAATTGTCCGATTCGAGAACTAAAGCACAAACAAAAATAAACAGGATTAAATCTCACCAGTAAACCTATCGTTTATTTTTATTTTCTAATATAGTGTTGCCAATAAAATATCAGTTTATTTTCTAATGTATAAAACCAACTTTTTTTGTGTTGCCAGAGTACTATTTCAACGATACACCAAGCTTGACATACCTTAAACCAGCCATTCTCAAAGTGTGTTCCGCGGAACCCTAGGGCTAAAATACTGCAAAATATACCTACCAAAAGGAGATTATAAGGTTCCATCTAAATATTACATTGCAATATGATTATTCATAAATACATATAAATCAGTATTTTATAATTATATTAAGGCTTTTTCCTTCGCCAAAAAAGTTTGAGAACCGCTGCCTTAAACCATACTTTAAACAACTAAGTGTAATATATGTTATTGTATTTATGTAACTTATTTTAAGGACATCAGGAGCGAAGAAATGCCTAACGCCTACTCAGTGAAAAGTTGCTTCGGTAAATATTCCGGCTGCCACTAACCTAACTAGTAATATTAGTTACGTACAACCGCATCCTTCGCGCATACTTCGACCAGACGTTATTATCTAAACATATATTTAATTCCTTTTAAAGTATCATTTACCAACTTTTTTCCCAAATAACATACCTTCGTAAAAAAGATAATTCATTTTAATAATAACGGACACCTCGTTCCAAACGCAGGAAACCCGCCAGCCCGTGTCGACGGCCCGGCCGGGAGTGAGCAAAAAATATCGTCGACGTTGATCTGACAGCCACTGGTAGGCGGGGACTAGGATTTCCCGCCTTTTGCCATCGAACTAAGCCCACCCATTGGCCCATTTAAAAATCGATTCCATTTTATAAATATGTAACCACTTTCATTTGTCTCCGACTAAACGGTCTTCACTCCTTTGCCTCTACAAATGAGAATAAAACCTTAGAGAATAGAATTTAAGTTTAAAATTTCAAATTTCGAATTAGTGTTGTGTCATTACGTCGCTATCGATATTGAATTGTTTTACCGATATGTCTTTGTGTTCCCTTTTGTTTTATTTAATGGCGAATGGGAGTCTTTGATTTTTTGCTCGACATTCGAGTTTATGATGCATTTTTTTTGTTCTCTTTCTCTCTCTTCTCTTGTCTATTGAAATAAACAATGAATGTGTTACTCTGTGATGCGTGGGTGAAATTGTATTAGTAATAAATAAGGTTGGCCTCGTGATTTATGTTATCTTGTGCAATAGCTTTCTTTTGTTTTTTATTTTTACATTCTACCTACATATTTAATAGTACACTCACTATTTGGGACAGAAAACTGTCGTTATTGTATTTATTTATTTATTAATACAAAACAAATGACAGCTGTTGACGGAATGGAATTAAAAAATATGGATAATTATAATACTAACCAAATAAAAAAATTTATGAAGATTTAACAGTTCTATTTATAGATAAAAACTATTATTATTGCAATCAAATAACAACTCACTCTGAATCTAAAGAATGTACATATATACATGGTGTTTGCAATCGAAATGTGATAGAACTCAATGACTTCCCAGTAACAGGCAACTATTAAATACATTTTACAATGTAAAATAGTAGGTCTTTATTTTTCTTTAAAAAAACCCCATATAATTTTTATTATTTATTTACTTTTAGCAATTGGGCTTCAATAGAGCGTTTTTATTCGTCAATACAAATATAAATGCAAATTTGATTTAGCTGCTGTATATTGGCATTGTCCACTTACATACTAATGTCATAATAATATATAATAAATCTACTATGACGTAGAAGAATAGCTGCTGTATAGGGGCATTGTCATCCTATTGTATACCTAAGGGTAAACATAAAATGACACTGGTTAGGTCCAAGCTGAGAGAGACTACAGATATACATAATAATATGCCATGTGACGTATTTTAAATTACGTTTACGTAGCTAGGATTTATGAAAAAAAAAGAACTTATAAATTAGATTAATTCTTTTATTAATTTTATATTATTAATTTTTCAAAATCTTAAATTAAACTTCATATATTTCTAATTTTATCACTAGTCCAAAACTAATATAAACCTAAATATATATAACTCAAAGGTGACTGACTTAGTGATCTATCAACGCACAGAGCAAACCACTGGATGGATCAGGCTGAAATTTGGCATGCAGGTAGACATCCGCTAAGAAAGGATTTTGATCAATTCTACCCCCAAGGGGATAAAATAGGGGATGAAAGTTTGTATAAATCTTATTAGATTTATTTCATTCATTATTACGCAGACGTAGTTGCGGGCAACAGCTAGTTAAGGAATAAAATTTCCCTTTACAGTCGCTATAAATAATTAAAATGTATTCATAATACTATAATTAAATTCTTAATTACAAACTGTGACTACCAAGAACTTTAGAACTACTACTACCTAGAACTAGAGTTTAAGCTTAAAACTACCCTCAAAAGAAATTAAAAACAAAAGTACATACTTAAGTGAAATACTTTATGTATAAAAGCTTAAGTAGAACTACCTATCGATAAATTACAAAAAAGTCACCCCAAAAATCAACAGACATCACTATTCAAAATGAGGATATTTCCCGCCACTTTTCACCGCAGGGTTGCCAGTAATGAATATTAGAATTTACTTTAGGTGCGTTCAAAAATTCCTCTTGCAGTTATTACATTTTTTGTCTTGAACGAGCTTTGTTTTATGGCCTACCTGTCAAATTCAAATAATATATATTTATATTGTTTAGGGAAACGAGACATTTTTTTTTCGATTTTCAAATGGATACAATTTTTGTAGGTATTGTATAAGCGTTAGAAAGAGACCGCAGTGTCGTGAACGGCAAAGGAGATATCTGCATCCCTTTCACACATGCCTCAACTTCGACACGATAAGAATATAGTTATCCCTTTCTAATGATTGTTTCTTACAGTCCAAAGTCCAATCTGTATCCATTTGAAGATCGTTCGTTTGTACTTAATATGCAGAGTTTTGATTTCTCTGAGCATGCTTTTATTTAAATATATTTCAATACTCATACTAATTTAGAAGTCATTATATGTTTTTAGTTATATAGTTAATAAATAAATAATCCCTTATTGTATATATTTGTTATGGGTGTTTTAAGTTTGTGTTGCACCTGTCCTAATTAGGTCTCAAAGCATTATATAGGTATTTAGTTTATTTATTATTATTACATAGTTAATACGAACATGGGACGCAAATTCAATAGGGTCACAAAATAATTCAAAAGCGGTACAAACCCCATATTTTGCAGACATGTGGCGAGATTGCGTTTAAAATTAGGGGCCGTTGAAAGTACTTCTAGAGTATTTCACGCTTCAATTGCAGGGGTAGGTAGCATGAATGGGGCGGTTAACACACTCATCCCTCTGTTAGCGCGTTTGTTATAAATAATTAGCAACAAATGTTAATTTGAAAGATTTGTTTGTTCGGTTTTTACCTGAAAGAAAAAGTGATTATTATAATAATAATACTATATTATTAAACATCAAATGAAAAATCTTTATATTGTGTAAGCCCTTTAGGCTATTCGCTATAGTCTACGAGGTTTCGGAAAGGCATATGACGAGAAGAAATCATAAGAAACTTGTTAATCATAATCTGTACAATATAATATTTAATAGTAGCTGTACAATTCTTGGTTAGCAAAAAAAAGTAAATATTTCGTAATTACTAATTTATAAATTAAAATACATTTATTATGTTCATCGAGTTCGATAAAAAAAGAAAAACAAACAACACTTATTAGCACAGAACATAGTTTTAGAAAACATTTTAATTTGAATTAAGAACGTGTTCGGCTTCCGCTGCGTTCGGCCAATGACAAAGCGTTTCCGCTTCATTGTGCCGCGATCGAGAGACGGGATAAAATCAAAAATAGAATATTTGATTCTCACTTGTTTAATGTCGCAGTGGTTGTGAACCTTTTTCAAATACAAAATATTACATTTAATGTTATTTCACTCGAAACAAAAAAAAAACACGAGATAATTTCATTAAAGATAATTCTATGTTATTAATAAAAACATAGTTTAAAGTGAAATATAATAATGTTTGTTTTTATATTGATAATTTAGTAATAACTAATCATTTGCAAAGAGGTTTGTTATAATTGTACAACATTGTACCTAAATAAAAAACAAAGACCAAAGGTTGACAACCTTTTTACCTGTGTCCATAGACAATAAATTATTATGCTTTTGCGCTACCGTTCGGGCGGCACGGACCTTACGCATACAACCAAGTCTAATCCATTACCATGATTTATGATTCACCATGAAGGTTGTACAACACAAAAAAAAGGTACAATAAAATATTGAGATCAATTTGTTCAAATTAAGCATTAATGTTGTAATGATGCTTGAGTCTAATTTAAATATTGTAAACAAATATTTTTGCTTTTTACAACGCGTGCATTTTTCCTTTTTAACCATACACTAATATATGTGTTTATTAATGGCCTCAGATATCTATTAAAGACAATTCTGCCAATGTCGAGTATTCGATAAGAAATTATAAAATTTTAATTCACACGTAAAACCCTCATGTCAAAAAGCAATCATTCAATGTCACTATATTGGAAATCAGCATATCGTCCGGACTTTGACTCCTTTAGTTGACATTTAGCAAAATATAATTTTTAAAAATAATAAAACATAATTCCTTACAATAATAACAGAAAATTATAGTTAAAATTCCGCGAACCACAAACAATACGTCTGAATCCATTGCCTTCGTAGAATAGAGAACAACAAATTTAACAAAAAACAGAGACGTTTTGGAAAACTATCAAGCGGCTGGTCGATATGTGTTGAAATTAAGTTTTATTGGTTTATAATTAAATAGGAAGCTGTTAAATGCACAGATTTAAGTAATTAATTTAATATTTGATGAAACATAGTTTGTTATAATGTTAGTTTATTTCATTATACAACATAAAATTCGGTTTGCAACTGGCATGTCTCACATTGTAACTTAATTTATTTTAAATATAATTAGTTAATTTACAAGTTTTGTGTGATAAATAGTGATTATTGTGCGTTATATTGTAGATTGTGTTTAAAAATTACAATTTTGTTCGCTTTTACGACTCTTTATTTATTTGCAAATTTATTTTAGTTTTATCTTTTCTATTGTAAACTAAAAAAATGTATGCATTTATATTTTTAGCGACCCTTTATTCTTCATCGTAAGTATTAATACAATTATTAATAAAAAATCTATTCCGAGGATAACCTCAAAATTTTGTGTCCAAAAAATTTGTTTCACTACAATAAACTGACGTTTATTTATATTACGATTGCTAATTGGATTGTATTGATTCAAATTCAGCTATGTATGGGTTTGGAATAGGTATCTAATTTATGCCTAGTCATTGTCGAAAAACTTTCATCTAGAAGTTTCCATGTCAATGTAATTTGTGTTTGTTTCATCACAAAGAAAAAATAGATTTATAATAGAATATTGGTTGTCTTGATACCTAGTACACATGAACAGGAGATGTAGTCTCGCTTTACAATCATCTGAACCAGTTGTATGAGATCTACATAGAGTTGACTGTAGACATCTACAATAGCTATCTGTCAAATTTTATAGTAGCCTTGTATATGACCATACTCTGCTAAATGTTATCCTAGAATAATCTACAGTTGACAAGGGACACCTTGTTATACCTGTGGGCTTATCACGAATTTAGTCTGGCTTTCGAATTGAGCTGTCACAAGTAAAACGGATGTGTTAGCAATCGGGATCATGAATTTTTACTAACGACTAACGAGCACCAGCATTCTATCAAATGAACGAAAGATCGAGATGTTCGAAAATTAACAAAAAGTATCTAAAATATTGTAGTTCCAAATATGCACGCGGTGGCGCTGCTCAAATTTCCATACAAATCACTTGAAGCGAACTCGGTTTGAAAGCCAGACTAAAATTCGTGATAGGCCCACTGACTGCTGATGCTGATCCCAAAACATGATTAGGTCACTTCACGGGTACTACCCCGGGTCGGCAGACTGGGTTAATAACCATCATCAATCTGCATACCACTCGTAATCTAAATACTGTCATAATCACCTTCCAGGGCATTTCTACTCGGAGCCTCCATAACAGCCGGTCTGTTTATGTTCCATGTGGCCGTTGTACCTTTGATATTTAAGTATTCGAAGACATTCCAAAGAAGTCTGGTGTTTGCTAATTTTGGTAAGTGTTCAGTAGCTAAGTATTAGGGTAGCTATATATATATAGTTTCCAACTGACTATAGTTTCAGCTTCAGAATCATATTGATTCGTTTCTATTGAAATAATCTCTGATACTTATTTAATTACTTAAATGCGAGCGAAGCCGCGGGTAAAAACTAGTAATTCATAAATCATATTATTCAGAAGAATTGAAATTAGATCAGATAGGGCATGTAGTAATAGATACCTTCTATCTATAGCTATTTATGTATAGTTCATCCTGATCTTGAAAAGTCTGGTATATTTTGGGTGGTTATTAAACAATAATTATTTCAGTTACATATATGTTTTGTTTATTCCAGTGTCATGGCCTCTGCATGTGGATTTTGAGGAACCATCAAAATCCGGCATTGAAGGGGGGAGGAATTTGTCTATCGAATTTCAGTCTAAAATAGATAGATGCAAAGTGAAGATTGGTGAGTAGACACTTTTTTGTTTCTGATGCATGTCCTGAACACAAGCTGTCTTATATTATGGGTCAGGACTAGAATAACACGGACAAAACATATATTATTTATTCACTTTAGTAATTGGACTCCAATAGAGCGCTTTTACTCCTATATTTATTTTGGCGAGTAAAATCACTCAGAGCCCAATTACTAAAGTGAATAAATAAAAAATAATATTTTCTTATTACTACTATTAATCTCTTTATATAGCTTTTACCCATAAATATGTATCTAAGTATATATATATATATTATTTTATGTATTGTGTTTATTTAGTTATTATCACCGCTCACACTGACAAAGGTTAGTTAGTAGATAGTATGCGTCAAGACAAATTACTGAATGTTATAGCGGGAATTATAAGCAAAATAATTTTAAATACTTTCCTTTAATATGGATTTCCGCAAAGTAACGCCTCAAACAACTAATTATATATGTATGATTTTTGTGTAATAAAGAGTATTATTATTTTTAAAGGAAATTATTTAGAATTATTTTCCTTATAATTCCCGCTACATTAGGTTGATGAAGGAAAATAACCTCCACCAACATAACGCGTTTCGCCACTTCACGCGGCATCACCAGGATACGTGTGGTCGCTTCGGCTTCACTTCGACAACATTGTATTTATTATTCATGTTTTTCAGGTATATGGCATATACTACCAAAATCGACATACGAAAGACTGAAACATGACTTGCAGCCGGATATTGATAAAGAGAAGCTGAATATAATATTAGATAATGAACTGTTTACAACAAGATCGCCTATCATTTTGTATTGTCATGGTAAGGCCTGTAGCAGGGTAGGCGAACCTTTATGCATGATGCCATCAAATAATGTTGACTTTATAATTATTGGAAAAATAATAATAACTCAAAACTTTTAATTTAATACAAAAAAAGGTATATTCAGACTAGTCGGTAAAGCCGACTATCCGGCCACTATCGTAGTCGGCGACTAATCGGCAAAAAGCGCCGACTATCCGGCTTCTTACTTTGTGTCTATTTCTCAATAAAATGTATGTGTTCCTTCATTGTAAAGAAAATATATTGATGACATTTATCAAACAAAATTAGTATCTTAATTAAAAAACAAATCAACATAATATTTAATGACATATATTGCAATACTGCGTGATAATATTTGAAACTATCGTCAAACTAGTGAGCTGTAAAACTCAAAAAAAATTTTTTGTTATTTATATTTGTTTACATGTCAGTAGTGACTGAAATTGCAGCGAATCAGCTGTAAACGAAGCGTCACGGGAATCCCCTAAACCGTAGTCGGCTTGGCCGATTAGTCGGCCGACTAGTCGGCTTATTTACAACCGACTAATCGGCTAGTCGGCCAAAGTCATAATCGGCACATCTCTAATATTTTGCAATGTTTAATTTAAATCGCTCGTCATAAAACTACTTTACAATTTTTTCTTAGTGCATAATCAAATTCTGACCAGTGCCAGTGACGTGCACAAAATATTGTGTTGCGTGCCATTGGAAATGAAATGAAATTTAAAAGACTTATTAAAAGATAAATGGCCTAGTGTGACTGAGATGATTGTGTGTATGTTGGTATACTGAAACAGGGTGTCCCGAAACTCAACGTCAAGCGGGTACAGGGCGATCGGCTAGGTTATACCAGTAGTGTAAAAAATAAAATAAAAAATCCATGTTACTCGGATAAGTGTAAATAGGATTTTTTAAAATTTTGAAAATCGACACCCTAGATCACATATTTAGGTGCTGTGTTCACAAATTTGTGAACAACAAGTGTTTTTTTTTAAAATATGATCCTTAATAACTAAGCTATTCATTGCAGTCACAAATTCAACAATGTATGTAATTTAGTAAAAAAAAAATAATTTTATTGAGTCATGGTTGAAAAATGTTTTGTTTATCTAACTTTGACACCTCGTCTTTAAAAAAATAGCCCATTTAATCAAGGTTTCAAAATGGTACATCACAAGTATACTAACATTATATTGTAAGGGATATGATGATAGGTTTTAAAACTAAAGGAGACTGGGTTGCTGGACTCGGTACACCTATTCGATGTCGGTTCAGCTGGAATTGATATTTCGCCAGCAGTTTGAGCTTCCCTCTCCTTCTGATCTCTAATATAATAAAAAATTGCAGGTAATTCCAGCAGTAGAGGCGCTGCGCACAGAATTCAATTATATAAATTCTTTCAACAAATGGACTTTCACACTATAGCCTTTGATTATAGAGGTAATTTTGCTTTTTATAGCGCGCTTCTTCATAGGAAAATAAAACACGTGAACATCAGTAGACATCTTTAATTACCATAAACAACCATACTCTCTGAACCATAGAGCGATCACCCACAGGCTAACTTAGACCATATACCAAATTTTTTTAGAACTTTCATGTAATGTAAACAAACTGACCTACTGCTATTATTTATGGTATAATGACAGATCTAGGGATGGGCATATATAAAGGTGACCGATTGATCAAAAGTAATATAAAATAAAACGTATTTTGATATTAATTCTCTTTATTCGATTCGTCAGAATTAGAGTAACTGTAAGATTCACTAGTATCAAAATTCGTAATGTGTAGCAATAAGTCGTCGTAAAATAGTAACCAATAAACAGAACAACGACGAAGAAAGTACGCGCACACGCCATGAAAGACAATGAACGAGTGAGATTTGCGATATAAAGGTTTGTTTACATAACATGAAAGTTCTAAAAAATTTTGGTATAGATATACATTACACTGCTAATAGTATTTTAATTTTGTTTTTTATGTTTGTGACTCTTTTTTTATTATTATTTTTCCCCTTCTTCCTTACATCTATTTGGTTCTTGTTTTATTATTTTTATGTATTTTTATTATTTTATCAAAATTAATTTAATTTTTACTCTACATACTAAATAATGTCAGCTTAAACTGAGTTGTCACATAGAATTAATTATATTTTTTATCCATAGAGAAGTATCTTTAAGTAGTAGTTATCTCCATTATGCAGATGACAAGTGTTGACAGGGTATTCCATTTATAAACTGGCTACTTTGAAATCTGTTTCAGGTTACGGTGACTCGACAAACATAAACCCGAGTGAGCCAGGTGTCGTCGAAGATTCGTTGGTGGTTTACGAGTGGCTGTGTAACAATATTGCCAAATACAATCGTGATCCAGAAGTGTACGTGTGGGGGCACTCGCTAGGTGAGCAGGTTTACTGGCATCTGGAGCTGGTGTGCTTGATGATACAACTGTTATATCAAATTGAACATTGCAAGTTTATTATTATATAAAAATCAATAATTATTATATTTTATATATTTAAAACTTAGTACATATTTACCAGGTGGGCTTAATGCTAGTAACGCTGATAGTGGGCAGGTAGCATTCTCTACCAGCCATTTAAATATTTATTAAGAAAAAATGTGAAGGGAGGGAAACATTAATAAATAAGATTACTATAACATGTATCAGCGGTTGTCAAACTTTTTTGGCGAAGGAAAAAGCCTTAATATAATTATAAAAAACTGATTTATATGTATTTATGAATAATCATATTGCAATGTAATATTTAGTTGAAATATTTAGATGTAACCTTATAATCTCCCTTTGGTAGGTATTTTTTGCAGTATTTTGGCCCTAGGGTTCCGCGAAACACACATAACAATAGTAATATAATTTACATAGATACATATACATACAAAGTCATACATACGATATAAGTGTGATGTCAGGAATATCATGAGTTTTTTAAAAACGAGCCTATTAGCAGTCTATTGGCACCTGGAGCTGGTGTACCTGATGTTCCACCTGTTATGTCAAATTGAATACTGCAAATTTGTTATAAAAATCAATAATTATTATATTTTAGGCACGGGAATATCGTCTAATATGTTGGGTAATATACAATCGTTGTCCGAGAACTTGTTGGAGCGAGACAAACCTCTGCCCCTCCCAAAAGGGTTGATACTTGAAGCGCCGTTCAGTAACCTGGCCGATGAGGTCGCTAAGCATCCGCTGTCCAAGGTTAGTATGATTGAAAAACTATTTTTGATATAGCGACAATTTTGAAAAACATTTGTGGTGTCGTGAACGCCAAAGGAGATATCCGCATCCCTTTCACACATGCCTCGACTTCGACACGATACTAATACAGTTATCCCTTTCTAATGATTGATGATTAGAAGTTTACCCTAATCTGTTTCTTTCAGTTAGTAACATGGTTGCCTTATTATGAGAGGACGATCGTCTCACCGTTCCGTGACTGCAGGGAGTATTCCTTCAATTCTGATATTCATCTGAAGAAGGTTCACACGCTGCCTATACTCATTTTGCATGCTAAGGACGACGTTATAGTGCCTTTTGATGTCGGTGTTAAGGTAGTAATTTCAGTATAACTTGTAAGTGTAGTTTCTGGGTCTTTTGTCCCAGGGTAGTGCCACCACTTTCACCACGATGAGTTGACAGTCGATAATCTTCAAGTGTAAAGCTATTATAAGTAAACAAGTTTACTATGGGTGTCAGGACTAGACCAACACAAACATGTATCACATGTCCAAAATAAATATTAAAATTTAAAGAAAGACATATATTTCTTTCAAACGGATATCAAAACCGAGTTATTATATAATGATTTATGTGTATATATAGAAGTAAAATGTGTCATTTTTTTTGACGTGACAACGTCTTATAATTCGAAATGTGTCATTTTTTTTCGGCACATCAACTTGAGTGATTATACTATAGTAAATTTTCTTTTGAAAAATGCTACCATTCCATCAGTATTTTCTTAAGACGTTGTCACGTTCAACTATCGTCAGTAAACCGACTTTACAGACAACCGATTTTTTCATAAGATTTAGCATACAACCCACTGAGGTAGTAACTAGCTATATACAATTGTTATTCGTTAATGATATATAGTATAGAGGGGGTTTACACTGTGGTTTAGCTAATGTTTACTTAAGTTGTAATCAGTGGGCTTATCACGAATTTTAGTCTGGCTTTCGAACCGAGTTCGCTTCAAGCGATTTGTATGGAAATTTGAGCAGCGCCATCGCGTGCGGATTTGGAACTACAATATTTTAGATACTTTTTGTTAATTTTCGAACGTCTCGATCTTTCGTTCATTTGATAGATTGCTGGTGCTTGTTAGTCGTTAGTAAAAATTTATGATCCCGATTGCTAACGGATCCGTTTTACTTGTGACAGCTCGATTCGAAAGCCAGACTAAATTCGTGATAAGCCCACAGTACCCTGTTACGGCATTCGTAGTCATCATGTCGTGCTACTTGGTGATCTTCATGTTTTTTTTAGTTATTTAACGCGATAAAGGAGTCTCGGGGGGATAATGGTGGTTTTATAAAGCTACACGCCTACGAACCTAGTTTGGGATTGGGGCATAAGCACATATGTAATGCTAATGATTTGTCAAAAGTTGTTAGGTGAGTGACTTACCATACCACTATCAATTTGGATGTTGTACATTTGTATATTGAGGACGGTATAGTGGAGGTGACTGTTAAGTGTATTGTTGTTTTTAAAGGAAAAGAGATGAATTGAGAGTTGAATTTTTTTATTTTAGGTTATATTATTAGGTTCAAGCTTTATCTATACTATTATATAAAGAGGAAACATTTGATTGTTTGTATGTATTGAATAGGCTCCGAAACTACTAGACCGATTTGAAAAATTCTTTTACCATTAGAATCGTAAAAAATCCCTGATGAACATAGGCTATAGAATTATTTTCAATTGTTTTCTTTTTAAGAAATATTACATTTTAAGTTCACACAATTCGATGTCTATGATATTTCTTTTTTTTTTTTTGTTCCATTTTAAGGCAAAGGGATCGAGCCCATACAGCCAGATATATTGTATTTCACTTTATTTTAAGTTCACACAATTCGAAGTCTGTGCCTAATTTTGGCGGGCAAATATGCTGTCAGTAAGATATATTTCATTTTATTTTAAGTTCACATTGTAATTCATATCTAATTCAATGAAAATAAAAGCGAAAGTTCTCTCGAAATCCGCTTGACATACAAAGATGAAATTTGAGAGGGAGGTAGTTTATAGTTAGTTGACGTCTGCAAAGTACTGATTTTGCAACAGGGCCAGATTAGGGAGTTGTAAGAGCTCTCGCAGGTTTGTATATTTTTTTGCTACAAACTAGAAATTTGACGGAGAGGCAGTTAGTAGATTTTGCAACAGGGGTGTGGAAGGCATTTTCTGTTGACTGAAATATGAAACATCTTTAAACTTCATAGTACTTTATATCTTCATTATTACGCAGACGTAGTCGCGGGCAACTGCTAGTTATCTATAAGACATCTAACGTATAAGATTTGATTACATTAAAAATATTTATTTTTCTTTTTCAGCGAATTTATCGCTTCGAATCAATAATTGATCTGTCAATTGAAGAGTTAAACAGTTTAGTTTGAAGTATTTCTCTGCAGTATTTAATATTAGGCCGGCATAGTGGGCCTGATTGCCGTCTGTGGGCCGCGTACTTGGTTTTTTTTTTCAACACCAGTCGAAGTTTATTTTTTCGTTCTTAAATTAATAATTTATTAAATTTATTTATTGAATGTTGTTTTTTATTTACACGAGTGTTTTCTGTTCTGTTATAGACATGATAATAAAAGGATGTCATAGTGGTTATTTTGTCTATGATCTATTTTGGTAGTGATGGGGTAAAAAAATAAAAATTGTGATAAATTACTTAATTGTAATACATTTCAATTGTTTATTTACTTTTGGGATTTTTAAGACATGAAATGCTCAACTATAGTATAAATAAATTTTAAAACTAAAGTATTTAATTTAAAAAATGGGTTTTAGTTATTTTTAAGGTGTACACAAAATAGGTACTAGTTTTAAAAATTAACTGACTGAATTGAAAAAGTATTTAGTTTCCAAATGTTTTCACACAACAGATGAGTATTTCAATGATTCAAAACAGTAAATAATAATTTGTATGTATTTTAAAAATGTATTAATTTGATTCCTATGACGTATTATAATTATGTAATCAATTTTGTCAATAGTTTTGCCAGCCATGGGTTGAGGGTGGGGCAGCAGTCTAAAATAATATGTAACTAGCAAATACTCCCCAAAATCCCGGTTAATATTTTCATACAAAAAGATTACACCCACACCCTATAGCACCCTGTATATGTGTCTTCTGATCGCATTTTTTTTGTGTCGAGTGTGAACTTTCTTGCAGATATTAAGTATTGTAGTTAGGACCTAGATAATTAAGTTTTTTTAGATTTGATTAGGTACTTTACAGGTTAAAGCCAGGGTGGGGCAAACGCAATTAATTGTTTTTGTTTATAATTCCAATTAGTCGCATATTCTCGTGACGTCACGCTGAGGTTTGACCCTTAATACTGTTATTTTTATAGATCACGGTCGGTTGAAGATAAAGTTATCATTATTGTAAATAATCAATGTAGGTACGGCGACTGGACGTGTTTTTTGTTCGTTTTCCCTTTTAAATTTGAAATTGTGAGTATTAAATATTAAAATTTACTTAATGATTTTGATCTTTGCTAATTTGAATTGTTAAAAGTAATAAAAAAAAATTCTTTTTAAAAAAGCTGCATAGGTTCATTCATTTGTCTTTATTTGACAATTATTTTTTTTAGTTTGACAATTGTCACGCCAAGAACTTTAGTTAAATTCTGCCAATACGATTATTTTATTGTAGTTTTTTTTAAGTAATAAAACAGAAATTTCTTTTACAGATGCTCGTGATAATCTTTATAATAATAATAACGATCGCGAATGCAGATGTAAAAGTAGAACTATTATCGTTTAACAGAACTATACAATTAAAATATCAGGGCGACTATGCTAGAAAATTAACCGACTACGAAATAGCAAAGTTTAATATAAGTAATGAAAATTTAAAGATCGGTGCCGCCAAATATCTTGGCAAAAAACCGGATCACATTTTCCTATCGAATCCGACTCCTTGGGGTGACATTTTTAAGAAATACAAATGGAAATAAGTGTACACGACCATAAAAATAATAAAAACAGAAATTAAAAACACAAGTTTTGTTCCAATAACTATTGTGACGCACGAAATTGTGAATAACTCATCGAGAATAAAGATTTACGACACGGATATTATGCAAAAAGTAAAAAATACAGTTCAAATACAATGGAATTATGATGATTTAAACGAATACAGCGATTTTAGTGTCGATTTTAATATTAAGTTTGAAAATACGTCTTTAAAATTCAAAAATCATTTGGGAGATAACAGTTTGAAGTATATAAATTATTATATTGGAACGCAGAATAGCGCGAAAGTCCGTTTGGCGCCAACGAGAAGTGTCAAATCAAAATTGCATGCTTTAAAAGGTTATGTTTTATCAGAGATTGATTATGAAATCGGTCTATATGGCGTAGTAGCGACAAATTTTGCTAAAAAATATGGAAAACATTATTTTTGGTCAATACCCGTAGATAGAGTGTTGTCATATGCTAATTTAACTACGGGATTTAAGGTTAAACAATTGGTGAAAATGACCTTCTACTGTGATGCTAGGCTTGTTACATTTGACGCTGGGATTAAGGAAGCTGTATAGCAGATATATGGAATAATTAATTCATAATAAAAAATAAGAAAAAACCAACCTTTATTTTTACCTACGATTAATTTTCTGAACAAACATTTCATGACAAAACAAAATATCTACGATTCTATTATTTATTTTATTCACTTATAACTTTTCTATATATATAAGTACCTATATATTATTATTTTATGTAATGTATGTATTGTGTATATTTAGTTATTATTTTCTTCACATTGCACCGAATATCACCGCTCACACCAACAAAGGTTAGCTCGTAGATAATGCCGACGGTATTAAGCTTGCCTATGTGAAAAAAAAAATTATTATTTTTTGCAATAAAGGATTGATTGATTTATTTTATTTAATTAAAACGCTAAACACGTCTATCCTCTTTAATAGTTAACAAGGGACTGAGGTATATTATTTTTATCTTACGATAAGATATTCTTGCTTACACGGAGTAATTATTATTATTATTTTTTTTAAATTAATTTCCTTTAGCAATTGAGCTCCAATAGAGCGCTTTTACTCGTCAATATAAATGGAATAAATTATTACAATCAATTTGATTTAGCTGCTGTATACTGGCATTGTCCACTTACATACTAATGTCATAATAATATATAATAAATCTACTATGATGTAGAGGACTAGCTGCTGTAGGAGCATTGGTATCCTATGTACTTCTTATATATAATAAACCGTATATATAAGTATATAATTTATTATGTAGGCGCACAAAATATTACAAACAGCCGACGTGTGTTTTTTTAAATTATAAACGCAAGTATTGAAGACGTGTTTAGGAAAAGCTTATAACAAAATTTAATATGAGAATTAAACGAGATACACTTGTGATGACCTCTTCGTGTAATGTGTGATGTGACCTCGAATAGTAGAGGCCGGTTGTTACAAATCAATTATAACTGTTAGTTAAAAATAACCGCTGAATACTGTTCGACTGTATCGACAACACTATGGTACATAAATTGTCACAACATTATTACATTATTACATATTCGCAATTATCCTTGCGTTATAGTATCACATGAATAGAGAAGTGACATTTTATTGCAGATTATCGCAGTGTAAATTTAGTTCATTTTGTTGAAAGTAATACAGTTATTAATGACTTCGCATTTTACGACTGTCTTGAAATGAAATGAAATGAAATTAGTTTATTAGCATAAAACTGAAGGCGTGCACTTGCTCATCGTCAGACTCTACCGTGACTTCGGAAAGACATATGACGAGAAGAAGACCACAAGTAACTCGCCAATCATAGCCTGTATATGAAATAATTAACAAACAAAAAACTGAATTTTAATTCAGAAAAAAAAATTAAATAACAATTCATAAATCACATAATTCACAATAATACATTGTGAATATATCTTGTGGGTGCACCTAAAATATTAAGTAATGATTTTAAATTGTGGAAATTTTTAAGAGTAATGGTATAGTTTCAATTTAAAAAGTAAACTGTCAAAGTGACATTACGTTTATATGACAAAAAAATCCAAAACTAGATGGTTTTTTCTTACGAAATCAAACTTAATGAATACATTAATTAATTTAAAACACTAAAAAATTTAGATCAAACAATCAATACAGTCTAATTAACCGAGGTTTAAACTAAGTTTAAGTTTCTTGAAATAACGAACCCAGTTTAAAGTTGTCACATTTTGAATAGTACTTTTACTGCGAGGCTTTGATGGCCAACTAACTAATTTATCATGTTTCTTTTGTATTTGAGACGCAGGTTTGATTCCTACGACTTCGCATCTTATATTGAGTTTGGACAAATTTAGGTTTTACACTCCATTTAACGACAAACTCCCTAAAATATCAAAATTATACACCATACAATAATACACTCTATGTAGCATCACAGCCACTCTAAATAACGACAACAACACGTCATTAGTAAGCAATAAACAGTACTTTCTAAGTTGCAGAAATCAAAAAGACTGCAGTTGTGTACGTTCTCTACTTAATGCTAACCTATGCATCTCGGAGGTCATCAAAATGACATTTTTAACATAAAAATTCTTATTTTAGTTCCAAATTTGAGGAGTCATCTATTTTTGTAATATTTTCAAAGACTCGATTTAAAAAAAACATTGATACGGATTAATTCTATATTTGAAAATAAGTAGGTAAATAAAAGAATTCGAATAACGTCAAAAATATTTGAATTAAGAATTATTTGTTTTGTCTTACCCTTTTTAATAATAATATCAAAGGCTCATAGACGTGTGCAGCTTTGTTTAGCAATTGAAAAATAAAAACAGTTTATATAAATTCTTCATTGTTGTATTGAGTATCACAGAAATAATTTGTTTTTTTTTTCATGAGATTTAGAATTATATTTTGTAGCTATTACAATAAAATAAAACTATGTTAATACCCGAACTATATCTTGTATATCTCAAAACTATTTCAACAAAACACATAAATCATTAGACGCATGTCAACACACTTAATCGATATAATAAACCTAACAATGGCGTATCCATTGCATCGCAACCATATAAATAGGATGTGCAACTTCGAAATAGTATCACTTCGAAATTAGCTTTCGTAGCGTTAGTTAAATAAATAGAAGATAGCTTAAACAATGGAGATAGCAGCTATTTTGGCATGTCTCTTAGCACTAACTAGAGCTGAACCACCTATCGGGTAAGTTAGGTTAATCTAGACCAGAGGCGGCTCGTCCTAAAGAGCGCTGGTGCAGTGCACTCCCACGAAAATTACAGAAGTAATCTATATTTCTTCATAATACATACTATCCTTACATTACATTCATTCTATTCTACTATGCCTATACTATGCCTAATAGTATATTATATTACCTATATCTACGCCGCTGTAATATAAGTTCTGTAATTTTCGTGGGAGTGCACTGCACCAGCGCTCCTTAGGACGAGCCGCCTCTGATCTGGACTTTAGTAATCAACTTGAGAATTGATAAATTTTATATGTTAAAGCGATGGTTATCCATCGTCTAGATCCAGCAGTGATCATGGTTACCCATCATCACGGTCAGGACATGATCATCACAACGACCACGCTTCATCACAATCAGGCTTTGGTGATAGTTATGCCTCCGCAAGATCAGGCCGTGATCATCATCATAATGACTTTGAGCGAGGTGCATCCAATAGCTACCTTCCACCATCAGCTCGCAGTTTCTCACCATCGCAGTCGTATGGAGCACCTTCGGCTCGTAATGAACCTTCATCACAATATGGAGCACCTGACTTCAGGAGTACATTGGACCAGCAATACGGGGCTCCAGATTTTAGAGGAGCCTCCGATAGTTACAGCGCACCACGCTCGACATATGGAGCACCTTCCTCCAGGAGTAACAAGGCACAAAGCAGAGGGTTGTCTAACAAGTACGGAGCACCCAGGAATAGTCCGTCATCACAATACGGAGCACCCAGAGGCCTGTCACAAAGCTACGGCACTCCCGAACACAACGCTCGCTCCAAAACCTCCGCCTTTTCCTCATCATTTGCGTCCTCAAGAGGAGCGCCCTCACAGCAATACGGAGCGCCATCAGCTCGTGGGCTGTCTGACACATATGGGGCGCCGGGAAGAAGTGGCGGAATGCCATCTGACACTTACGGAGCACCAGACCAACACGAGGCCGAGAAGTTCCAAAGAGCATTGGATGAGCTACTGAGTCAGGTAAGAATATATTATTATATGTACGTATATGACATATGACTGACAGTGCGTGTGTGTATAGGAGCCTGCAAATTACGACTTCGGGTACAAAGTGAGCGACCACGAGAGCGGCAGTGACTTCGGGCACATGGAGACGCGGCAGGAGGACCGCGCTCAGGGGTCGTACTTTGTGGTCTTACCTGATGGCACTAAGCAGGTAAATGGGACTCTTCGTCATCGCCAGCGACTTCTGGAAGCATGTTCATGTGGTATTGCGTGCAGGTGGTGGAGTACGAAGCTGATGAGCGTGGGTTCAAGCCGAGGATCTCTGTGGAGCGATTGGATGGAGGATATGATGACAATGCGCATGATGCTGCAGGAAGGAGCAGCGGAGGACCATATTGAATATTAAAAAAAAAACCTAGATAATTTCTAATTTGAAACGTTTTTAAATGTAGTAATTCAAATTTATTTATTATTTTATTAGCAAATTATAAAAATAAAACAAAAAAAAAATAGTTTTATAAGTATTGAAATAAAATTTTTGAAAATTTATTTTTGTATTTAATCGACTTCCTGCATTAAAAACAATTTCTGAACTGATCTATGCGTAGAGATGTTTATGTTTTGTCGTACGTTTCTAGCTTCATTCAAACTAGACAATCTTATAAATGTTTTTGTTTTCCGTCGACCACGGAAAACAAAAAACATTGTGTATGAATACAAAAATATGTACGGCCACGCCCCAATGTTTCGATGTTTTTGTGTAATGTTTCGAAGAAACAACCAAAATACACAACAACAAACAAAAAGCAATATAACAAAAAGAAAACTTAATCTAAAACTGAATTTTATTTTATTTATTGTTAGATTTATCTAATAGAATATTTATTTTTAAATAAATTGCAAATATATTGTGTTTTAGAATCAAATTACAGTTTGCCATTGTAAAAAATTTGGTCGTGTATAGTCTAGTTATAAATTAGTAAACGTTTACGTCACTAAAGAAAACGGATGGGCGCGAGTGGGGCCCGCGCGAATTTATCGGGATAATTATTTAATTATACTTAAAAATGGATGTAGTTTTCGGCGAATTTGATCTAAAACAAGCGGAAGCTTCTGGTAGCGGCGTAACACTCACGAAGACTCAAGCGTTCGAGCAAAATGTAAATACTGAAAATGTTTCCGAGTTTTCTTCGTATCAATTAGGCGAAGAAGATGATTTGATGTCTTTCACATTGACAACAAAAGACCTATTAGCAGCTAATTATAATTTTGGAAACGATTCACCTAGCCCTATACAAGCTGAAGAAGATCCTAACCATCCAACGTTTTATAATGTCACAAAACCATTTTGCTCAGAATTGGTTGACCCCTCCAAACTTCCTGAGGCATTTGCCCCACTCAACACGATATGGGGTACGAAAGGCGGGAAGAAAGATAGGTTAAAAGCTTTTCTTGGAGTAGACGATACCACTTTCTCCGAACTCGAGAAACATTGCGATCCTAACAGAGCAGCGATTGATGAATCTCCAGAAAATATTGAGACAGATATGTTACTTCATTTGAACTTGGAGAAAAGGCGTAGTAAGTCGGCATACCCTACGCATTTAAGGTGGCTCAAATACAAATCCTGCGCCCAACCTCACCCAGAAGACCCTATGGAAGCACTCGATGATAAAGAGGATGAAGCAGAGATAATTCCTGGATCAGATATAGCTTTTTATATACGAGTGTATGTGCCATTTAAATGTGGAACAAAAAGAATAGGGCGGCTGCCTACATGCTCTAGAGAATTTGTTATCAGAGGAGACCAACCCCTTACAGATATAATAGATAATATTATATGCCTCAATGACTTGGGGCTGCGTAAGGATGTCTCGGAGAACCCTGACCAAGTAGATACTATAAATGCTAAGGAGTTATACAGGTCAAATTTCTTATTTATCACTAATGTGTTTTATAATGACACAAGATCACCTTATGCAACGGATTTGAGCGAACCTATCAGAGCTTGGGCCGAGATGAAAGGCATAGGAAAATTTGAGCATCGTAACATGGCCGAGTATAAACTGAAAGATTTAAAAATTAAATTAGGTTATCCCGAAGTCTATATGCATCAAGGGACGTGTGAACATTTGTTTACTTTTTCCGATGTCCGTTATGTTGGCTCCAAGAAGAATTTGTTGGCAAGGAACCTGCTTCCGAAGAGTCATTTGATCGCTTGTCTGCTGTGCAGCCATAACCCTGTTGGTTGGGTTGTCACAGAGTGTCGGAAGATCCCCTATGATCCGGCTTTGATATGCCAAAATTGTTTTATGTCGTATCTTTATAAGGATGGGAAGAAAGTCTGTCATTTTAAGGCTTTTAGATTCGATTTGACAGACTTCAAAGTTCAAGGGAGAGTTTTTTAAATTTAGAATTGTTTTTGTTTTAATTTTATGAATAAATAGGCATGTAATTTTTTGTTATAATGACATTATTATTGATCTTTTTTGTTATAGGCTGTAATTATTGTAAATAGTATAATTTTTTTTTTTCAATTAATATAATTATAATACGCACACATGAGATATTGTTTTATTGAAATAAAACTAAATTATATTTTTCTGTGTTAAACCAATTTTAGAAAGCTTTTTGCGGCTTATTGTTTCAACTAAAGATGTGCCAAATATTCCATGTATTTTTTCATGATCATATTCGGTTAATTTTCTGAATATTTAAACAGTATTATTTATTAGTATTATATATAAAAAGGTGTGTGTGTGTGTGTGTGTGAAGTTGGTCACTCATTTCATTTGAAGAAATCGAATCGGAGCTAAGATGAAAATGCTAGGCCTTAGATATTTCCTTTTTTAATTACGGTTTATATGAAAATTTTATTTCTTAAATGTCAACCACTTTCTTTTGAGTTATGTCTGCCACTTAGTTCTATCAGTAATTCGAAGAAATCAAATAACATTTAAAAAACACAATTTATCAATTTTTTTGTTAGAAAAAATTGCTTTTGCTTTAAAATCGCTCTTTAAAGTTATCTTGGCTCCCCTGAGAGCTCTATCAATTTAAGGAATAAATCAAATCGATTAGAGCTAAATTAAAATATATAACTTAAATACGTTTATAAAGCGGAAATTTTGAAGGCGAACTTAACTTGACAAAAGCGCTTCACGGCCTTCTCAATAAGCTCTGTCTTTTGTTTAATTAATTGCAGCAATATTTCATCTCCTACTCTTTTATGAGATGCTGGATATGTAACACTATAAAAAGAGACCGCAACAAAACTTTGAAAGCATAGTTCCTTCTAGTTCACTTCTGTCACGACGTCAAAAATGATGGTAAGTTTTGTTTCTATTTTGGCATTATGGAAAGTTGCCACTGTCAAAATGATTATATTTTCATCAATTTTAGAATTAATCTATACTTATTTAACATGTAATGCAAGTCATATAATACACGTTTAAAATAATAATAAGATACTAATAACCTACTTTCTCTAGATGCTAGCCGAAATTTAGCTTTTGTTATAGTTTAGCTAGCTTTTACCCGCGGCTTCGCTCGCATATAAGTCATTAAATAAGTATCAGCGATCATTTCAATACAAATGAATGATTCCAAACAGCTAAAACTATAGTCAATTGGAAACTATAGTAAAAAATAAATATATATTTTTTTAATAGTAAGTATCCTATGTTACTTCTAGTACCTTCAAAAATATGTGTACAAAGTTTCATGATGATCGGTTAAGTAGTTGTTGCATGAAAACGTAACAAACAAACTCACATTCACATTTATAATATTGTAGGGATGTTCTATATACGTATAAAGCTAGCTTTATTTACATTTTCAAAGATGCTTAATTTACAGTTAAGCAAAAATGTACCTGGCTACCAATACTAACATTATATTCTTCAGGCCATGATTGACAAGTTTCTTGTCATTTGTTCTCGTAATATGCCTTTATTCTGACTATGCGCAAGAGCTAGAAGGGACCAGAAGGTTCAATCTTTCTTCTGTCACAGTAAAATAAATTATTCTCTTCAAATACTCCAAAGGGTATTGTAGATCTTAGTTATCAAGAATAAATTCCACATAAAAATTAGCTTTTTTTTTATTTAAAACATCCATTCCTAATTCAAATATTTATATTATATTGGTAGTTTTATTTTTGTTCTTTTGTTTTAAAGATTTTCTTGCTGCTCCAAAAAAAGGCCATATACTTACTCTACGTATGTTTTTATATATTTAGTTAATAGTAGGTGTTTTCTTTATTCACAATATAATAATAATAATCCTTTATTACACGTAACTTGTACCTACATAGATGAGCTTAATCCCACTGGCACTATAGCAGCTAACCTTTGTCAGTGTGAGTGGTGATAATGACTAAATAAACACTAATTCCAAGAATAATTCACAGTTCTTCGTTGGTTTGACGTGTCTTCTTGTGTTTGTGGCAGCAGAACCCCCATCTAACAGGTAAATATTTGCGACTATTTTTTTCTACGAAATCAATTTGGTGGGATTAGTCGCTATAGTACAGTTGGTACAGTTGATTCTTTTTTGATTTCGGCTATAATAATATTAATTAGTTGTATTGTCCTATAGTATAAGATACATATAGTTTAGGATCAGGGCATTATAAGTACAGTCGATAGATCTTCAAATGGATACAGATTGGACTTTGGACTGGAAGAAACAATCATAAGAAAGGGATAACTATATGCTTATCATGTCGAAGTTGAGGCATGTGTGAAAGAGATTTACGACACCGCGATCGTTTCTCTTTCTATTGCTTATTTGGAAAAACTTATGTGAAATAATATTGCTCATTAAAATGGATTAAAAATATAATTATCACAATGCATTGTGGCAATAGAAAGACCAGAAGAAACAAGAAAGATGACACTGACAGACTAAACGTCAAAACCTCAAATCTTCTTAAATAAGTACTTTCGGCTTGTAGAATCGACCGCCACATTTATATACCTATAAATAGTGTATCCATTTGAAAATCATCATGTGTATACATTTATTTACTATTTATTGTAGCTATTTGCCACCTTCAAGCCGTTCTTCAGGTGGAGGATATCCATCAGGCCCTTCGAACGGATTCCCACAAGTAATAGCAGCTCGGGGTTCCCTAGGTTTTGGTTCTAATAGCTTTGGCAGGTAATTTCTTTTTATATCAATTTCAAAGTAAGCGTATCTCAATAAAGAAATCATATATATTTGATTTACAGTGTATCGATTTCTAACTAATTCTAGATTATTTCTACGATAAATATCTTCTTTATTAATGGTCTCAGATATCTATTAAAGATAATTCTGCCAATGTCGAGTATTAGAACAGCCCAATAGGAAATTATAAAATTTTAATTCACATGTCAAAAAGCAACTAATATTGAACGATAAATATAAGTTTTATTTGATAGAAATAGAACTGCCATTATTGTAAGACAAAATGACAGTTCTATTTGTAGTTAAAATAGACGATTATTGCTATCCAGTAACGACTCAAACGTTTGACAGATTTGACATTTTGTTTCCTTTTTTTTTGTGACATTACATTTTATCGTAAAGACATAGGATATAAATGTGTGAAGCCAATAGGCAGTTAGTGAATAAGGTTTTGTTATTAACAGTAGGATAATATATTAGTAGGATATTTGCGTCCTTTTCTAGCATTAGATACATAAGTATAAGTTTGATAGAAACAACATGCATGTTTTATGTCATCACTGGCATCTTTTGTGTGCCACGAAATTCTAAAAGTGCCGCCAAATTTTAGATATATAATAATGTTAATTAATATTATTAAATAATATGATTTAAATTATTTTAAACTTATATATTTCTTTGTTTGCCGCCAAATTTTGAAATCGTTAAAAGTTTGCCGCAACAAAAAAAAAAATTAATGTAATTTATTTTTTCGTTTTTATATAGAAGTGGCTTCCGTGGCAATCAAGGTCGATCAGGACAATTTGACTTTGCCGGTCATGGGTATGATGGGTTTGGGAGGAGTGGTGGGGTATGTATTGGCATTTTTAACTTCTAATAATGATCGGGCAGTTGGCGTGTTAGTACGAAGCAGTTCGTGCGTTTCCGCTAGACACGAACCAAGCCGAAAGTTATTATGTATTTATTTATTCATTTGTCTTTTCAGTCGTTAAATTATGACGCAGACGAAAGAGGCTTCAGGTCGCAAATTTCTTATGAAGACGCTGATTTTTTGGCGCGAAATGGTGGTTACGAAAATGGCGGTTATTGACTCCTAGTACTCAATACGGCGTTCTTATTAATAATTTTTATTTAAATAAATACACTACATATTTTGGTTCTATACAATTATTAAATTAAAAATTATGCATAATTCATTTGTTTGTTTTTTTTTTTTAAATATTTTATTCCTGTCCCTGTCTGTGATCACGTTATCTACTTCACCAGTGGTTCCCAAACTTTTCGGTTTTGTAACCCACTTTTGCGTTTATCTTAGCCGTGACTCCGACTGCACTTAACTAATATTTTTATTGCATTTATTGCTATAAAATTAGGTTCTTACGTATAAATACACTAATTATATTGTGACTGTGATGCTCGCTCTATCTTATCTATTCATCTTTATTTTGTTTTGTTTTGAAACTATTTTTTAAAATCTAATTTTGGAAACCTCTTGTAACCCTCAGTTTGGGAACCACTGCACTACACTACAAATACTATCACAATAACAGATCCTTAAAAACTCTTTTTAACTTGTCATCTGTTGCTATGTGTACTACCTATACCTATTTAAAAAACAAAACACAATACTTAAGAGCAAAAGACATGTGGACAACGACCAATAGGAAGAATCCGTTTACATATTTACGATGTATATTGACCAATCGTGACGTATTATACCAATGTCACTAATTAGCAATTTTTTCTTTAATTAATGACGTCATCGAAACCTAATAATTAATATTATGTAATATCAATGCTTGGCACTAAACCATATTTGGTTAAACAAATTAACTTGACCATGAAATATGTGCAAATATGATTTGTAGAAAAGGATATTTAAAAAAATTAAACTATGAAGAAGTCGAGAAACAATTGAAACGGGATTACAAGAGAAGTCTGCTATGTCCATTTGGACATATCATATTCGTTTAGGCGACTGTTGCATTAAGACATCTGTCTGTTAGTGTGGTCATATACTAGGCTAATATAAAAAAAAAATTAGTTACCACGAGCTGAGATAACAGTCACTATAAATTTCATAGGCAAAACTGTATCCATTCGTTATATCTGACTAATTTAAAACAACTAAGTCATTTAAGTGAGAAAATAATTCGTTATATCAAGTAATTTGTTACAATGAGGTTAGGTTGGTCTACGATTCGTTTTAACAAGATTTAAAAAATTATTAATCTCAGCTTTATGTAGATACTAATCTGCTTTCCCTGTTATAGCGAACGATTTCATTGAATAGAAGTAAATAATACTTTCTTTTTATATTTTGCATAGATTGAAAATTTGTTATAAAAAGGTTTTTAACAAATGTAAAGGTATATTTTGCATTAGCTCTTACGGGCAGTTCTAGGGGATTTGGAAAAATTTGTTAAGTCGCGGAAATCGTTATATTGAGGGTCGTTACATTAATGTTACAGTACATTGTTGACAAGAACAGGAAAAGAAAGATGACAGTGACAGAACAACTGTCAAAATCTAAAACCTTAAGTATTTTTAACTTGTTAAATGTTACATTTGAAAGTGGTAATATTATATCGATATAAAAGACAATTGACATCGTAATTTATTTATCTATCATTAAAACAAATGTCCAAACATATTCTCACAGACTGTAATCACTTCCTTTGTAATTAGGCATCGATTGAATAAAAAAAAAATCAAATATTTAATCGCTTCTAGGTCGGCTAAAGTTTTTTTAAGCAATACCTTCTAACATATAAAAGGCATTATTCCGATCAATTCGCCACCAGTTTGTCACCACGCGGCGATCTCACATCCACAGACATGGCAGCAAAAGTAAGTTGTTTGGTCTGATCAAGACTTCATTCTATTCTATTTTCTTACATCATCCGTAGATTCTTATTGGAACTCTTGGACTTGTCAAAATACAGTGAAATAATATTGCTGATCAAAATATGATTATCACAATGCATTGTGGCAATAAAAAGACAAGAAGAAAACAAGAAAGATGACACTGACAGACTAAACGTCAAAACCTCAAATCTTCTTAAATAAGTATTTTCGGCCTGTAGAATCGACCGTCACATAATAATATGCAGCAACTGTAATAGCGGCTTGTTCACTTCAACAATAGATATAATAATATTAAGTACTAGATGTCATTTGTTTTTACATATTGTCATTTGTAGCTTCATTCATAGCGTAAATTGCTGTGTTAATTAATATTTGTTTTAAATTCTACGTTTCAATTGTGTAATTTCTTATTAGACTCTTGTTCTAATACTGGACATTGGCAGAATTGTCTTTATTAGACATCTGAGGTCACTAATAGGAGAAGAAGAATCAATTAAAAAGATAGCTTTAGTTGTATGGTGTTTAACAATTAACATACCAATTAGCTAAGCAGAGGTCTCGGGTTTAATTCCTGATATTTGTTTTGGGTCTTAGTTGGGTGGTTCTAGGTGTTGTTCTTATCTTAATAGTACAGGGAACTAGGTTATAGTTCGAAATCAGGGCATTATATACCTATATACGTGTTCTTTGTTCCGGCTTGTTTGTTGTTGAATTGAGATTGTTTATTTTAATTTTGACTTATATACTAAACTAGCTTTTGCCAGCGGCTTCGCTCGCGTTAAGAAGTTTTAATTTCAGTTCAATTAGTCGAAAATCTAATAAGATTTATACAAATTTTCATACATGCAATTTTATCCCCTTCGGTTTAAAATTGAATTTTACAAACTTTCATCCCCCTTTCTTAGCGGATGCCTACGTCATAACATCTACCTGCATGCCAAATTTCAGCCCGATCCGTCCAGTGGTTTGGGCTGTGCGTTGATAGATCACTAAGTCAGTCAGTCACCTTTGAGTTATATATATTTAGATTTAGAAGTCTTAGGTGTAATGATATCGGCGACAATTATCGAATGAGATTTTACACTAAAGACTGATATTACGTCCAGTTAACATAAGTTTAACTTTAATTTAAAATTCGTTTCGGAGTTGTTTCGAATTAACCGGTTATAACCGGATATAAGTCACGTAATCGTCACTCATGCTTGTAGATTCTCATAATAATGCTTCTGGGTGTCACCCTCGGTTCAGCAGCCAGATCTGGACCCTATTTACCAAGTGGATGGAAACCACAGGGACCTGCTTTCTTCTTACCTGGTGAGGTCAAGGTAATCAAGTTATCACTATTAATTTGGACTTGCTTGTCTAGTACAGCCGGGATAGCGAGAGTGACTGTTATCTGCTGATATATTTTTTCTCAATCACTAGGAAACTACGGTAGCAGATATTCAAGTTGAAGCAGAAGCGGAAGGATCGGATGCTCTAAGGGAATACGGACCACCGAAGGAGGTATCACAGGATCTGACGAAACAGGAGCTTCCAGAAGTTTCTACAGAACAAGCTTTCGTTGTTATTGGTATGTAATATTTTTAACCAAAATAAGTGACTATTTTGTCAAGACTCCATTCCCGTCTGTGTTAGCTATTGAATATGTGGTGAAAGAGATAAAGATATAAGTTACCTATTGTTAGAAAGAGACAAACATATATGTTTCTATACTGTTAATATTAGTATTATTAATTATTGTATACTTATAAGAAAACTTTATAAGCTACATATGGATATATAAAATGTGTAGTGAAAGAGATAAAGATAGAAGTTACCCGTTGTTAGAAAGAGACAAACATACGTATTTAGTTACTTTTATCATTATTAGCGCGCTAAAGTTAATAAATTTTACAGTAATACACAAAAGACGTCCAACTCCGTCAAAAGATAATCCAAGACTGAATAATTAATTAAATAAAAAAAATTATGTTTACCCTTAGGATGACAATGCCCCTATACAAGCAGCTATTCTTCTACATCATAGTAGATTTATTATATATTATTATGAGCAGAGGCGGCTCGTCCTAAAGAGCGCTGGTGCAGTGCACTCCCACGAAAATTACAGAAGTAATCTATATTTCTTCATAATACATACTATCCTTACATTACATTCATTCTATTCTACTATGCCTATACAATAGTACATTATATTACCTATATCTACGCCGCTGTAATATAAGTTCTGTAATTTTCGTGGAAGTGCACTGCACCAGCGCTCTTTAGGACGAGCCGCCTCTGATTATGAGATTAGTATGTAAGTGGACAATGTCAGTATACAGCAGCTAAATCAAATTGATAATAATTTATTCCATTTATATTTACTTTGACGAGTAAAAGCGCTCTATTGGAGTCCATTTACTAAAAGTAAATAAATAAATAAAAAATTGTGGGGTAAATCTTGCTTTTGTGTTACCATTATAAATTAAGATATCCCTATTTTTAAAGATTTAACGCCAAACGCAAAAGAGAACATAGTAGAAGATGAAGAAGTATCAGCGAAAGAACAAGAAGACAATTCTAATATCGTGAGTGAGGTCCAGCAGGAGGTCGACGTTGAAGTGAATGACACTAACATCCAGAACATCGCAGACGCGCTTACCAACCTAGAAAATGAAATTAAACAAAAGGTAGTTAATATAATAGCTTTCTTTTATTTATTTATTTATTTATTATTTAAGAATAATACATAATATGGTTTTCGATGGTCCCACACTAGGCATTGCCTGTTACGTGGGACGCTTAACTTACTTACAAAACTTTTAATTACTAACATTACAACTATAAATCTTTTTTTTTTTTTAAATATCTTTATAAAAATTTAATAAAATGAGTAAACCCCGACTTCGCTGTTAGGGTCTAGTATAGCATCAGGGTCTGTTTCTCTGTAACTCCAGGCTAGAATAACCCCAGCAACTTTTGCTTTCATCAATCTGGTTGTGTCCATAAATTTTCCCAATTTATTATACAAAAAGGGTCCAAGGAAACTGTTGAACCGACGAGCAAATGCTGAATTAACTTTGATACTGTCAATGAGGGGTTTAGAAGGTTAAACCGATTATATATTATATCGGGTGATTCACTCGAATGTTTGAAGCAAAAAAGTCCATTAGTATTACCAGAGGCGGCTCGTCCTAAAGAGCGCTGGTGCAGTGCACTCCCACGAAAATTACAGAACTTATATTACAGCGGCGTAGATATAGGTAATATAATATACTAATGTATAGGCATAGTAGAATAGAATGAATGTAATGTAAGGATAGTATGTATTATGAAGAAATATAGATTACTTCTGTAATTTTCGTGGGAGTGCACTGCACCAGCGCTCTTTAGGACGAGCCGTCTCTGAGTATTACTTAATTTAGTGATTATCAACCTGTGTGCCGCCAAATTTAGATATTTGACAATGTTAATATTATTAAATAATATAATTTAAAAATGTTTTAAACTTATCTTTATCTATGTGTGTCTAAAAGTGTGCGAACGAAAAAAGGGTTGGGATTCACTGATTTAATTCATAATTTTTGGCTCCAAACGTTCAGATGAATCATCTTGCATGTTTGATTTCAGGTTGTTGAAGAGGAGGATGTAATTGAGATGAAACCTGTTGAAGGGAGGACAGAGTAAGTAATGATGAATGGGTCCACAATGCTGGTTTGGCTTCACTAGCAGTTTGATAGCTGGTTCCAGATGGCATTGTTTTGAATTTTGTTCATTTTAAATTGTTAAATAAATAAAAAATCGACATGTGTTGAGATTCAAACCCATATCAATGCTGATAAAATACTTTTTTTTTGTCAGCACACAAGAGGTCCCTAAAGGATTTTTGGAGTATGGACCACCAGGTTTTAAAGAGTATGGGACACCTAAATTTGAAGATATTAGACCACTTGGAACTGCTGTAGAGGTATGATTTATATTTCACTATACCTACTGGTGTATTCAGTTGAATGTTTAGAATTGATAGTTAAAGAACTTTAATTTTACTTCTTGTGATCTAATTTATTGATTGCTATTTACTTTTTTTTTAAATTATAATTCAGTTGTTTTTTTTGTTAATTACTTCATGTACAGGCTATGATTGAAGAGTTTCTTGTGGTCTTCTTCTCGTCATACGTCTTTCCGAAGCCATTGTAGAGTCTGACGATGAGCAAGCGCACGCCTTTAGTGCCTATGCTAATAAACTATTTTCATTTCATTTCATTCAATTTAAACTGGAATAATAGATACCACTGTTTGTTTTTGCAACAACAAAACAGTTATCTCCACTCATGGACCACACTCTAGCTTGACATCAGATGTAGGGTAGTCACAAAAAAAAAAGAAATAAATTAATATCTTTTGTTTTAGAATGGGCAATTTGTCGTTGAGAAGATTACGCCAGCTGTCACAGATGCTAGAAGAAGGAGATTTTCACCTAAATTGAGGTATGTTTCTTCATAAATATGTATAATATGTATGTATATATTATTATTTTATGTATTTTATGTATTGTGTATACTTAGTTATTATTTTCTTCACATTGCACCAAATATCATTGCCCACACCAACAAAGGTTAGCTGGTAGATAATGCCGACGGTTTGCTCGCCTATGTGCAAAAAAGTAGTTTTTGAGCCAATTCGTTACAAACATACAAAAATACAAATCTTTCCTCTTTATAATAGTAGAATAGATATAGTTAACAAAAATTTAGTTCTTAAAAAATATTGTAGTAGACTGATTAAATTGTATCTTTTTCCACAGATTGGTCAGAAAATCTCATTAAAAAGAATAAAAGAATAAAATGACTTTTGTAGAACGAACTCGGCATTGGCAGCTTCTTCGTATATTCAATAAATTAGTTATAATTTTATTCTTTCTAACATCATAGCCACGAATATTATATAATCTTTATTTTTAGCCAGATTTTCTTTGTAACAACAATAAATACTAAATTATTTAATAAATGATATTTATTTGAATTAGTTTTTTTGTTTTAATTTCACCAAATTACTTGCGAGTAAGTTAAAGATTCAAATGATACCAAACCCACTTTTATAAGTTCTTCGTGGTGGTAATATTGAAACTAGTTAGAAAAAAAACAATAAAAATATTAAATAAATTCCTTTATTACTATCGATAATAGTTATGACTGAAATTATAAAACCTAAGTCAAATATCAAAATTAAAATACTAAAATGTCAAATGTCAAAGTGTGACATTTGTAATAATGTTGTCATAAAAAAGTTATTTATTTTATTATATACATTTTAAGAATTTAAACAAAACTTGAGTTTCGGATACTTTTCTAATATGGTCCTCCGCTGCTCCTTCCTGCAGCATCATGCGCATTGTCATCATATCCACCATCCAATCGCTCCACAGAGATCTTCGGCTTGAATCCGCGCTCATCAGCTTCATACTCCACCACCTGCACGCAATACCACATGAACATGCTTCCAGAAGTCGCTGGCGATGACGAAGAGCCCCAGTTACCTGTTTAGTGCCATCAGGTAAGACCACAAAGTACGAGCCCTGAGCGCGGTCCTCCTGCCGCGTCTCCATGTGCCCGAAGTCGCTGCCGCTCTCGTGGTCGCTCACTTTGTACCCGAAGTCGTAATTTGCAGGCTCCTACACACACACACACACACACGCACTGTCAGTCATATGTCATATACGAACATATAATAATATATTCTTACCTGACTCAGTAGCTCATCCAATGCTCTTTGGAACTTCTCGGCCTCGTGTTGGTCTGGTGCTCCGTAAGTGTCAGATGGCATTCCGCCACTTCTTCCCGGCGCCCCATATGTGTCAGACAACCCACGAGCTAACGGCGCTCCGTATTGCTGTGAGGGCGCTTCTCTTGAGGACGCAAATGAGGAGGAAAAGGCAGAGGTTTTGGAGTGAGCGTTGTGTTCGGGAGTGCCGTAGCTTTGCGACAGGCCTCTGGGTGTTCCGTATTGTGATGATGGACTATTCCTGGGTGCTCCGTACTTGCTAGACAACCCTCTGCCTTGTGCCTTGTTACTACTCCTGGAGGAAGGTGCTCCATACGTCGAGCGTGGTGCGCTGTAACTATCGGAGGCTCCTCTAAAATCCGGAGCCCCGTATTGCTCGTCCAATGTGCTCCTGAAGTCAGGTGCTCCATATTGTGATGAAGGTTGATTACGAGCCGAAGGTGCTCCATACGACTGCGATGGTGAGAAACTGCGAGCTGATGGTGGAAGATAGCTATTGGATGCACCTCGCTCAAAGTCATTATGATGATGATCATGGCCTGATCTTGCGGAGGCATAACTATCACCAAAGCCTGATCGTGATGAAGCGTGGTCGTTGTGATGATCATGTCCTGACCGTGACGATGGGTAACCATGATCACTACCAGATCTAGATGGTGGGTAGTTGCTAAGAATTAATAAAATCATTATTAGACAAGTGTAAAGAAATAATTTACAATTCTTAAAATCTAAAACAATTGCCAGCCAATTCCATATTCAAAATGTGTTTGACGTTTATCATTTGTTTATTGTATTGTGTCACGTTTGATATACTTTTATTATTGGTTGTATAAACTGTTACTTTTCAAAACTATTTTGAAATAATATATGTCAATTGTTTTATATTGTCTATTTAGCGTGGCTTTTAATTTGGTTTATAAATAAGCAATCGACCACACGTGTCTGGCATTGGATGCATATTTTTAGTACACTTTCAACTATGTCAATTAAATATAAAAACTAAACCACTTACCCGATTGGGGGTTCAGCGACAGATAACGCCACGACCAATCCGAAACTTAACAATAACTGAAAAAATAATATCATAGAGAAGTGATCAAACAATCTGTCATATGACCCTACTAAAACAATCAAATTCTTTGCAAAAAATATTTGATGTATTATGTTTAATGAAGATCAAACAATCCTATATGTATGTTGCTACATATGACAAAAGAATCGAAAAGAAGCGGATTTTACGAACGAACTTTTGTTTTCATTATATATATCACTACACATACTAAGGCCTGTATTCAAAAACCAAACTCGAGCGTAATCACCTGATCATTACTTGAGTATAGAAAACGCGCTTGAGAATCTTTCTAGAATAAACGCTCCACTAAAATCTCGTTTCAAATAGATATCGTTGTTTGTGTTTGTTTTTGAATACGGGTTTAAGAAGTGAAAATTTACCTTCATATTGTCTTTAAATCCTTCCAGTTAACACTTAATCTATAGCGGAATATACCACGACGAGATCCAAAAAGTAACTGATGCAAACAAGCGAATTATCACTCTATATATATGATAAGAATATCATAGACAAAGGATTCTAGAGATGATTGTCTATTGTTAAGTATGAATACTTTTTTATTGTGAAATGTGACCTTCGCTTTTGTATTTTGAAGATCACACTTTTTTAATTGGAGCGACGACACTTGTATGGTTAATGTATCACGATTTGGTTTTAGGGGTAAACAGGATTTTGTTCTTTTGGCATCAAAATGCGATACGATATTTATATACGTTATTTGCCGACCAAAGCAGACCTACGATTAATAATAAAAATAACACAACTTTAAAAAACGATTTTATTTAATAACTAGCTGTTGCCCGCGGCTTCGCTCCCGATAAAGAAGTATTATTATTAATTAGGTATAATTTTTGCGGCTTTATTTTTATTTAGCGTGTGTAAAAACGTCTTCATCACAGTAACTCCAATCTTTAATTTCAGTTCAATCAGTCGAAAATCTAATAAGATTTATACAAACTTTCATCCCCTATTTTATCCCCTTAGGGGTGGAATTGATCAAAAACCTTTCTTAGCGGATGCCTACGTCATAACATCTACCTGCCATTTCAGCCCGATCCGTCCAATGGTTTGGGCTGTGCGTTGATAGATCACTATGTCAGTCAGTCAGTCACCTCTGAGTTTTATATATATAGATTTTTTGATTACGATTTGACGAGTTTTTTGTGGTCTTTCCGAAGTCATTGTAGAGTTTAACGATGAGCGAGCGCACGCCTTTAGTGCCTATGCTAATAAACGATTTTCATTTGATTGTATTTCAATTGGGCTCCAATAGAGCCTATTTTACTCGTCAATAGTTGTACAATGGGCGTGAAAGCCTTGTAATACGTAGTATTGTACTCGAAGATCTGCTAATGTCTACATACTATTAATTTATGCATATAAATTTTCTATAAGTGCTATAATATATAAAACTACTATAGCAAAATTCGTTTCTACGTAAATTTATGTTTAAATATTTCTCATGTAAGTGTATTTTGTATAAATTCTTTTAATTAATAAAAACCTTAAATGCGGGATTCGTGACATCTCTAAAACGTTTATTTATATAATTGGTTGTTTCAGGCGTTACTTTGCGGAAATCCATAAAAATCATCGACCTAATGTAGCGGGAATTATAAGCGAAATAATTTTGAATAATTTCCGTTTATTTATATATTTATATAGGGTCACTGATTGAGCCCATTTGGCTTCCAAGATATTAATTTCACGAGTAGAATACATTTTATTATATTTAGTATTTATCATCAAACTTAAATAAATAGATTGTAAAAAGCAAGGTTGGAGGTTTTAGTAAAGATTCCATATATTTACTAAAAACAATTAAAGACTGGACTGCATTGATATAACTGGTTTAGTTGAAATGAAAATCGTTTATCAGCATAGGCCAGCCATTCTCAAAGTGGTGTTCCGCGGAACCCTAGGGCTAAAATACTGCAAAAAATACCTACCAAAGGGAGATTATAAGGTTACATCTAAATATTCCGACTAAATATTACGTAATATTACATTGCAATATGATTATTCATAAATACATATAAATGAGTTTTTTATAATTATATTAAGGCTTTTTCCTTCGCCAAAAAAGTTTGAGAACCGCTGGCATAGGCATTAAAGGCGTGCGCTTGCTCATCGTCAGACTCTACAATGGCTTCGGAAAGGCTATGTCGAGAAGAAGACCACAAGAAACTCAATCATAGTCTGTAGATAAAAAAAACTGAATTCTTGTTCAGAAAAAAAGTAAATAACAATTCATAAGCAGTTATTGCATTTATAAACTATCCCCACTCCTCTCCACTGCCAATCGTTAATCGTAATTCAAAATTCGAATGGCTTAAAGATGTACGACCAATGGCCAATGACTAATCAAGCGCTCGAGTTTGAAAGCCCTTGTTCACTAACTTTACCATTATAAATGTATTTAGTCTAAATTTATTTAAATAATACAGTCCAATTATACATGGGCGTAGCCAGCCATGGGCTCAGGGTGGGGCAGCAGTCTAAAATAATATGTAACTAGCAAATACCCGCGGTCTTACCCCGGTTAATTTTTTCATACAAAAAGGTTACACACACACCCTATAGCATCCTGTATCTGTATGTATAATTCTAATTATCCAAAACAGATGATTAGGTACCTTATAGGTCAGAGCCAGGGTGGGGCCCCAACCTGGCTACGCCCATGCAATTATAGATGATCATCTGCAAAAATAATAGGAAAAAGTGGGAAAATAAAGGAAAAAAAAACAATTCAATTTAAATATTTACAAACATTATATTTGATTTTTTATACACATAAAAATATAGATAGGCACTTATAGAACACGTTATAAGTAATTTAAGACATTTATTTTTAATAATAAGTACAATGTATAATTCATTCATAAAAAAATGTCGTAAAATCAAAAACAGTATTTGTTTACGGTTTCAATTTGACATTTTTGTTTATAAACTTAGGCAATGGATGCAAAATTTCAGCCAATTTTTTCAAGACCATGATATTAATTTCTTAATTAATATAATAATTGTTAATTGTACTTAAAAGGTGGTAAAAGTGAACTTAAATAATGTAATAATAATTAAAAAATACAATTAGTCCGAATACTAAACAATGACTAATATTCTAAAAAGAAAAAAATGACTCATCATTTAAATAGAGGACCTATCGAAGCTGCCGCCATTTTAAAACTATTTCAAAAAGATACAAGTTGTATTTTAATTAACGAAAATAAATCATTAAATACAGCGAAGAAGCCATTCGCTTGTAAACTAAATACTGCCTGTTTTAGAATAAATATGAACAATTTTATTCGAAAAAAAAATACGCTGACCTAATTACGTAGTTTACGGTGTTTTCCCTAATATTTAATTTTTAGGCGAACAAATTACGAACAAACTAGGCTGTATAGTCGAATTCCCTTTACGTTCATCAAAACAACATTAAGAAGTAAAATGTCAGTGAACACTACAAGGAAATGTCAAGTACATAATTTATTTATTGGAATTATTATTATTAATATTTGTGAATAGCACTGCTACTTAATAATTACATTTTATAATATAAAAAAGCACCTTACACGTTTTGTTATATAGGCACATTATTTAGGCATTATTATTTTTATTATCATAAATGGCAACTTTAATTTAAAAAGAAAAAGTTAAATTGATTTAGATAATTTAATAATAATAATAATCATTAAACTTTGGTAAATAATAAACCGTGGACGTATTAATTTAAAATTGTTGACCGATTCTCACAGGGCTATGCGTTCCGAATTTTCTTAATGGCGACTATTGACTTTACTTGACAAATTTAAAAGAATATTTTTAAACGTTAACTCGAAAGATTTCTTCAATTGAAAAACAGCAATTGTCGGTCAACGAAACTAATTTAAAATAATACTAAAATTTAAAGGAAACATTGTAAATTGTTAAAAACAATAATGGTCTAAAATATATACACAGACTATAAACTAACATTTTTTTTTAAATAATTGTTAAGAATGTGCCGATTTGTAAAAACATTTACTACGTCTTTTCTACTACAAAAAAAAAACTTAATTAAAATAACTTAAAAAATACTTATGTACATTGCGTTTGTGTTTGAAGAAGAAAAAAAAATTGTTTTATTTGAGACTTATTTTTTCTATCTGGTAACACTGTATGGCTCAAAAACTGAATCCGTAGCCTTAAAAAGTAATCTGACAGTTATAGTTTTAAAACACTGAACTAAAAACTAGGCATAGAAATATATTCTCCTTAGATGTAAATAAAAATTAATCGAACAAAATCGAAAAATAAGATCGGTATTTCGATTTTCAGAACACAATTTCCATTTTATTTAAACTACTAAGGGCGTTTTTTTAACTTTAAAGTTTTAATATACCCTTATTTTTTGCTTTAATAAGGGTGGTACAGTTTTTGGAAGAAATCGGTGAAGCTTTTGTTTGCCCCCGACAAGTAGTGAAGATATATTATAAAAGTTACACATAATTCCTAACTATTTAGCGTATAGTATGTACTTGATCTTATTTTAGAACAATGGCGTTCCTAAATGTCAGATGTACAATTGGGAATTGTTTTATAAATGCTTAATAATCTATTATAACTAACTTTAATATGTAAATTTGATATCTATATTAATTCCTAAATGTCATACTGACAGTTGGGAATTATTACCCTATTAACGTGTAATATGTTAAAGATTAAAATTAAATAACAATTCCTAAATGTCATATTGACAATTAGGAACACACTTGTTCTAAAATGACGTTTGCAGAAGCGTTTTTAAACAACAAATAAATAAGGTACACCAATTCATATTTAAACAAATCGCACTAGTATATACATCAGAAGCGACGACATAATCGCCGTGATGGGTTGAACTGTTTCCGCACTTCCCCGCATTCCGAACGCTGAAAATAACGACACATAATTTTATACAGACAGCCTGTTGTTAAACTAGAGTGCGGTCTATAAATGCCACCGCCACAATGCCGGCTTGAACTGACAAATATACTATATCTTATTGAATGAGTGAGTTTATGTACAAACGACAATCTTCAAATGGATTCAAATTGGACTTCGGACTGGAAGAAACAATCATTATTAGAAAGGGATAACTATATTCTTATCATGTCGAAGTTGAGGCATGTGTGAAAGGGATGCAGAATGTGATTGTTTCTCTTTCTATCGCTTATATACCTACAAAAACTGTATCCATTTGAAAATCTCCGTGTGTACTTAGTTATTTTGATTTTTTCTTTTTGTCCTTGTTTAATATATACATATATTGTTCTACTATTACGTAGTCAATTTTATGATGTCAGATTTAAAAAAAAACTACCCACAAATTTTTATTACAATAGGACAAAACGTGATTAACGACAAATCGTAAATCCTACAGCACTAGTTTTAAAAGTAGAAAATAAAAATGATTATGTGCATAAAAAATAATAATAAAATAAAAAAAATAAAACAAAACAATAATACAATTACCTGAACCTCGAACGATGGGTTCTGATAGGTGTTCTAAAACAAAATAGAAAGAAAAATAAAATAGATAAATAATAATAAAGTGCATCTAATTTAATTAAATCTAAAGAAAAACCTTATTATGATAATTTTTAAAGATGCTGCAAACTAAGCGAAGATGTACCTGCCTAGGCACTAAAACTAACATTTATTTATTTATTTATTTTATTTATTGCTTAATAATACAGAAAAAATAATACAATAACATTATATTGTACATACTATAATTGATAAGTTTATGATTTCTTCTCGTCTTATGCCTTGCCGAATTGTTTTACAAACTTTAAACTCTATATAGCGACACTTAAGGCGTTAAATGGAGAAAAATCGATTTTATTTTACTGTTATAACACATATATTTACTAATAAATATAAAGAACGTACACAGCTGCAGTTCTTATTAATTTCTGCAATTTACAAAGTACTTTTTATTGCTTGATAATGACTTATTGTGTTGCTATATAGAATGTATTGCAATAATTTCGTCATTTCAGGAAGTTTCGTCGTTAAATCGAGTGGCGTTAATTGGCTATACGTATGCTGTCCAAAATATCACTTACCTAATTCCGTTTCCAGACTTCCATGCTCAGCCCAACCGTGGTCATTTTTAACCCTTAAAGTAACATGATACCGGCCATATTGTAATTCCGTCAGCTGATAGGTTTTCTCATGGACGTGGGTCTTCTCATTTTCTTCCGGGATAGGCACAGATATAGAACGGTAGTCAGTCTGCAAAATGAAGGTAGGACATTATTTTCAAAATACCCACACCGATTTCAATGATACAAAATGTATTAATTTGATTCAATGATGTATTATATTTATGTAATCAATTTTGTCAATAGTTTTATATAGCACTAGCTTTTACACGCGGCTTCGCTCGCATTTAAGTCCTTAAATAAGTATCAGAGATCATTTCAATAGAAATGAATCAATATGATTCCAAACAGTTGGAAACTATAGTAAAAAAATATATTTTTTAAATAAAAAGTATCCTATGTTATTTGTAGTACCTCCAAAAATATGTGTACAAATTTCATGATGATTAGTCAAGTAGTTGTTGCGTTTTACATGTAACTTAACATGCCGTAAGCACGAGGACTGCCTGAATTAACTTTCAGTTCCAAACGTTCCACTGAATCACCTGATATACAATTTTCTACTTACTCCGTTAATCTTCTGTATTTGCAGGTCCATTTCTTTTAAAGGCAAATAGGAGTGAATAGTCCACGACAATTTCGAACCATCTGCTTCGAAATTCTCGATCACAGGCTCTTCTGTTAAGCGGACTGATTTCTCGTGAGTTCCATACATATTTGTCGCCTGAAATAATGAAAATAATTTTAAAAAAATATTGAACATTGAAAACGCAAACTGCCTAAAACGTCGAAATTACTTGACTAAGTGATTTGTCTTGTTACCCTTGACAATGATAAACTCTATATAGCATCCCACTCACTCTAAATAACGTCATTATTAAGCAATAAACAGTACTTTCTAAGTTGCAGAAATTAATAAGAACTGCAGCTGTGTGCGTTCTTTATATTTATTAAGCCTACCTACAAAATTACATTAGAACTACATATAAAAAGGACTACTATTATATAAACTAAATAAAATTTTAATTATAGGATAGGACGGCATGCTCAAGGTGATAAAGGAATAGATACTACACTTGTAATAAAATTACAAAAATACATAAAAATAAAAAACAAGAACCAAATAGATGTAAGGAAGAGGGGAGAGAAAAAAAACTTTATTAGTAAATACATATGTATTATAATAGTAAAATAAAATCAATTTTTCTTCTCTCCATTTAACGACAACTCTCAATAACATCGTAATATGTAACACGTATAATACGTAACACAACAAATATTTGTGTATTGTTCGTGTACAAAAAGTTGATAGCAATAATGTTGAAATAGCAACACAATTGTTTTTGTCTTTGGTGTGAGTGATGTCTATGGTAGTGTGTTTGAAAAGGGGCCTGTGAGTGAAGATCGACGCGTGCTATGTAAAGCCGCGGTCTTCCAAACATTAGACAAAAACATCGAAACATTGGGGCGTTGCCGTATACATTTTTGTATTCATAGACAATGTTTTTTGTTTTCCGTGGTCGACGGAAAACAAAAATATCGTGTAGGCCACGCCCCAATGTTTCGATGTTTTTGTCTAATGTTTGTTTGAAAAGACGAGAAGAGTCGACGCGTGCTATGTAATATGGATTGATGATGTGAAATTAAAGAATATATTAAGAAGAAGTTTTGTTTCACTGCTTCCTCCATCCTTATTCAACAAATAATAAATAGGCAAAAATTATTAAAAGGAGAAAGTTTCAAGACATTACCTTACAAGTATACGTGCCAAAATCCTTTTCGAGTCGCGGCGTGATTGTCAGATTCGAGTGTTGTTGTACGAACGAGATCGTAAAGACATCCTCGACTTCTTTCACTGGCTGTCCATCTTTAAACCATTCGATTTGGGAACTGCATAAATGTAAGCACACGTGTTAAATAATTAAAAACATTGCTTTCCTTTATTTTATTTAATAATATTACTCGCTAATCATATTTAACGCGGACGACCGACTGACGAACAAAACGGTCGTGGTTCTTTTGTTTTTTTTTTTTCTAAAATTCAAAATGGCGGCCGTGTTTAGCAAAAAAAAAAAAAACAATCAAATACACTACTTTTATATAACATAAAATAATGTAATTAACAATGAACATTTATTAATTAGTATAACACATACCTATTTTCATAATAAGATATATTTCCGGTTGAAATAAATGTTTTTTATTAACAAAAATATAATTTATTTATATTTGTCTTGAATCTAAAGAAATCGTAAGCGATTTTTTTTGTTGTTGTTTTGTTCCATTATTCGGAATTTTAATAGTTTTAGCAATAAATTTTTAAGTTTTAGAAGTGCTAATGATGTTTATTTGGTAAAAAATCGCTTGCATTAGAAATTAATGCAGTTCAAAATTCATATGACACGATGCCAAACCCTAGGACTTACTAGCTAATTGTATATCGAATGAATTCCAGACACGGCCGACGTTCTTTTGTTTTTTCTAAAATTCAAAATGGCGGCCGTGTTTAGCATCAAATTACACTACTGTTTAAATAATATAAAATAATGTACATTTTAATTAGTATATTTCCGGTTGAAACAATTTTTTTTATTAACAAAAATATAATTTATTTATATTTGTCTTGAAATCTGTATTTATTATTTTTAGTAAGTAGTGTGCGTAGTTTCGTTAGAAAAATGTAGGTGGCGCTAGTGCTGAATACATAACTAAAAGACTCTTAATTATAAAATTTACTCACTCGGGTTCTCTGTGCACTTTGCATTGTAATACAGCCTCGACACCAGCCTTTGTATTGATCACTTTCTTAGGAATATGCACATTGGGTTTGCCTGAAAACAAAAACAAACGAAAATCAATTAAATGTCAAACGAAATCGATATAATAGTGTGACGTTTTGTGAACATATAAATTAAGATTTTATTATTAGCATAATTATTTTTATAAGACCTTTGAGGTCATTAAACAAAGAATTAAAACTACACCAAACGTATATTTTTATTCATAGAACTTATTAGATAATTTAAAATAAATAAGATAAACAGAAGAATTCCTATAAGATAATCTTACGTAAAAAAACGCAACTGCTGCACCGACAGAGCAATAATTTTGTTTAGAACATTGAAGAAGACACAAACAGATCACAGGAATATAATTTAGAATACTTTTTTTCATTTTCTTTTCATTTCAATCATTTTTATGAAATGAAAATGAAAATAATTTATTAGCAATAGGCACTAAAGGCGTGCGCTTGCTCATCGTTAGACTCTACAATGGCTTCGGAAAGGTGTATGACGAGAAGAAGACCACAAGAAACTCGCCAATCATAAGCCTTGTATTTAAATTATGTTATAATATAGTATAATGAATTACCGATTAATATAACTAATAATAAATATTATCAAATTTAAATATGAATTGAAAAAACATATAATGCGTTCGAGTGCCTCGTGATGGTGTTGTCAATATTATAGTATAATAAGATATATTTAGTCTATGTACATTATGTTTATTTATTTTATTTTAAACCTATAGTTCCTTCCACCATTACAAGTTTTCTTTCCATAATTACTTCTAGCTCCTAGGATTCTAAGTTGTTGTTTTTTTAATAGTATAAACCAGGAGTCGGCAACCTATGATCCGTGGGTCACTGAGTGACCCATTTGGTAGTTTCAAGTGACCCATTTTAGTTCCGAAAATCACTTATAAATGTGAGCAAATATTTTCACAAATGAATTTATTTGAAGCAAAAACAGGAGCAGGTTTACTATTGAAAATTCAGATGCTTGTGTTCGACTTAAAACGACTAACTATAAACCAGACTTGACTAAATTGACGTCACAAGTTCAACATCAGGGGAGCCATTGATATCGTAGAGAAAGTTTATAAATAAAGTTTATTCAACTATGTTTATTAGTATTTTCTTAACAAAATATATCTTATTATTTACTAAAATGCTGTTTTAATACGAAAATATCTCTAACCCAAACGTTTCTTTAATACTCGCATTCTGGGTAATTTTGACCCGCGGCCAAAAAAGGTTGCCGACCCTTGCTATAAAATGACTTATTACCTAAAACTTTGATTCTGATTTGCCTCGCGTCAGGTTTGGAGCCAATTCTGTTGTCAGCATAGCAAATATAGTTCCCAGCCTCGTCGTGTCGAATTTTTTTAATTTTGATACTATTCGTTGTGAATACGACGTCACGTTCTGTTAGACGGTAGTTCTGGAAAAAAGTTTTTTTTTTAAATTTAAATTCATTTGTTAAGACTACCGGTCTGTAAGTTATTACAAGATAATAAAAAATAAATGTATTTTTATCTGGTAGTTTGATCTGTAATTATCTGATCATTATTTAACACTAGAACTACCAGCCGGTCAAAATGACCGGATGACTTGTGCTTGCAAAGTATTAAATTTATTGTAGGGTTGTAAGAAATAGAATCGTTTACAAAAAATAATAAGTAAGGTTTCACATACAAGTCTTGTGAAGAATTTTTGAAACCGGTTGGTAGTTGTAGTGTTAAGTGTAAAACTGTGCATTAACACGTCACTTAATCCAAAACACGATTCTAGAAAAAACGTTTCAAGTAGAGATCCTTGCCTGAACGTCATTTCCGAATACGAGTTCTAAAAGGAAGCAGAATCTTACCTCTTCCCCGACTCTCTTTGACCAGATCAGCGTTGGTGGTGGCATTCCACTTGTCAAACAGGTGATCTCAACATCCGAACCTTCTAGAACTATACCTTGTTTGGTTGCATTTAATTCTGAAATTAGTCATTATTACTAGTGTTGCCAGATTCAAAATATCGACCACGGTGTTGTAAGAAGATTTCATTTTTTTTTTATTTTACATCAGCTTATATAATTGGTTGTTTCAGGCGTTACTTTGCGGAAATTCATATTAAAGGAAATTATTTTGCTTATAATTCCCGCTACATTAGGTCAATGAAGGAAAATAACCTCCACCAACATGCAATAACTTGTCTCGACGCGTTTCGCCACTTCACGTGGCATCATCAGGATACGTGTGGTCGCACAGTTATTGCATGTTGGTGGAGGTCATTTTCCTTCATCGACCTAATGTAGCGGGAATTGTGATCAAAATAATTTTCTTTACATTAGCTTGACATATGATTACACTCCGCCTGATTTTAAGCTAGAGTGGAAAATTATCTCGGGTGGATGCATCTGGGATTGCCTGTCTGTCTTCCAAAGAAGAAGAAGTAAGTACAAATACATTGGCAAAATTGTCTTTATCGGACATCTGAGGCTATTTAACACTAGGTTTACGGGACACGTCAATTTGACGCATTTTGACTTTTATCAGAGAATTACCAAAAACTGTTTAAATTTTTATTTTATCTCTTTGTATGACTTTTATTCATTGATCGAGGGAAATATAAATTGAAGTCTATTTTCTTTAAAAGTGTTGAATTACTGAACTTGTCTATATGGTATACCTATCTCTACGAAATTGACGCGTTTTAGTAGAAGTAGGTATATAGAAAACGTCCGTAAACCTAGTGTTAAATAAAAAAGAAGAAGATAGTTAAGCTAGAGTGCGATTCCTAAGCGAAGAAAACCGTTTTTATATCTTTAAAAGTCTTATAGAAGCATCTTAATCATACTTACCAATAATTTTTGCACCCAGAGCCAAATTGATGGTGTGCGCAATGGACAAACTCTTTCCCGCCAAAGAACATTTATATCTTCCAACGCTGCTTTCTGATATATCTTTCACGATCAAATCTGTGTTTTGTCTGAAACAGAGAAGAGGATTTTGATATACCAAGTTATTAGTCTTAGGCAGAGGCGGCTCGTCCTAAAGAGCGCTGGTGCAGTGCACTCCCACGAAAATTACAGAACTTATATTACAGCGGCGTAGATATAGGTAATATAATATACTATTGTATAGGCATAGTAGAATAGAATGAATGTAATGTAAGGATATTATGTATTATAAAGAAATATAGATTACTTTTGTAATTTTCGTGGGAGTGCACTGCACCAGCGCTCTTTAGAATGAGCCGCCTCTGGTCTTAGGGCCGTATTCATAAATAACGCTTGAGGGTAGTTTCAATTCAAGTGATCAGTACTTAAATGCATTTTATTCCATTTTATGTAGTAATAATTATTTACTAATAAATAATAAATCTTTAAACACGACAACCATTAGACAGTAATCAAAATAAAATACTAATATTTTACATATAAATACTTACATTTTTTTTATTTCTATTATTTATATATTAATAAGTAACAATTGAAACGATTTCTTATATATGCGTGTAACGGAACGTAATGACAGCTAGGTGATAGTAGACAGTTTCAATGGATTATTATCATTGGTCAAAAATTCAAAGCGTGTGATTGGTCTATTTTGTTTCGTACAAAGTGAGTGAATTGAACTTGTATACTTACAAAGTAATTTTATCATCCGCCAACACTTTCATATTTCCCATAAATAGAAGCGCATCGTTTCTGTGCCATTGGATTACTACATCTGAAATAGCGGGCTTTTATATGAATACAACATACAACATATAACTGACAGTTGGCATACTAACAATGGTAAAGTAGACCTCGCATAACGAGCAAAATAATATGTAAAACGATTAACGAGCGACGCAGATAAGGAAATCCCCGAATCGTGTAATAGAACTTTTCGTACTATTGCTACATTAGTCTGTGTTCAGTGGGCTTATCACGAATTTAGTCTAGTTTTCGAACCGAGCTGTCACAAGTAAAACGGATCCGTTAGCAATCGGGATCAGGAATTTTTATATCTAAAATATTGTAGTTCCAAATCCGCACGCGGTGGCGCTGCTCAAATTTCCATACAAATCGCTTGAAGTGAACTCGGTTCGAAAGTCAGACTAAAATTCGTGATAAGCCCACAGAACAGTGATTCTTAACCTTTGCATATTTTTAACGATTTCAAAATTTGGTGACTGCAAAGAAAAAGATAAATTTAATTATTTTTTTAATTATTTTTTTAATTATTTAATACTACAATAACATTATTTAATATTTGGCGGCACATTTTTAGAATTTCGTGATATGCAAAAGTGGTTAACATTGTTTCGCTTAACGAGTGTTTCGCATTAGTATTACGGCTAAGGAACGAATTATGCTCGTTATGCGAGGTTCGATTGTATTTGGTCCGACGTCAGAGGTCAGTGTAATATCATAAGCTACAGTAGAGTTTCAAGCGATATAACAAAGACAATTGCCTCCATGTACAAACGACAATCTTCAAATGGATACAGATTGGACTTTGGACTGGAAGAAACAATCATTAGAAAGGGATAACTATATTGTTGAGTCGAAGTAGAGGCATGTGTGAAAGGGATGCAGATATCTCCTTTGCCATTCACGACACAGCGGTCGTTTCTCTTTCTATCGCTTATATACCTACAAAAACTGTATACATTTGAAAATCATCGTATGTACTACAAAATGCTTGACTTACCTTTTGAATTAACTGTACAAGGCAATCGTACGGTCTGGCCCGGTTTCGTTATAAAGTCCTCCCCTTTATTCTGTATTACGGCCTCCTGTTCATCTTCGAAATCATCTTCGTCATCATCACCTGAAAAAAATACATAAAAAAATAATAATATATTTATTTATTTTGCCTGAAAACATGTTTTACGGTAAACAGTCCATCACAAATAATCCTTTAAAGAGTCGCATGTGGTTTGCCCCTGCGCTATAGGGTCAGCTACTTATTTATTCAGACTACCTCCTATAAAATTACATCAATACAAAATATTACAAAAAGTACCTCGACTATTACAGACCGAATAATATTTTAAGTATAAAATAGGACAGCATGCTCGTAATTGAAGACTGTTAAATTTAAAAAAAAGACTATTAGAATTTTACTATCAAACGTGTCTTACCTCCATCAGCGTCGTTCATGGCTTCATCTGCAGCATCAGCCATCAGATCGTCTTCATCAGGATCGGGGTAGGCATCACGACGTTGTACCGTATGTCTATCTTGGACCATAGCATCTGTAAATATAATATCAATATTTAATTATTATGTGTTGTTAAAATCAACGAACGTTATTTCAAGATAACGAGAGTTCAAAAGTTAACGAGATGAGTGTGCCCTGTCAATTTGGACAGAGCACATTCGTCTCCTCAAGCCGGCATAGTGGAGTCGCATCTGTCTGTGGTAACAGTTGTCTATGCTCATGGACCGCACTCTAGCTTAACATCAGCCGGAGTGTGGTCAATGGTCATATGTAGGCTATCAATAAAATAAAAAAAATATATAATTTGCCCGAATACGTCCGAAAATTTTTAGACTTGAAAAAAAAATTAATTAAGATTTAAATTAATTAAAAATATATAATATCTTAAAATATAATGAAAGGAAAAATTAATATTTAATTACGAAGAGTTTGCTGGAATCACCGAACGTTTTTTTATTTAGAAATTGTTGAATTAGCAACACTATTATTTTTGTCTGTGGTATGTAAGAGAGATGTCTATGGTGGAGTGTATAAAGGTTCCATGTGTGAAAAGAGTCGACACGTGGGACCCATCATTTACTTACAAAACCTTTAACTATTAACATTACAACTATAATTAAATTATTTTTTTATTTTTTTTAATAAATTAAAAGTTTTTATTTAATCTCACAATATTTTTATATCTTGACATGTATCGAAACGAAAAATTATTCCATTAATTTTTTAAATGTAATTTATTTAAATTAATCTATTCAATTGTTAGGAGTATAACTAAAAAATATATATTTGTTTGTGTTTTTTAGAGAAAAATAAGTCATGATCGTTTAAAAAACATGATAAACTCAACTCATGCCTCGATCACGACTCTCTAAGGAGAAGTCATGGGGCCCATGTCTCGTGAATTACAAGTATATGACATACAGAATGGAGTTGACAATCTTCTAACTCGATTACGAATTCAATATATACAAAATATGTAGGTGACAATGAAATAAATCTAATGCGAGTTTTAAAACGAGCTGTTTTCATACAATTATTTTGATTCGAAGCTTATGTGCGGTCTCTCCTCCGGCTTAACTTCCAAGCTAACCCTAAGTAAGAAACGTGGCTAGCAGTGACGTAGCCAGGAGAGAGGGGGGGGGGGGGGGCATAATGCCTTTCGCCAAATGGTCCACAAAACAAAAAAATGCTGGATAATTTTTATTTTCATTATAATTGATTTCTGGAAAATATATTTTGAGCATGACTTTAGTTATTTATTAATTTGCGGGGATATGGGGGGGGGGGGGGGGGGGAGAAGGTATTGTGCCCCGGGCGCGAATTAAGCTCGCTACGCCACTGTTGACTAGACAGATAACTTCAGTGATAATATACTTGAGTTGTTGTACTACTATTGTATATTGCAGTAAAAATTGTATTTTTCGGCTACTAAGGTTAACAAGAAAACTCACTTGAGTGACTTTATGAATCGAGTTGCAAGAGTGTATTCCTGTTTACAAGTAGTTTTAGTCGCTATTAAATGATTAGAATATTAATTAGGATAAAAGTTTGTGATTGAAATATTTAAATGGAGCTTCCTCGACGCTACGAGTAGCTTTGCGTATAAAAGAAATTTCCCCATATATTAATATCAAATTTTTATTTACCACAAAACAAGGGAAAATGGAACTATGTTTTACTGGCAACACTGAATGCAAATATGCCTATTGACTAATTCTGTGGGCTTATAATTTTGTATAAACGAGTTGTTTCAGGCGATTACTATGGAAATTTGGAAATCCATATTAAACAAATTATCCAAAACTAATTTTAAAACGCCTACAATTCCCGTTCTATAACATTCAGTAATTTGTCTATATTATATATATCCATATATGATATAACATCAGGATTCGAAATGCGGACTCGCTTCGGATAAGCCCACAGAATTCGCTTCAACGACTAATTTTGTCCTTTATTACCTTGTTATTTTATGTATTACTTGACTAAAACTAAATGATATTATTCTTTTATTAATGGCCTCAGATGTCTAATGAAGACAATTATTCCAATGTCCAGTATTAGAACAACATTCCAATAAGTAATTATAAAATGTAAATACAGACATAAATCCTTATGTTAAAAAGCTATTTTTTCCTTCTTAATACATATATATATAATTATTTTTTAAATGAGCTTTTAGAGGCTTCGATGTGAATAATAAAGCATATTTAAACAGATTAAACATATCACAAAGCTATTTGACAAGGAAAAACAAGAAAAACCTAAAATCTTCTTAATTTGTAAAGGCAACCACCACAAGTTCATTTTTTTTTTAATGGAGCTTTTATCTGTCAAGACATATCAGCTTCATCGTGCCTTACCTAAATCTACAAAACTTAAAACTTTTTTTTCTTCCTTCTTTCTCCCCTCTTCCTTACATCTATTTGGTTCTTGTTTTTTTTTAAATTTAGTTTTCATTATTGTGTAACATCTAAGTTATGGTTTTTTTCTAATTTTACTAGAAGTATCACCCTTTATCACCTTGAGCATGCTGTCCTATCCTATAATTAAAATTTCATTTCATTTAGTTTATATAATAGTAGTCCTTTTTATAATATGTAGTTTTAATGTAATCTTGTAGGTAGGTAAATAAATAAATAAATAAATAAATTAATTAAAGCAGAGGGAGTGTTTACGGCGACAACAAAAACCTAAATGCTCGATTGCTTGCGTTTCTTTATTTTGTTTTATACACTGTTATGTTATACGCGACGTTCTTAAACAACAGTGGTGACATCTATCCGTGAAATAAATTACTATAATATTCGAATAGATGGCGCCACTTGACATAATAATAACAATAATTAAACAGGGAGCTACCGATGAACCATCCTGCAGAAATCCCAACACGTATCCGAATGGTCTGCCCTAAACCGACATCCAGTCCGCAGATTCTGTGCTTTCTCATCAGCGCCTCCCACAAGCTCATTGAAAAGTATTTTTTAGAACTGTCAAAATGACGGTCCTCTGTCATTTGTGAATCTTGGAACATAACCTGATATTTACGGAAGCATTTAATACAGTAATTAGAATGGCATGCGAAACGGGACATTTCAATTAATTCCAATTAACTGTCAGACCAACGGATGCTTTGTACTAGCTTGTTTCAAAAGTCCAGTCCATACCAGTTCTTAGATATACCCGTGAAGATATTACCTCGAGTTCAATGTCCAGTGTTTGTACCAAAACAAATCTCGAGGTCAAACTTGTGAAGGGCGTGAAAGAATGCACCCTTTTTAAGTTATGACTAAGTTCCAAGTTTATTTTAAGAATCGAAAACATTGTATTCAAAAGCGTACGCGCATTATAACTATCGAATGATATTAACTATTGAACGAACAATATAACACTCCTGTGATACCTGTGGTCTTATCACGAATTTTAGTCTGGTTTTCGAACCGAGTTCGCTTCAAGCGATTTGTATGGAAATTTGAGCAGCGCCATCGCGTGCGGATTTGGAACTACAATATTTTAGATGCTTTTTGTTAATTTTCGAACGTCTCGATCTTTCGTTCATTTGATAGATTGCTGGTGCTCGTTAGTCGCTAGTAAAAATTCATGATCCCGATTGCTAACGGATCCGTTTTACTTATGACAGCTCGATTCGAAAGCCAGACTAAATTCGAGATAAGCCCACTGATTGCTTCCAAATTCAAATGTTTTTATTGCATGTCATAATTATAATAATTAAGATATCAATACAATTCAGCGCCAATGTGACAACCAATCAGGGCACAGCAAAAGTTCAAAAGTATGTATAATAATTATAATTAAAAATGTATAAAAAAATACATTTTAATTTTACCCCAAAAATTGTTGTAAAACTCAAATAAATGCTGGTCACCCTAATAAATATCGTAAATTCTATTTACGCCGCCATGAGTCATTATGCTGGCCACCCCAGCAAATGTAATGCAGCTGTTTCTATATTACTTCAATATTTAATTAATATTTATTTTTAGACGACACATTTTGTTTACTGAACACAATTCTGTTAAGGTCAAGAATTACATGATTTTTTAATTATAATTCGACATATGATAACTTTAGCTATACTCATATTTCATATATATCAACAGTTTTTAAACATGGAACATTTTTAGTTCTGCTTTTCACCGGCAGGTTCGCATTGATTCGCTTTCTCATAGTACACGGTTAATTCGAAACGCGACTAGGTCACTTCATTGGTATTACTTACTATGCATATATTTAAACTGGTAGTATTATACCAATCTCTAAGTAGCATATAAATAATCTCAAATTCGACAAGTTTAAAATGTATACAGATTGAACTTTGGACTGGAAGAAACAATAATTAGAAAGGGATAACTATATTCTTATCATGTCGAAATTGAGGCATGTGTGAAAGGGATGCAGATATATAATATATTATATATTAAATTACTAAAAATAAAACATATAGTAAACTATTTAAAGTACACACGACGCCTTTCAAATGGATACAGTTTTTATAGGTAGATATATAAGCGATAGAAAGAGACAATCACGGTGTCGTGGACGGCAAAGGAGATATCTGCATCCCTTTCACACATGCCTCAACTTCGACACAATAATCTAACCTAAAATCCAAACCGCACGGAATAGAACCAGCAACTTAATTAACCATAACCTACCATACCGTAACTACAAAAGTTCATTTGTTTGCGTTAAAAAAGTAAATATTTAATATACTACTTGAAATTCAAGTGTGAACTCGCAACCTTACGTCTTCAGAAGTAAAGAGTCAGAAGTCACTTGAAACACGTAGCTTTTAACACCTTTTTTTAAATATAGTCTAAACTCTAAAACGACATAATTACTTGTATTTGGTTGGTTTGTCTTGTTACTCATACACTCTATATAGCATCACATCCACTCTAAATAACGACAATACGTCATTATTAATAGTTGTAAATATGTAAATGTTTTTTTTTTTTGATAAGCCTTTAGAAAAACTTACGTAAAATAATACTGCAGATTAATAATTAAATAGTTTAAAAAACTAAAAAAACACGCGCGCTAGCTTTATCTCTTTTACTCCACTACACAGGATCTATAAAAGAATTTATAAATCCTGGCGGTCCTAATAAGGATAATGGGAAACTGTTATTAAATTATTGCATTGTCATCGATCCTTAATACGTATGCAAAGTTTCAAATTAATCAGACTTCTGGAAATTGGTGAAAATTATGCTCAAAGATTCCGTTACATACATACATACATACAACTCATGCTAATAAAAGCGTGTTAATAAAATGGAAATAAATGGAACAAAAGAGAAGCTATGACATATGAAATGTCAAAATTCTAAAATCTTCATAATTTGTATTGACAACCTCCAGAAACCCATATAGTCAAACTAGGATATACCTATACAGGATTACTTAGATACAATTTATATGAACAATTAATGAATTCAATTAAAGTCAATAGAAAGCTAACACCCATGACCGACATGTTTTATTTAGACTCTAGGTCTCGTTAGGCTCACTTTGAGCTTATCTAGGTCACGATGACGTCACGGATTACGTCATTATGGTGATAAAGTGGTTTCTCATATTACACCCCCCGCTGACTGCTCGTGTTAACAATTGACCTGGTTTCTTAAGGGCTATTACGTATATACTTGACAGTTTGACTGCCTCTTCAACTGGCAATGTCGGACTGAAAATGGAGACTAATATATGACCACACACCACCTGATGTCAAGCTAGAGCAGTTTTACCAACCCCAAGAAACTAAAAAACAGCAGCTCATCAATAAAAAACAGAAAAAAACAGTAGGTAAAGTAAAAAAGGCAGATTTAATACTGTCCTCATATAATTAAAACAATCACCTACTTTTATTAGTTACTATGACCCACATATAGTGTTATATAATAATATTGAACACGACATAATAAAAAACAAAAATCAAAGTAACATTATTTTCCACTTTCATCCTCAATTGCCTCATCTTCAGTATTTTCAGAATCATTTCGTTAAATTTCTTCATGTGCCTTTCTGTGGCTTCAAATAACAAGAGTAGATACTGCCATCTGGTGTCATTGCGTTTTATTACACAGTGGTTATTAAAAAATATGTGCATTAATAGGTGGCGCTGAAGGCTAATTGGAAAACAGTAAGAATTAGGAATGAAACAGAAAACAGGGGCATCAATGCGAAAACAGCTAACCTTCTGTTAAAACAGTAGGGTTGGTAACACTGAGCTAGGGTGTGGTCCATGAACGAAGACAACTGTTGACATAGACAGAAGTCTGAGTGCAACAGTCACCTCCATTATGGCGGGTTGAGGAGATGACTTAAGTTATTCCTGAAACGTGACTTCAGTCTATCTACAACTCTTCATACGTCTATATTATTGAGCGACCAAAGTACATATAACAAAAACATTAACGATGTTATGTTTAAAAAGATTTATTACTATGCCAATGTTATAGCAGAGCCCGCCTTAATTATACAAAGTAGTAATAAGTAGCTATAATGTAACCATTAAATTAGTCTATGGTCATTATCATAGATTGTTGTCTATGGGACGTAGAAATATTGACCTATTTTTCCTTAAGCCGAGTCTCCTGCTTGTGTTTCTTCGAAACATTACACAAAAACATTGAAACATTGGGACGTGACCATACACATTTTTGTATTCGTACACAATGTTTTTTGTTTTCCGTGGTCGACGGAAAGCAAAAACATTGTGTACGGCCACGCCCCAATGTTTCAATGTTTTTGTGTAATGTTTCGAAGAAACACAAGCAGGAGACTCGGCTTTACATTAACATTTTTACGTTACATTTAACCTGTTAACCGGGGAATTACCTATTGCTCAACTCGTTTCAGAATGGGGACTTTTTGTTCGCAGCGATAAGTAATATCACACACCTCAAATAATAAAAGAATATAGTTTTTAACTTATGGTTTTTATTTATTTTGATAAAATATTTTATATTTAAAATATATTACGTTCAATATATTACGATTAATTTCCATGACGAAAAATGTCGTCATGCCCATTGCAGTATGATTTTGTATGACGAAATATTTCGTCACATCCAGTTAACAGGTTAATTGACAAATGTAAGATATAATATTCCAAGTTAGGGAAAGGAAAATGATTGATATTACCTCCCACTATGCTGTCTAACATATCTCAAGTGTCAGTTACAGATCTTAGTTGTTTCGGTTTCCCTTTAAGCTAATCCATAAAACGTTGAATTTTATTTAACTATTTTTGGCGACCTTGGGTTACATTGATGTAGTTTTAGTAAGGATCCTTATTTTTTTCCTGTAATTTATATAGCCTATATTGATCAGTGATAATGTAGCGCTCAAATGGTGAAAAAAAATTTGAAATCGGTCCAGTAGTTTTTGAATCAATTCGTTATAAACATACAAAAATACAAATCTTTCCTCTTTTATAATATTAGTATATATATTTACTAATAAAGTATAAAGAACGTACACAGCTGCAGTTCTTATTAATTTCTGCAACTTACAAAGTACTGTTTATTGCTTAACGATACTTAACACCAAATTTTCAGCTTTAAACGTTTAATTGAATCAGCCTGTGTGTATACAAACGACTCAACGTTGACTTTTATGATACCCTGTACGCGTATTATTTGAAAGTAACGATGTTCATACACACAAGCTTTCAGTACAAAAATAACTGACCTAAATAGAAATAAAATTATGACTTGCAGTTCGTAGAAAAGTTGCCGTTAAAGATTTTATGTATCCTTTGTAAGTTGCATAATACAGGTAGTAATGCTGCAGAAATTCTCCCAAGCATAGATTCACTGAGTAGAGTTCAAAACTTCAAACGTCACACAGCTGTATGAAACAAAATAGACCAATCACACACTTGAAATATTATTGGCGTGATCTGTCACCTAGCTGTCATTACGTTTTTTTACACGCATTTATAAGAAATCGTTTCAATCGTTACTTATTAATATAGTACCTGGTTGACCGAGATTCGCTCGGTTTTTTGTTTTTGTAACCTCAAATCACACACCTCTTCTTTGCTTTCCGCGCAAGAAATACGAGGAATTCCGCCATCTACTGAGGAGTAGAAAAACCATAATAGACACGGACGGCGAGTTGCTATCAAATATGAACACGTTCGTCAATGTAAAGCTTCAGAAAATATCCTAGAAAAATCTCAAAGAAATAATAGCATCGCTGAAAGACAAAATAGCAGTATTTATGAACGGATTAATTTCTAGCATCAGAAAGCTCCATCTAGTATCGAGTAGTAAGAGTTTTTTAATTTTTTACTCAGCGTTGCCCTCATCGGTCACGGCATATGTGATTAGATATTTGATATGCAACATATTACTATTTTATTTTGATTACTGCCTAATGATTGTCGTGTTTAAAGATTCTTTATTTATTAGTAAATAAAATTAAATAAAATGAGTTCAAGTAACGCCAATGATGACTGTAGTGACACACCTATCGTCAGCAAATAAAGTGTGTCAATCAACACGTGGTCCTTCCTTCTCTTCGAGGCATGCGCGTGAGTCGACCAACAATTATTAGTCATCGATTAATCATAGATATTTATACTCAAGTTATAATATATGACCTTAACAAAGATAATCCGATTCCGTATAGAAGGTACAAAGACGAGGATTAACCATTAGCACTACCTAGTATCTCACCTTTGTCAGTGTAAGCTGTAATAATGACTATATGCAAGATACATACAGGATAGATACAGTGGGCTTATCACGAATTTAGTCTGGCTTTCGAATCGAGCTGTACGGATCCGTTAGCAATCGGGATCATGAATTTTTACTAACGACTAACGAGCACCAGCAATCTATCAAATGAACGAAAGATCGAGACGTTCGAAAATTAACAAAAAGTATCTAAAATATTGTAGTTCCAAATCCGCACGCGGTGGCGCTGCTCAAATTTCCATACAAATCGCTTGAAGCGAACTCGGTTCGAAAGCCAGACTGAAATTCGTGATAAGCCCACAGGACTGCCTCGACTTCCGTCGTTTTGAGTTACGTCAAACAATTTTTAGACACTATTCCTCAAGCATACGTCAATTGTTTCGATTTCCAGCATAAGAGAATTCACTTGTGCGAAGTTTTGTTTCTCCAAACGCGACTTTGTTGTTGCAACCATTGGATCAAGGAGTTATTGCGTCTTTTAAGGCTTATTATCTTTGTAGTTTATATAGCCGATATTAATTAGTAATAATGTGGCATTCAGATAGTGAAAGAATTTTTGAAATCGGTCCAGTAGTTTTTGAGCCAATTCGTTACAAACATACAAAAATACAAATCTTTCCCCTTTATAATATTAGTATAGATAACATCAACGGGAGTATCTGCTTACCTGGACGGTGTCTACTGCGAATGTCGTGCTACTATAAAATTACTTCTATACCTACCCTCCATAAAATTTTATTCTAATGGGAATGGAATGATTAATTCCAACGTCCAAGGTTCCTGCCCATCCCTTAAGCTCTACTGACCTCGTAACAAGCAACTCCCTGGGTTGATTCGCATAATAAAATAGACTTTACGTCACTACAATATTATTGTTTTTTGTTCCAGATTAACGTACAAATTCGACCCAAATATTGTCTAAATTCGACCCTTCTATCTTACACGCAATACGCGTAATGTAGTGTGATTAACCATAATGAACAAAATTTTATAACATGAACAAAAACGTTCCAAAAAGCTTGTATGCAGGGTATTGGGACGAATAATTGAGTCTAATTAGAAACAAAGGTTTCTTTTCTAAACATAATTACGGCGTTTATTCGTGTTTACTGACAAACTTTGATGTTTACACGGCCTTTTCCATCCGTTGACAATTTGCGTATATTTGTACTTCTGCTTACCCAATTTAGATACAGCCTTGAGTATATATACAAAGTTATTACACAATATGAGGGTAAATCACATTTATTCGTATTAAAAATTGGTTGAACACATATTAAAACGTAGGCCAATATAAAATTTGAAAAAAGAACGTTCCCGCGTTTTTTAAATTTAAAAAGCCGTGTCTCGTCGAACTTCCGACACACATTCGCATTCCAAATTTAAAATTTCAATCACGCACGAAATTAAGCTTTACAAAAGTTCCATCCCGTTAACAGTTTACCATTTAAGGAATGCGCATAATGTGTACGTCACGAGAATTATAATTGATTTATTTTAATAGTAACAAAGTTAGATGCGCGCACGGAAATAATGTTATTATGTAATCGTAAATCGTAAAAGTTGAAACGGGAGGAAATTAAAGATACGTGTGTGCAATATGCAAGCTATTTTCAATATCCCATTTGCGCTTAATACATAGAAAAACAAGTGAATAAACTATTAATTTATATGGGTTTTAATAAATAATATTACTGTATAATAGTTCGGAGTATATTGTTCGGAAAACCACGAACCTTCAGTAGTGTATTTTTTTTTATTTTCGTACAAAACCGCAGTCATTTATGGCAATTTGCGGTAATAGAAAAATTCTTGTTAAATATATACGTGGCAAATAAATAAGGCAAATACATATGAGTATATTTACAATTAAACCCGTCAAAAATAACGGACTTTTAATTTCGATACAATCTGAATAGTCTTTAAATTTTTGCTAAAGAAAAAGTTGAAGAGATGAAAAGAGACATAAGACATTCAAAATTCGAATTTCGAACAAAACAAGTTTGCGTCGTGATTGACCGATTGGCTTTGTAATAGTGATGTGTAATGGGGATTATCGATATTATTTTGTCGATATACTTTTTTATTTCTCATTTAAATCAAAGCTTAGTCAGTAATTCTTTGGTTAACATAAATTTTATGTTCCTAACTGTTATTAAATATTACTCAATAAAATCTTTGATGACTCGTGCAGTACATATGATAAAGGATTAAACAGATTAAAGATGATTTATCTTATTTTTGGACCAATAAATAATAATTAAAAGCTTTGGAACATTTTTTAAATATTGTTACGGCATCTAGTGAAACATAATGAAAAAGGTGCTTCTTTCGTCTGCCGTTAGATGGCGTTTATCACAGTCACAAAGAGGCTGAATTATCTTGTGAGATTAAACAATGTAAAGTGTATTAGAAATACCAGCATCAATGAATTACACGTGACCAATTTATTTAAATGTCATTGTGAAATAATATGATTTATAACAATTTAACAAAAAAACACATAAATTCAACACGCGGAGTAAAGATCAGTGGGCTTATCACGAATTTTAGTCTGGCTTTCGAACCGAGTTCGCTTCAAGCGATTTGTATGAAAATTGGAGCAGCGCCACCGCGTGCGGATTTGGAACTACAATATTTTAGATACTTTTTGTTAATTTTCGAACGTCTCGATCTTTCGTTCATTTGATAGATTGCTGGTGCTCGTTAGTCGTTAGTAAAAATTCATGATCCCGATTACTAACGGATCCGTTTTACTTGTGACAGCTCGCAGATAAAAATCCTGGGAGCTAGAATTAGCTATGGAAAAAGAAGCGTTATGGTGTAAGAGCGCAGGTCAATAATGAATTGCCGATTATTATAACTAATAATAAAAATATTATTAAATTTAAATGTGAATTTAAAAAACATATAATGGGTTTGAGTGGCTTGTGATGGTGTTGTCAATATTCTACGTACGTTATGTTTATTTATAGTTATTATTATTATTTTTATCTCAATTAAGTGAATTTTTTGTAATTCTTTTTGAGCAAATAAATGTCTTAAACCTTAAATTACCCGAATCGGTGTAGCAGCTGTGACGTATGATTAAGCATTTTCATATGATTTTTCACATGCTACCAATGAATTTCAATCCTACTAGGTCACATATATGTATACATCAGCTTTTTATAAAACTTAAAAAAAGAGAATGAACCATTCCGTGTTATAATTTTTTTTATCATTTCTCAGCGATAGTCAAACACAATCGATACTCGATATTCAAGAAATGATTGTTCCCACTTAACTCCACCCATTTTCTCTTAACCTTAAACCTAAGGGCGACTACACACTAAAGATACTGAATGACAAAATACAATAAAATTAGAAGTTTTTAACACGTGTAAAAGATGCTTTTATTCAGAATTTTTTTTTTATTCAGGACATTATTACTTATTAACACTAAAAGTGTCGGGCTGCATATTATACCTTTAAAGACCGCAGCCGTCAATTTTGTTTACTATAAGAATATCGCTGCCGTCACATTGACGTAAAGGAATCTCATATACCACAAATATAATAATGGTTTTTTATATGGATTTAAGCTGACAATAACAAATTAGGAAAAGTAATAAAATACGAAAAGAAACAAAAACATAGTTTGTAAAATATTTAAGAATGAAATCGCCGTGCCGTCAAATTGACGGCGTTGGTCTTTCTAGTGTTAAAAATATATTAAAAAACCGATATACAGCTAAGCCGATGCAGATATCTCCTTTACCGTTCACAACACCGCCATCATCTCTTGAGTAAAACTTCTCTTTTGTAATAGATTATTCACGTTTATTAATTAAATAGCTAGGACATATGAACACTGTCTTTGTAATCTTTTCCAACAATGCCGGTGTCGTCCACACCGTCCGACATCTCGCATAATTTCTCGATACGTCCAGACTGACTTATCTAACATCTCTCTTTCTATCGCTTATATACCTACAAAAACTGTATCCATAGTCCTGATTGGTAACTGTGTGAAACATAATGTGATTTTAAGTGATATTGGGCGACATTTTTGGGACTTACTAATAATAACAATTATATTTGTTTTAGGTCTAAGTGTTCTATGTTTGTGTTGTCCTTCTACCCATAGCACAGGCTGTCCTAGTTTGAGGCCCGGACTAGGTATATGTACAGTATAGTCTCACTAATCCGGCACCCCTCCCTCGCCCCTCTACACCTGTGCGTTTCGCAAACTCAATACATTACGTACATTTATTCCCTCTATGAAATGCTTTATTTTATTCATTACCTATGACTTTTCACTATAATCCAGTAATCCGAACATTCCAATAATCCGGCACACTCCGGTTTTTAATAGTGCCGGATTAGTGAGATTATACTGTATGTAGATAATTATTAAAACAATACGCAGTCAAAGAATACACATACTATATATAAAAGGCCTAATAGTGATGCACCGAATGACTCACACGTCTCATGATGAATCTCAATTGAGTTGCTGAACCAACTCTTGTCATACACACTTGACACTTCGACTTGACAATGACTCAACGTGCATACTAAATTATTGTCACATTACATTGTATTCATTTAAATAAATTGCGATTTGTATTTTTTAGATTATAAAAACAAACGACGATCAAACATTTAACAAAATACAATTGAAAATATTTTTATTCACGTACGATTGCACTTTTATTGAAATATTTTATTTATCTAAAACAGCGGTTCTCAAACTTTTTTTTGCGAAGGAAAAAGCCTTAATATAATTATAAAAAACTGATTTATATGTATTTATGAATAATCATATTGCAATGTAATATTTAGTTGGAATATTTAGATGTAACCTTATAATCTCCCTTTGGTAGGTATTTTTTGCAGTATTTTAGCCCTAGGGTTCCGCGGAACACACTTTGAGAATGGCTGATCTGAAACAATTGCTCACGACTACACCCCTATGTTAAGTCAAATAGAATACAGAGAGGACTGCTATCTTCGAAAAATGTTTTACAGACAAGTAACCTAATCTGAGAATCTAAAACGAACTAAATCACTTCACGGATTTTACTCTTACCATCTAAACCAGTGTTCGCCAAACTTATTAGCCAAACAGTCAAATATGAACATTTCAACAATTTAAAGAAAAAATTGGGAGCCAAATCTGCTTGTTTAGTAAACTTTTATTACACTAAATAAAACTAAATTTCATACTTAATAAACATTTATTAATGCGAACAATGTGCTTGCTCCGTGGATATTTGGGCCAGAGCCGCACTTTGCCGACCACAGTGGGCTTATCACGAATTTAGTCTGGCTTTCGAATCGAGCTGTCACAAGTAAAGCGGATCCGTTAGCAATCGGGATCATGAATTTTTACTAACGACTAACGAGCACCAGCAATCTATCAAATGAACGAAAGATCGAGACGTTCGAAAATTAACAAAAAGTATCTAAAATATTGTAGTTCCAAATCCGCACGCGGTGGCGCTGCTCAAATTTCCATACAAATCGCTTGAAGCGAACTCGGTTCGAAAACCAGACCAAAATTCGTGATAAGCCCACTGATCTACACCATCATCAGTCTACCTACCACTCTTTCAAGCCACTAGTCCCTTAGATACAAGTGTGAAGAGTGCACACAATAGATGATATCTCCGTCCTGCTCTAACACTTTACTATTTAATGACGTGTAAAAATAAATATATAAAGTAATAAAAAGACGCCTATAAAATGTATTTTATTACTGATTAACGTTTAAAATTCAACGTGTGGACGCAAATTTCAGCATTGACACATTAAACGTATGCTAAGTAACGGTTTTTCGTCCTAAAGCGAGCGATATTTTGTGTGATCATAAAAAAATTTAGACTTATCTATATATATAAAACTCAAAGGTGACTGACTGACTGACTGACATAGTGATCTATCAACGCACAGCCCAAACCACTGGACGGATCGGGCTGAAATTTGGCATGCAGGTAGATGTTATGACGTAGACATCCGCTAAAAAAGGATTTTGATCAATTCCACCCCTAAGGGTATAAAATAGGGGATGAAAATTTGTATAAACGTTATTAGATTTTCGACTGATTGAACTGAAATTAAAGATTGGTGTTACTATGATGAAGACGTTTTTACACACGCTAAACAAAAATATAGCCGCAAAAACAATACCTAATTGATAATAATACTTCTTAACGGGAGCGAAGCCGCGGGCAACAGCTAGTTTTTAAATAAAATCTTAAAACTATAAAAAATATTAAAAAGGAACTAACAGTCGAGATATATCGTAGTACTACGATTCCCGCTTTTAATGTGTTAATTCTGTCTGTTATTATGGCATATAGCAGCAAGTCACTAAATAAACCCTGAAACTGAAATTTATAAGAAACTAATCGACCCACTATAATGTCCTATTAATTTGGTAGGATCTATAAATAGTTTGTTTGTGTAGATTCTTCGTATCTCAGAAATCATTGAGAAAATGTTAGTTTCGACTATGTGAATGTGAATAGGATCCAGTTATTTCTGCCCATATTAGCTTAAGTTCATCGCTTCTTCCAGAACAATAATGAACTTAAGCATTGATTTTATTCAAATCAATAAAGGAATTTCTATTACGTTATTATTAAAAAAAAACTAGACAAACCAAAAAAATTGAATTAAATTTTCTTTTTATATTAATTTAATTTTAAAACTACCGTCTCTGATATTTGCGTTCTCAATACGTTTTATCGTTATTTTGAAGTGATCTGTCAACTGTTTCCAGGTAGTAGATAATTGTAGCTAGAAAATGCTTCAGGACCATAAAACCATAAATAAATATATTGCCTAAACTGCGGAAATAAATTTACTAAATTCAAATATTTGAAAAAAAAAACAATCGATGACCTTTATAATAAATCGATACATATCACAACACTTTAATTCCACGAACAAAGCAGCATCATTCAGCGCGTTCCTTTTTCAAAATAAAACAAACCATCAACCGACAACAGTTTTTAAAAAGCGAACGCGAGTCATTGACCTTGATTTTTGAACGAAGCCCGCACTGACATATTATTATTACAATAACGCTCTAACTATTTTAAATTGAACACATTCCATTGAGTGTTTTCTTTTGTTATTATAAATACAATAAGTGTATAAAGAGCAATGTATAATATGTATTGTTGATAGAGTTATTTTATTTATTCATTGTGAGTTTTTTGGTAGAAGTTTTTGTGTTTACAAAGGATTTGATTCAATGTTAGTACGTACCTTTTTATGGTTATTTTTAAGATTAAACGCGATAAGATAAAGGTGGAAAGTCGCCATATTGTTTTATAGAGTAATATAAGTGTTATTTTAATACTTCATATATATACAGCTATGATCAGATTACAGATAAGTGCTTAATTAATTATATAGGGTAAACTTTAATGGCCCAAATTGAGAAACTTCATAAAACATAAAAAAAATGCGTATATACAATTCATATCACAAAGAACAACACAATTGAACGAATTTGGCGGGAAATAACAAAGACACATAACCTCAAAAGCAGGTAGTTGAATGAAAAGCCCGTTTTGGGCAACACAAAGATTTCTTTATTATATAACTCCGCCATTTATAGTCAAAGACGGGATGTATAGTAGTTTAAGGCTTGATAAAAACAATCTTTGTGCCAATTCAGGGCTCTGGCCATAAGAACAACCGGTTCCTGTCCAGACATTAGTGTTGTGATGATAATCTATCGATAAGTAAATGATTAGGTTTAAATTCAGTAAAAAAAAACTAATCACTTTAGGCTAATTACAAGAGAAAAATAGAATTCAAATCAAAGTAGCTAGTCAACAAAAACAACGTTGAACTCAAAATCAATTCGCAAATATAGCGAAAACTATGCGTATATCTGCTAGTTTTGTTTCTTGTTAAAATTTATCGACATCGATGCTTATTAAAATTCAGAGTCACATCACTATTTTAGAATGCAGTGCATCGAGTCGAGTCGTATGGTGAATGAGTGAGGTCACATCGAGTGCTCGAGGCGAAGGTAAATAAACTAACCCAGACGCTATGTCTGTCTGCTGACTGTACTTATTGGAACTTATTCCTGGAAGCGAGTGTACTCGCTATTGGAATTTATTATGACAGGAAACGAACTTAAAAAATACGGGCTGCAGGAATTAATTCCAATACCTAATCATTTAAAAAAAGAATGTTAATTTCTATCCGCAATGGTGTTCCAATTACAAAAATACGAGAATACTATAAATGATTCTTTATTCAAAATTCTTGAAATTTCTCATTACGTTCGGAAATTACAAATTAATATTATCTATGGTTGAAATACGATTATAAAATGTAAAAAGAAGCGCGGCGTGTGTGTGTGAAAATTTAAAGAATGCAATAAATTTAATCACTGTTGGGTGTTTCGAAGAGTTAAATCTTAACATTAATGTTATTTATAAACATGGGCGGCCATTAATTTAACGCCTCTCAAATAAAACTCATTTGTTTTTATTTTAGAGGGAAAATGGTTAGACAAATTCTTTTGTTTTAAAGAATTTTGACACTTTAGTTCGAAATTTGAATTAATTTTAAATATATTAAACTAGTATGTAGTGGATGGTTGATATTACGGAGGCAGCAACTACGTCTTGAAAGTACACCAACCAGGTATTATGTACCATACATTATTAAACTGTTATTAGACTAATAAACTAATACGGTTTAAACAGTCACTAGCACTAAGAGCCGTATTTAGGGGGGCTACTCAGGCATATCCGAAGTTTCGTAATACGGCCATCACCTATTTAGCTTACGTGAATTTTGACTTATAAACCCGTAAAAATCCTATCAGTTGTCCATACAATGAACATCGAGTGGCCTATTCGTCGTGACGTCGCTGTCAAATCCGTAATTTCGTTAATGATTACGTAAGTACGTAAGTGTTCCTCAGTAGGAAACGTCCGTATTTTCGTTCGAAGTTCGTGCGCCTGAGTAGCCCCCCATCTGTATTCTTTGCTCTGTCCTTAAGTACCTAGTGCTTATTTCAATTTCAAGTGAAGATCATTGCTTGAGCGACGAGTTTACAGTTTTCCACGCGATACCCATCAAGCATATGTCTAATGCATATAAATAATCCTTCTGAATAATAAAACCCGCATCTTCGCCATATTGGATAAATTTATAGTGCCATTGAACTTTATCAATTGATGTAACATTTAAATCGATCTTATATAATCCTAATTGTTTCATTATCGATATAGAAGTAATAATAATAATAAATCCTTTATTGCTTTAAGATGATAGATATTATGACAGTGTTAGTAGAAATAACTCTCACCAGAGGTGGTGGTGGAGCTGGTGCAGTGCACTCCCACGAAAATTACATTTACTATATGGTTATCGTTATTGTATAGGGCGCGAATTCGTTGCATAAAGGTCCTAAGTTCGATACCCGGTTAAGATAAAATACTAAATATTTGTTTTGGTCATGTAGTTCAATTATTATGTTTGGGAATGTTTTTAAAAAAAATGTGGAGAGCAAGAATAGAACCCGGAACCATTTTATCTATAGCGAAAGTTAGGACATTTATTTGATAACCAAACTTATGACAAAAACTTAAATAGCGCGCCAACACAAAGGTCAACGACCTCGGTTATGGCGCGAAAATAGAACGGAACTATGCGCGCCATTTAATTTCTACTGAAACTTAGATGTTTCTGCTCAAATAATCTTCCAGTTATAGTTATATTATAGGATAATAAATAATACCGGTATAGTGGAAGGGTCTTGTAAAAACACATTCCTAATCAGAGGCTCTCAATCTTTAGTTTATTTATTTAAACCTTTATTGCTCTTATTACTATAAGTGAACTTAATCCTCTTGTACATTGCTTATGGTACAAAAATAAGCGCTTTTTAGAAATCAAAATACTATTTAATAAAAAAAATCATAATTCACTTGTCAAGTAATGTTCTCTACTAGACTTCAAAAAATACTTAGATTTTCTATTTTTTATCTGTCAAAATTAAGCCTACAGAAAGATAACAAAAACAGTATTAATTGGTACTTAAATAAAATTAAGATTGAATTAATAATAAAAAAAAACTATAGTAAAATTACAATTTAATTGATCCAAAACACGCTGTATAAGCCAACCCCTTCCATACGAAAATCCATTTAAAAAGTAATTTAACTAAATTAAAACACAATCACTTTGAACACTGTGAAGACTAACAAATAAAATTTTAAAAAGACACCGCTCTCTAATCTTTATTTCCGAACGTAACCGAAAACCAAGACCGCGTAACGAAAAAAAAAACAATAGACGAACCATAAAGCTCCTAGTCAAGTTCAAAATTCGAATGTAATAATTAAGATGGCGGGACCAATGACTTTATACAGTCTCTGTAGCGCAATATTTATTTAGTACAAAATATCTTAGTTTGGAATCAAAACATATGTAATTAATAATATAACAAAACGGCAATTATAAAACTAATTACAATAAAAATTATTTTAAAAAATCCCTAACAAACATTGGGTTACTAATTATGATTGACGAGTTTCTTGTGATATTCTTCTCGCCATACGCCTTTCCGAAGTCACGGTAGAGTCTAACGATGAGCAAGTGCACGCCTTTAGTACCTATGCTAATAAACGATTTTCATTTCATTTCATTTCAGTAGTTCGTTATCTCTATATTTCAAGATAATAGACTCGTCTGGTTTACACTGTCTGTACTCTTCGTACAGAATAAGTCACGTGCGTCCTTGGCTTCAACTTACCAATTTCCTTTGACATAGTTTTTAGCAATCTAAGGTCCCACCACAGGCACGTCCACAAATTCATTAATGGAACTAGGCGCGTTCTTATTTTGAATTAGAATTTCGAACGGTCCGGTTAGGGCGGCGACAATTACATTCCCCCATATTGTTTTAGTTAGGGGGTTATTAACCTAACTATTGTAGTGTTGTTACTTATATATCGCTTTGTAATGTCCAGTTTATCGATTATCGACTTGTCGATATACTTTATGTTTAAACGTTATGTTAATTATAGGCTTTGTGTTTGATTAAATAAAGAAAAGAAATATGCCTGAAATTAAATAATCGAAACTACCGTCATTCAATAAGCATAGTATATTTTATCAACTGACATTTGTCTCCTCAAGTAAGCACAGTGGAAGTGACTGTCACGCGAAGTGTGATCATATGACAGGCTACTATTAAAAAAACGTGACAAGTTATTTAATTATAAATTATCGATAAATAATTAATTACATCACTAAATTACCGTGAAAATGAACATGTTTTTAACTGTCAATCGACAGGGGCTTCCTTACTGATGGGTTATTTTTGGTGTAACAATTTTGTTATAATTGATTTCACAGACATTTTCTAAGATTACCCTTGCTTTTGTTGGGGTAGGGAAAGGTACTTTTTTCAGCTAAACCACTGTCCTAGAGTGTTAGTATCAATGATAAATGTAGCACAACTCACAGAGACTGTAAACTAAATTTAAAAGAAGATATCACCATTCCTTTCTCGATTAAAATAATTAGAATGCAAAATGCACTTTGGTACGTGTTCACAATGAATAAAATTAATTATGTTAGCGATATGCATCTCGTATTTGTAAAAGTGTGAACGTGATAATGCATTAACGAGTGACTTTTTAGTTTAAGAGCTTTAACATTGATATATAATTTTATTACTCGATTATTATTTTACTATCGATCAGCGTTGAGAATTCCCTTTTTTGAACGGAATTTTTCGTTTATGAGGGCCAAAAGGGGAATTTAATTAAAAAACTGCAAATTACATTTTGACTCACACCAGACAGATAAGTAAGGCTGTATGTACTTATTCCGATAGTAAAGTTACGGATGAAAATTGTAGCTTGTAGCTCCGAGATAGTACGAAGCAGCAGAACCTTAGTAAACTAATTAGTTTCTTCAGCTTCAAGCCTTTACCTGTAACAAATATAGACATATATTTAATTTATATCGAAACCAAACAACCTGCTTACACCTAATAAAAGAAATAAGGCCGTGAACATACACAATAATTCAAAAACTATTTATAGTAACCCAATTTCCGACGGATTCAAACCATAGACTAAGATCAAATTCTCTGGATCATTGCCAACAGATACATCGGCCGTTCTGTCTTATCTATGATTCTTAAATACATTTCCGGGACTGTAAGAGCGGATAAAGTGTGTTTTCCCTTACATTGTCTATGGATTTATTTATTTATTCAGTCTACCTACAAAATTACATTAAAACAATATATTATAAAAAGGACTTCTACTATTACAAACCGAATAAAATTGTAATTATAGGATAGGACAAACTCAAGATAATTGAAGACAGTGTTAGTTTTAAAAATTAATGAAAATACTACTCACTACTACATAATTTAGATTTTATGACAATAAGAACTACAATAAAAAAAAACAAAACACAAACAATTTTAAACAAATGATAATCGATATAATTAATTAAACTTGATTACTCTATAGTGTCCCAGTTGTCTGCTTTTTAGTGTAGTGTTGTCTCTCTGATGGTAATAGTTCTAATTATTAAGAATGTTCCGTAAAAACGACCGTAGATTAATTTTTTATCTATTTTGTTGGCTGACAACATCCTCGATCCCCCCGCCAACTTATTTCGTCCACAGCAACTGGCTAAGAACTAGGTGATCGCATGCGCTCGGGACTCTGCCGACTTTAAATTGTGCATCATGATTGTAATCTGGGTTACGTCGCCATAATCAAGGGAAAATGGAGCCAATCGTAAGTACCTTCTTTTCCATTCCTGATACTGTCCGTCAGCCAGTATTATAACCACAAAGGAATTAGACTTATTTATTGAAAAAGACGAAAATAGATCTTTTCTACTACAATAAATCTTTTGCCATATACAGTGGACCCCCGATAATCCGGCTCCTGTCTAATCCGGCGCCCCCTGTAATCCGACATGACTTTGAATACATATTACAATATAACATATAGAATCTTATCATTGGATACATATGTAATTTGTCCGATTACAAGGTACTCTTTTGTAAAAAATTCCGGACTATAGGGGGTCTTAGGCAGTGCTCTATAATCCGACAAATTCGATAATCCGACACTGCAGGGCATAATGTTTGTCGGATTATCGGAGGTCCACTGTATATGGTTAGTAACATAGATTTTAAAAGAATGTTAGTAGTATCACATATTTTACACATTGTATTGGCATGCAAATAATTCTATACAAAATTAATAATTTTGTTTATAATAATACCTATCATTCTACCAAATTATAGTTAAGCAAATTTTGTTGGTAGACTTAATAAATGTATAAATAATATTGCATATTATTTCACAAACCCGTGAATTGATTCTAATTAACACTAGGTTTACGGACGTTTTCTATATACATACTTCTACTAAAACGCGTCAATTTGACGCATATCGTAGCGATAGGTATACCACATAGACAAGTTCAGTAATTCAACACTTTTAAAGAAAATAGACTTCAATTTATATTTCCCTCGATCAATGAATAAAAGTCATACAAAGAGATAAAATAAAATTTTAAACAGTTTTTGGTAATTCTCTGATAAAAGTCAAAATGCGTCAAATTGACGCGTTCCATAAACCTAGTGTTAAAAACCTGACTAACGTCTTTTGTAAATAAAAACCGCAATATGAAAGATGGCCTTACAATAAACCGCAAAATTTCAAAATGGCGGACACATCGCTGTCAATTTGCGTAATGTTTATTTAGTACTAAGGGTCATGCAATATGACATCATGCATGTGTTAGCAGTTAGAAAATAACTCAGCAAATTGTTTTGTACCAGCCATTCTCAAAGTGTGTTCCGCGGAACCCTAGGGGCTAAAATACTGCAAAAAATACCTACCGAAGGGAGATTATAAGGTTACATCTAAATATTCCAACTAAATATTACATTGCAATATGATTATTCATGAATACATATAAATCAGTTTTTTATAATTATATTAAGGCTTTTAAACATTTGTAAAATATAGTCTAAACCAGTAATTCTCAACCTTTTTTGTTGCGGCACACTTTTAGAATTTCGTGGCACAAAGTGGTTGAGAATCACTAATCCAGCCATTCTCAAAGTGTGTTATGTGGAACTCTATTATTAAAATACTGCAAAAATACCTACCAAAGGAAGATTATAAGGTTACATCTAAATATTCCAACTAAATATTACGTAATATTACATTGTTCATAAATACATATAAATCAGTTTTTATAATTATATTAAGGCTTTTTTCCTTCGCCAAAAAAGTTTGAGAAACGCTGCATTAGTCTAAACTCTATACAACGACACTTAAGCCTGTTTTCAGAAATAACGCTCGAGTTTGACCTGATCGACTTGAATGCATTTTATTCCATTTTATGCAGTAAATTTGCAATTACTATTTTAATTTGAGACTGAAATCCTGAAATCAGTTGTGAATTTTAAACGTATACCGTTGATGATTTTGAATTTGATGCCAGTAAAAAAGATTGTACTAAAAACTAGGAGTGTCTAATGGGCTGGTATTTTTTATATAATAAAGTTTATAATATTTTTCTACTACTCCTGTGTGCCATGCTTCTCTCTTTGCTACTCACCGGCATAGTTTTCATATTATTGTGGGCTGATACCTGTGTGGTTGCACCGTGGATCTGATCTAATTTTAATTCTTGTGAATTATGTATTATTGAGAATTATGTGACTTATGTAATGTTATTTACTTTTTTTTCTGAATGAAAATTCAGTTTTTTTTGTTAATTATTTTATGTACAGGCTACGATTGACGAGTTTCTTGTAGTCCTTCTTCTCGTCATACGCCTTTCCGAAGCCATTGTAGAGTCTAACGATGAGCAAGCGCACGCCTTTAGTGCCTATGCTAATAAACGATTTTCATTTCATTTTATTCATTTTCAACTTTTTTTTTTCATGAATTCCATAGTTTTCGCGTTAATACAATACCGTTTTAAATCGATTAGTTAAAACTGAAATCATATACGCGAATAAACCATGACCTCAATATGTGAATTCTTAATAGTTTTGGCAAAATAAACTAAAATATGATATTTTATGACGGCACATAATAATAAAAGTGACGTAGGAGTAATTTTGGAATGTTGCCAGACGTAAAAAATATTATTTTACACAAATGCTTTAGAGAACGCATTTGAATCCGAGAACGCGTGTTCGAAATTTAAAATGCATTTGTTTGGAGATCGTATCATATGATATCATAATATAACCGCATAATATAATGCATTATTTTCTGATTCCCTTCAGTGTCATTATATCAAGGTTGCACTGTGGGCTTATCACGAATTTTAGTCTGGCTTTCGAACCGAGTTCGCTTCAAGCGATTTGTATGGAAATTTGAGCAGCGCCACCGCGTGCGGATTTGGAACTACGATATTTTAGATACTTTTTGTTAATTTTCGAACGTCTCGATCTTTCGTTCATTTGATAGATTGCTGGTGCTCGTTAGTCGTTAGTAAAAATTCATGATCCCGATTGCTAACGGATCCGTTTTACTTGTGACAGCTCGATTCGAAAGCCAGACTAAATTCGTGATAAACCCACAGAACATAATATAATATATGATTATTACAGGTTTGTATGTTCTCGTCCTGATAGTCATTTATTTATGTATTTATGTAGATGTGTGTAATAAAACTCATCACGAACGCCTGTTTTACGACAAATTTTATAGTTCAAATGAAATATTATCCGTAATAAAAACAAATGCCAAAATTACGCCATTAAAAAAAACACGTAATCTATAAAAATTGCATTTGAATTCGAATGTTTTAAGACTATGGATTGTGAGGAATGTTAGAGTAAGATAAACTAAACCAACCATTCTCAAAGTGGTGTTCCGCGGAACCCTAGGGCTAAAATACTGCAAAAAATACCTACCAAACGGAGATTATAAGGTTACATCTAAATATTCCAACAAAAAATTACATTGCAATATGATTATTCATAAATACATATAAATCAGTTTTTTATAATTATATTAAGGCTTTTTCCTTCGCCAAAAAAGTTTGAGAACCGCTGAACTAAACGAACGCGAATTATGTAATTAATGATCAATCTTTGTAAATAATTAATTAATGTTACAAAAGATTAAGCTGCATAGGTAATGAACCATTTGCGTTCAATAAAACAGCAACGTTTAAAAAAGTGGGCAGTGTGGACATCTGTGTTCTATTTTCAAATCTGTCTCAAATTTCCCGCGCAATTAGGTTTTTAGGTTGTTAATATAGGATTACGTTATGTTTATCACATGCGTTATGTTTTTGCAAAATTTATTATTTATATGTTTTTTTTTTAAATATCACTACATTATTACGTACTTGGTTATGTTTTCTTTTATTTAAAAAAATATAATTCTTATCGGACCGGATTCCCTATTATGTACTAGCTAAGAAAATGTCAGCCGCCTAAACCATAAACGATTTCCTAACAAAAAGTAGTTACTTTAAACAGTTAAAAATCAACATTGCGCCTACGCATATTCACAAGCACGTAATAAAATGACACTTCTGTCACAATTGCCTGTCTATTAATAAAACAGTGTCCGTTCTCACTTGTAATCCCTAAAAAGGGCTTGGTGATTTTTGACAACAGCTTTCGAGCGCAGTTTGATATTATAATCAATCGATCATTACTTAAATAATGCATTGAATATACTTATATATCAAATATCCAGTTTAAACTATAATTCGCATTTTGTTCTTTCTGTTATTTATATTTTAATAAGTAATGATAGAAACAAAATAACATTTATTAAATATATTTCGTTCATGAATTCCTTTTCAAGCTCCGTTTGGTGAAGGGCACTATAAATAAAACTTTTGTCTTTATTTGGCGCCAATTTGGCCCAACATAAACGCGTCAGATTTGGTCAAATTTGAGCTATTTGAGTTAATAAATCCTTGTTCCATTGTTGTCAATTGTTAGATAATTATTTTTTCACAAACAGCGAACAAACAATCCGTTAACAACTCGAATGATGTAAAAATTAAACAGAACTAACGAGCAAAACAACATATCTTTCAAATGAACGAAAGATCTGGGCAATGACGTCATTCTCCCTGATTGGTGTTTCAATGAGCATGGCCGATTGCTTTTATTTTATTTTATTGGAAATCTTAATAATCTCAATTTAATTTACAAAATTTAGTAATTCATTGCAATACTTTTAACATGTTTTCCCACTAAAATTATTATTTCATCATTTTTTTAATACTGTCCACACGCCTATTCGCATTTTGTTTTTTCTGTTATTTATATTTTAACAAATAACGATTGAAAAGATTTCTTATAAATGCGTGTAACAGAAAGTAATGACAGCTAGGTGACAGTAGACAGTTGCAATTATTATCATTGGTCAAAATTGTGTGTGATTGGTCCATTTTATTTCGTATAAGCTAAAAGACGTTTGAAGTTTTAAATTGTATTTATAGTTCCGCTCCTCACCGATAGGTTCGCATTGATTCGTTTTATATATAAAAAAACCTATATGCTCATATATGGTCGAAGTATTTAATAAACAATTAATAAATTTTAATTGACATTACAATAATGACTCTAGTCCATTCCTTTTGAGGCAAAGATCTAGTTTCTAGGTATTAAATGTTAAGAGCTAAGTAAGGCAGTGAATACTGTCACAGAAACCAATACAGTTAGTTACTAAAAACTAGATTTTTAGTGATGTACGTTAGACTAGTCGATAAGATTTGTCGATAAAAATATTTTATTTTATAAATGTTTTACTCATCGTAATGCAGTTAGTTAGCTAGAACGTTTTCAGACCAATGATTTAATAGTTATTATTTCATTTCATAATCTAACCCTGTTTAGGGATCATTCATAAATTACGTCATACGAATTTCATGATTGTTTTGAACTATCCCTTCCATCCTCCCCCTCACTACCTTTTTTGCACGTGTGATGACCCCTCAGACCCAGGACAATAGAAACATATGCCAGTATTATAACTATATTAGTATAATAATGTAATTGTTATAAATCATGTAATGAGACGCAGTGAGTACATAATTTTGGATCACAATTTGATTCCAATAAGGTTTTTTTTTTCTTTCTATTCTGTTAACACTAGAAGTGTCGGGCTGCATACTATACCTTTAAAGATCGCAGCCGTCAATTTTGTTTACTATAAGAATATCGCTGCCGTCACATTGACGTAAAGGAATCTCATATACCACAAATATAATAATTGTTTTTATATGGATTTAAGCTGACAATAACAAATTAGGAAAAGTAATAAAATACGAAAAGAAACAAAAACATAGTTTGTATTATAAAATATTTAAGAATGAAATCGCCGTGCCGTCAAATTGACGGCGTTGGTCTTTCTAGTGTTAATAGCTGTAATTTATGAAAATAAATTATATTAAATTTAACTATTTTATTACGACTGGGAAACGAACTAGAGACCTTTACATAACATATAGCCTTACCAACATGGAAGCACAAATTATAATATCAATAATTTTAGTAATAAATCTATCGATAACAACAACTCAATACATCACTATTAACAATCAAGCGTTTACCATAAACACAGAATCTCTAGTGTTGTCCCATTTAATTCTAAATACATTTTTTATCGGAATTTTAACTTCACCGCTACTTTCACTCACGAAACAGGTAATGAAAGTTTTTATCTTAATTATTAATTAATTAATTATCTTATGAACGACTTTGAGAATCTTTGATAACTCCGGCATGTTTTAATTAAAAAAAACAATAGTAGGTATACTTTTAAGGTTATTACCCTAGTTTTATAATATACTGATACAGTTTTTGTAGGTATATAAACGATAGAAAGAGAAACTGCATCTCTTTCACACATGCCTCAACTTCGACACGATAAGAATATAGTTATCCCTTTCTAATGATTGTTTCTTCCAGTCCAAAGTCCAATCTGTATCCATTTGAAGATTGTCGACTTTGCGTATCACAGATACATAAGAGTCGCTTACTACACAAATTGATTATGTATGTATGTATATTATAATATATATTGATTATGATCTATTATTGAAATTTGGCATGTAATATTATGACGTAGGCATTAAGAAAGGATGATAATATAAAATAGGGATGAAAGTTATAAATCTTATTAGATTTTAGACTGATTGAACTGAAATTAAAGATTGGAGTTACTGTGATGAAGACGTTTTTACACACGCTAAACAAAAATAAAGCCGCAAAAACTATACCTAATTAATAATAATACTTCTTAACGGGAGCGAAGCCGCGGGCAACAGCTAGTTTAAATATATATTATTATTCATTATTTTATGTAATGTATGTACTGTGTATATTTAGTTATTATTTTTTTGCAATAAAGAATTTATTTATTCATTTATTAACTGTAGTCACGTCAAAATTGTAACAAAACTGATTAATTTATATATCGTTAGATAATCAACATACATTATTTATATACAATATCCCTACTAATATTATAAATGTGAATTTGAGTTTGTTTGTTACGTTTTCACGCAACAACTACTTAACCGATCATCATGAAACTTTGTACACTTATTTTTGGAGGTACTACAAGTAACATAGGATACTTTTGATTTAAAAAAAAAAATTTTTGCTATAATTTCCAATTGATTACAGTTTCAGCTGTTTGGATTTTTTCTATATTTATTTTTATTTTCGTATGTCATTTTTATATATGCAGTATAAAACTATTTGAATTTTTGAGGTTAGATGCCACTTTATTATTTTAGATCTTACTGATACTTATTTAATGACTTAAATGCGAGCGAAGCCGCGGGTAAAAGTCAGTTTATTATAATTATAAAAAATTATAAGGGGAATTTAAAAAAAAAAACAATTGCATTTCTAATTTATGAACGGATTTTGCGACAGAAGTGTGATAGGCATTTTCTGTTGACTGAAATATGAAACATCATTAAACTTCATAGTACTTTATATCTTCATTATTACGCAGACGTAATATAAAAAAAAACATATAATCAATTCATTTCAAGTGGATTCATATGGGTTTAGTATTACAGATAGACGGCACGTGGCTACAGCATCTGGTCTGGTGCAGCTCGTGCTTATAGTATGGTAGCCTTGCATATGACCACTTGCTTTGAGGAATGTCCCTGAATTATTACATACTAGCTTTTACCCGCGGCTTCGCTCGCATTTAAGTCATTAAATAAGTATCAGAGATCATTTCAATAGAAATTAATCAATATGATAACTATAGTCAGTTGGAAACTATAGTAAAAAATGATGTCTTATTATTAAACCTAATTGTCTTAAAGTTGAAAAAGCAATAATTTTTTTCAAATCAAACTCATAATTAGCCGAAATTCCAGCTATAAATATAGTCAAACTAGATATTATTAATAAAATTTTTTATTATAATTATGTAATCAATTTTGTTAATAGTTTTATATAGTAATAGTTTGTTGTGCCTTAACAGAGCTTTTATAATTGTATTTATAACTAGCTTTTGCCAGCGGCTTCGCTCGCGTTAAGAATCATAGTAGCTCCAATCTTTAATTTCAGTTCAATCAGTCGAAAATCTAATAAGATTTATACAAACTTTCATCCCCTATTTTATCCCCTTAGGGGTGGAATTGATCAAAATCCTTTCTTAGCGGATGCCTACGTCATAACATCTACCTGCATGCCAAATTTCAGCCCGATCCGTCCAGTGGTTTGGGCTGTGCGTTGATAGATCACTAAGTCAGTCAGTCAGTCAGTCACCTTTGAGTTTTATATATATAGATGTAACATGCAATAAACATTATAAATTTCAATTTGAATTATCATTAAAAATACAGTAGGCAGTCATTTGACTCTGAAATTTGTAAATTTTTTTCATAAAATATTTGTACTATTAAATCATGTTGGTTATTTGCCAAAAATATAAATAAAATTAGTATAAAAACAAAAAATGTAATTCACTTTAACGCCCAAATATTTAGTGACAGGCCGGGCGTAATATCGACGAATCTATTTTAAAGTCGATAAACATTGACTGACCCGTGTTTTAGTAGTGATGTAATCGTGTACATTGAACAAAGACCGCGCATTTTGTTTGGCCTTTAACGATTATGTAATATGATAACCCATCGCTATATCCCAGATTTATAGTGTTTTAAAAGTACATCGCCAGGTTCTATTAATGGTAAGATCTACAAAATTTTACAAAGCGATTTAAAGTTGTTATTATGCATAGTTTGTTTGTGTAGATTGTTTTTTTTATTTATTTACTTTTAGTAATTGGGCTCCAATAGAGCGCTTTTACTCGTCAATACATATACAAATATAAATATAATGAAATAAATTTATTAATTTAATAATTATCAATTTGATTTAGCTGCTGTATACTGGCATTGTCCACTTACATACTAATGTCATAATAATATATAATAAATCTACTATGACGTAGAAGAATAGCTGCTGTATAGGGGCATTGGCATCCTATTGTATACCTAAGGGTAAACATGAAATGACATAGATTATGTCCAAACTTTTTTATCAGTAAGATATTCATCTAACGTGTAATATGATTTTTGAATAAGTTTGCTTTTTATGGTTTTCTTGAACTGATAAAGAGGGAGGCTACTAATATCATCGGGCAGTTTATTATATGACTTTATGCCAACCCCCATGAAACAACGACTCGTTTTGCGAAGACAAGATGTATTGAGTATCTCAGAAATCATTACATATGATAAATTATATTTTGAAGCTATTTTAATTTAAAAAAAAGAAAATTACTAAAATGTTCTAAATTTAAAATTATCTTCACTACTTTGAGTCGTGTGTGGTCCTAACCTATAATTGAAATTTAATTTAATTTTTGGAAGTACTAATATGTAATAATGAAGCAGATTAAAATATATTAAAAATATAACTATTACAATGCATTGTGATATAAGAATAAATGTCAAAAACCTAAATTCTTAAATAAGTATTTTCAGCTTATAGAGAAATCCGCTACAGTTTATAATACCTGTCAATTATATTATAGTGTTAACATAATTTTGTTGGTATATTAAAAAGAAAAGCCGCACAAAGTCTTTTAAACTATTTACAGTTATACCCCGCTTTACGCGACCCCGTTATGTGCAGTTTCACTATAACGCGAAATTCAAATTTATTATTAAATTACGCGAAAGAGATAAACATAATGTAGTCATCAACTTCTCTATGGTCGCGGGAATTTCAGTTTTTTCCGGAACGTATCCCTCGCGTAAAGCGGGGTATTACTGTAGTTAAAAATCATAAATGTTTAAATGAGATGCGAATGAAGAAATACTTAAATTACTATCTGGGAGTATCACAAAATAAATATTACAAGAAAGAACCCAAACCCACAACCATTCCGATTTATAGGTCACAGTGGTTCATTCAACTGTAATGCAGGCATACGTAAGTACGCTATCTAGACTTATATTTACGAGGAACTTCGATAAAAACGCGCAAATCTCTCGAGATTGCCGTGAAATGTAAATATTTAATCATGGTTCCAATTCGAATACACAATCTTATTGGACTAAAAAATTCGTGCATTTTTGCTGAATTTACAAACAGAATGAAAAAAAAAGACAAAAGGCTATTGAACTTTATTCAGTGAATCTATGCTTGAGTGTAGTTTTTGAATGTCACTCAGTGGTACGGAAAAAAAATAGACCAATCACACGCTTGAAAAATTGTTGACGTCATTTTAGACCAATGACAATAATCCATTGCAATTGTCTACTGTCACCTAGCTGTCATTACGTTCTGTTACACGCATTTATAGGAAATGGTTACAATCGTTACTTATTAATGTTTTAACTGAATATAAGTTATTTAAGGCATTAAATAAGTAAGCGGATATTGTCATATTATATTTATATTTATTTTCATAAGAAAAGACGTTCTTACTTGACATTTGACAATATTTATATTACTATAGTTATTTGGAAACTATTGTAAGAAATAATATATTCTTTTTTAATAAAAAGTATCCTATGTTACTTCTAGAACCTCCAAAAATATGTGTACAAAGTTTCATGATGATCGGTTAAGTAGTTGTTGCGTGAAAACGTAACAAACAAACTCACTTTCACATTTATATTAGTAAGGGATATATGTGTATGTTCATTATATATTTAGTTGACTTATATTTATGTATTTTATTTATCTAAATTGCATTGCCCAATACTATTACTGCTTCTTCTATGACAATTGGTTATCTGGAAGAAATTACTTTCAGTGATAAGATCGCCAATTGCTCTAAATCTGTTTCCTATGAATTAATTTGTGTCAGTATTGTTATTATTATGTTTTTAAAGCAATAAAGTATTTATTATTATTATTATTATTACATTTGTTAGTATTTGAATTTTGAGGTTATGTTTATTTATATTTATTATTTCAAGTGTGTCGATTATGTATAGGTCAAGTGTGATATTAGCGAAGATCCGTTGAAATGTTTACAATTATCTTTTCATCACAGACTGTTCGGTTGACTAAATATTCTTATTTTATACTGACCTTTATAATTAGTAAAATTTATTAGCTATCTTTGACTGTCTTAATGTATTAAGTTATATGTGACCATTTTTCTTTTGGTAATTTACGCTTGTGGTAATTTAAAAAAATGTTCAGGTTATCGTACGTGACGGGTTCAATTATATTACTTTTTTTCTGAAAGAAAATTCAGTTTTTTTGTTAATTACTTAATGTACAGGCTATGATTGGCGAGTTTCTTGTGGTCTTCTTCTCGTCATACGCCTTTCCGAAGTCATTGTAGAGTTTAACCATGAGCAAGCGCACGCCTTTAGTGCCTATGCTAATAAACTAATTTCATTTCATTTCATTATAGCCTACGTTCTCCCTTAGCAGCTTTTAAATGCAGAAACATAATTTCTTATCATGGTGAATTTTATACCATTAACTTGAGATATGTATGTAAAAATTGAATCGTTGTCGTTTGCTAGTGTGCAAATTTAGGGCGACAGGATCTACACTAACTGTGTACATACAGTACATAACCTTACTAGCAAATATCTTTATCATTTACCACTCTTTTGAAATGTGGGAGTTTCCCGTGCCCCGCTCTGTACTTTGTGACTCTGATCAGAGTCGATAGCACGAATCGGAGTCAGTATATAGAACGTAACATACCAAGAAAAAAACCCGTACTGAAATGAAAAAAAAATTGAATGAAATTTATCGCTTTAGAAGATAAAAATATAGTATAGTATATTTTTTATACGTTTATAAAGTCGATGTTTTTGTTATCAGCGAGCACGTTGAACTCTTGGAAAGGTGAGTAACTTTTGCGTAATAAATAAGTGTGTTACATGCCAAACAAGATTTTATAGAGGGCGTTGTTCTCAAAACATCTTCTTCCTTAGAAAACAGGAATATAGCCGACTCTCTCACACTTATATGTAGTAATCTATCCCAATATTCGTTCTAAATAAAACTTTTTAAATATAGAACAGAAATAAAATCCATAGGTCCCTATTTCGTATCCGGCTCGAAGGACCTAAAATTTTATATCAAATAATATTAATCATTACTATAATTGTTCAGTGGCGTAATCAATTCGAATATTATTATAACGTTTTATTTCATGGATAGATGGCGTCACTGTTGTTTAAGAACGACAGGAAGTTTGGCCACGACCAAAACATAAATAATAATAATAATAATAACTCTTTATTGCACACATTATGAGAAAATAAATAAAAAAAACAAAAGGCGGCCTTATCACTGAGTAGTGATCTCTACCAGGCAACCAACCTTAAGGTTTACTACTCGCCAATTTAATTGGGGTTTAGGGTGCAAAAAAAAACAAAATATAATAATATATACAAATGAATAATAAAGATATTACAAAAAATATACATAAATACGTACATATACTACTAAAATAAGAATAAATATATAATTTAAAAAAATAAATAAATAAAATAAAAAAGTATAAACTTCGTATGAAATACAATTAAACGAATTCAAACACGAATTTGGTTCTATTATCATCGTAAACAGTATTTTTTGTTCAAACATAACTTATATTTATTATATCTACCCCCTCCCTGCCCCTTTTTCTTTCCAATTATTGCGAACAACCTATTCATTCTAATAGGCCAAATGTAAATATTTGACTAATCCAATTGTCGCTCCCAAAGGACAGACCTATCCTAGTGTCTGTATGCCCTATTTAAACAAAGTTATTATTATTATTATTTTCTAAATATACTATAAAGGAGCCATTCTCAAAGTGTGTTCCGCGGAACCCTAGGGCTAAAATACTGCAAAAAATACCTACCAAAGGGAGATTATAAGGTTACATCTAAATATTCCATCTAAATATTACATTGCAATATGATTATTCATAAATACATATAAATCAGTTTTTTATAATTATATTAAGGCTTTTCCTTCGCCAAAAAAGTTTGAGAACCGCTGCTATAAAGTATACCGGGTGATTAGATTCCTTTAATAACCTTTCTTAGCTCCAAACGTTCGACTGAATCACCCGGCATATGTTCTTAATTTAAACGCGTATAAATTAATTTAAAATTAAAAACAAATCTATGTCAAATTACCAATTGTTTTTTTTACACATATAAAAAAGAGTAATTTAGGCTATAATGAAAGGCGTGACGTATTTTAACATGCGTACACGCAACTCTGCGTTTGTTCAAAGTTAATAGCCCGGGAAAGGTGGTACTATTAAAACGTATTCACTGCGTATTATAGTGTGACCATGCTTTGTTATTTTTACTAGTTAAAATTAAAAACCAAAATTATTATTTCACATAGGCCTTTCAGGCTCTTGGATATAGTCAGATTATATATAGGTATATTCTCGTAGGTATAGCTCATATATAAACGAGAATTCAAGGGACCTGAATATTATTCTGTTTCATAGAGGTTTCTCACTTACGAAGGTTTGGGAATAGTCACTCTCACTTATAGAGGTTAATAAAAGTTGAGGAACAAGGAGCTTAAGTCGACTAGTTTTGAGATTTCCATTGAAATATTATTGTACTTATTCTTGCTTACAGAGGTCTAGATATGAAATGGGCGCTTGAAATTACTCTCTCTAACACAGGTTTACTTTGGGGTTAAAAATGACGGGACTTGACCTGTGGGCTTATCACGAATTTTAGTCTGGCTTTCGAACCGAGTTCGCTTCAAGCGATTTGTATGGAAATTTGAGCAGCGCCACCGCGTGCGGATTTGGAACTACAATATTTTAGATACTTTTTGTTAATTTTCGAACGTCTCGATCTTTCGTTCATTTGATAGATTGCTGGTGCTCGTTAGTCGTTAGTAAAAATTCATGATCCCGATTGCTAACGGATCCGTTTTACTTGTGACAGCTCGATTCGAAAGCCAGACTAAATTCGTGATTAGCCCACTGATTATTCTCGCTAATCCAGTTCTTGCTTATCCAGGTTCGACTCTACAACCTATAATGTGAAAATAAAAACCAAAACATCAGAGAAAAAAGTCCACAGACAAACAGTAGCTTTCTAATTAAAAAACCATGGTACCCCTACTTAATTATCCACAGTCATAACCGGAAAGTGGGGACACATTTTCATACAATTGTACTTTCAAACCTAATGTTAACCACAATTGAAAAACTGTATAAAGCCAAAATTATTTATTTCACATGGTCAGAATCTACATTTATTCCGAAAAGGCGTATGACGAGAAGAACATAGCCTGTAACATATTGTGCAACGGCTATAATGAGTTATGCCAGTCTTTCCCAAAGTGGGCGATAACGCCCCCTTGTCGGTGCAGGAGGCCTAGAGAGCGTTAAGGGTTTGATTAAACTTCAGGCAAGACTGAATGTTATTGAGGTTTTTGAGGTGAACAGGGGTATTTAGACGAAATAAGTTTGGGAACCTCTGGGTTATGCGAAATTAATATTTTTTATTTTGATAATGATATATCAAACTGTGAATACCAAAAATGGAATTTAAATACTTCCTCATAATAAAAAAATGTCTTTAATTGTGACCTATATCAAGAAATCGTTTTAAAAACACATCAAGTTTAGTTTTCAGTAGGGTTGTCACAAATATATAATCAAGTCCTTTTTCGTTGAAATAGCTGCAAATTATGGTTTCTGTAGTACTCAATACAACAACGAAGAATCTACACAAACAAACTATGGACAATAACAACTTTAAATCGTGAGTAAAATTGCGATTTTGTAGATTCTACCATGATAATAGGATCCGATGATGTATTTTAAAAAGGTTAGAAACAAATTAACACAACACTGTCGTCACAAGTTTTAGCAATCGGGATATACTTTGAGGTTAGAAAAAGATCAAATTAACACAATTTAGGTACAGGTCAGTTATTAAGATGTCGCTCAAATTTCCATACAAATCGAAGCCCGGTTTGAAAGCCAGACTAAAATTCGTGATAAGCCTACAGGTCAGTTATTAAGATGTCGGAATTAAAATAAACGCAATAAGAAGCCGTATAAATTAATTAGTAAATTTATTATTATTGTTTTAATAAAAGTGCCTGTATACAGAAATTACAATAAAAATAATTTTGGTTTTTTTAAGATCACATAAGTAAATTATCTAAACGTATTTAATTTTTTCTTATAACTACATGTATTTATTTATTATACTAATATTGTAAAGAGGATTTGTATATTTGTATGTTTGTAACGAATTGGCTCAAAAACTAGTGGACCGATTTCAAAAATTAATTCACCATTTCACTACTACGTTATCACTGATCAATATAGGCTATATAAATTACAGGAAAAAATAAGAATCCTTACTAACTAAAACTTCAATAATGTCAAAAATTGCCACAAAATATCTTTCATCGCATGCGCTGCGAAAACTATTGATGATAGAACAAAAAAAAAATGTTCTACAATATTAAAGAACATATCAATATCTACAAAAAATGTCGCGATAACATATGTCTAACTATTGTACCTTATCTTTATTACTGTGCGAACGAAGTCGCTGGCAACAGCTAGTTTATTATAATAAAATTAGAACTCTTTTGTGACAACCCTATTAACCCGTACATTATAATATTTTTGGAACGAGTTGCATCTTGGACATGGTCCAGAATATTACATAATAAAGCTTATGCCATTCCTATAATAAAATGGAAGAAAATTTTGTACTATCACTGTATACTATACTAGCTGTTGCCCGCGGCTTCGCTCCCGTTAAGAAGTATTATTATTAATTAGGTATAGTTTTTGCGGCTTTATTTTTGTTTAGCGTGTGTAAAAACGTCTTTATCATAGTAGCTCCAATCTTTAGTTTCAGTTCAATCAGTCGAAAATCTAATAAGATTTATACAAACTTTCATCCCCTATTTTATACCCTTAGGGGTAGAATTGATCAAAATCCTTTCTTAGCGGATGAATAACATCTACTCCATGCCAAATTTCAGCCCGATCCGTCCAGTGGTTTGGGCTGTGCGTTGATAGATCACTAAGTCAGTCAGTCAGTCAGTCACCTTTGAGTTTTATATATATAGATAGATATACTGTATATGATATGGAACAATTTAAAGATGCTTAATTTACAGTTTAGCAAAAATGTACCTACGAGTGGGCTAACATTGTATCTCACGTCGAAATCACTAAAATAAATAGCTTCAGAGCTTGATCTTAATAATCATAACCAATATCATTTTATGTTTACCCTTAGGTATATAATAGGATGACAATGCCCCTATACAGCAGCTATTCTTCTACATCATAGTAGATTTATTATATGTTATTATGACATTAGTATGTAAGCCTAACAACACAATTTAAAAATAAATTAAAAGCATATTTGATTTTAAAATTCTTTTATTCAATTGACGAATACCTCAATGATTCGAAACAGTAAATGAATTTTGGTTCATTAATTGAAATTGTTTATTGTTATTATTATTATTATTATTGTTATTGTATTATATTGCTGTGCCCTGACCGGGTGTCACATTTGACACTGAATAATATATGACATCTGAAATAATTGTGACATGCAATAAAGACATTTGAATTTGAATATAAGTGGACAATGCCAGTATACAGCAGCTAAATCAAATTGATAATTATTAAATTAATAAATTTATTTCATTTATGTTTTTATATGTATTGACGAGTAAAAGTGTTCTATTGAAGCCCATTTACTAAAAGTAAATAATAATAAAAAACTATGTGATTTTTTTTTTATTTTGATTGATTTTGCACGCAATGATATATATTCTGTCACGAAGACGGATATAGACGGAGTGTGGTTTAAAAAATGAATCATCGTAAAGTTAATTAAAACAGTCAAATGTCCATTTTGTATGAAAAACTGACAGATGATAGATCTTAACCATAATATTGACAGTAACTTACGATACTACGAATCCCATACTAGACGTTTATAAGCATTTATTAGTATGACAATTTGTTGCATGAAGAACCTGGGAAGATCTTTTTATCCACATATACCTGACGGTTTATCTTTACCTGAAAAAAAAACGAAAATTAAACATTAACATATGATATTTATTTTATTTTTATCGCCTCAAAGTAAAACTAAACTAAGTTTTTTTTATATAAAACACTAATAACAGTAACCTTAATGCAACGACTTCCTAGATTTAACGAATGTTTCCAAATCCCCTAGAACTGCCCGTAAGAGCTAATGCAAAATATACCTTTACATTACGAATACATTTGTTAAAAATTATAACAAATTTTCAATCTTTGCAAAATATAAAAATAAAGTATTATTTACTTCTATTTAACGAAATCGTTCGCTATAACAGGGAAAACAGATTAGTACCTACGTAAAGCTGAGATTAATATATTTTTTTGAACATTGTTAAAACGAATCGTAGACCAACCTAACCTCATTGTAACAAATTACTTGATATAACGAATTATTTTCTGATTCCCTTCAGTATCGTTACATCAAGGTTGCACTGTAGTTAGTTGCATATTGGTACAAAGGAACTACTTAATAAGGGACCGGAGTCTGGCATGAAAGGGTAAAGAGCTCCCGCGTTCTTTGATCTCCACCGACAACGTGATAATCTAACTCAGCGATTCTCAAACTTTTTGGCGAAGTAAAAAGTCTTAATATAATTATAAAAAACTGATTTATATGTATTTATGAATAATCATATTGCAATGTAATATTTAGTTGGAATATTTAGATGTACCCTTATAATCTCCCTTTGGTAGATATTTTTTGCAGTATTTTAGCCCTAGGGTTCCGCGGAACACACTTTGAGAATGGCTGATCTAACTTAAAAAATCTTACGTAGCTAGTGTTATAATGTTCATTTGTTTGTTTGATGAAAGTATAAATATTGTATTTAGGATATTGAAAGTATGTAAGTGTTTCTATTGAGCAAATTCTAATTGGACATTAATAGGTCTGACATCGCAACGGCAGTCTTTTGTTTATTTTTGAAAAAGGAATTAGAATTTAAATAATTCTACCGTCTTTTGTTTTTTGGTCAACAATTTACCTTAACTTTGTATCAAATTATAAATACGGCATATACTTCATTCAACGTCACTCGATTTAACGACGAACTCTGTAAAACGTCGAAATTACTTGACTTGTATTTACCTTGTTTTCAGTTCACTCTGAATAACGTCAACAATACATTATAAAGCGATAAATAGTACTTTTCTAAGTTACTGAAATTAATAAGAACGGCAGCTGTGTACGTTCTTTATATTTTATTAGTAAATATATGCGTGTTTTTTATAATATGATAGTAAAATAAAATCGGTTTTGTTTCTCTCCATTTAACGACGTCGAGTGTCGCTATATAGAGTTTACGTTGCATAACACAATTTTAAATTGTCCAATCGCCGTTCAATAGAACAAAGGGCTTGTAATGAAAGCGTATTCAGCCGTTAAAAACTGCAGTCTCCCGTTTCTTTCACACAACATACAAAACTACTATCTCTGTCCTTTTCTAACTTTATTACTGCATTGCCCTATTTACTGCATCTTTGTTCTCGGATAAAGAGCTTGATTGTTTATTTTTTTTTACTTTATTAAAGTTACTTTGATGAGAGTTACATTTTACCAAAAAAAAAATATTGTCAACAGTTCGTTCGAGATATGTTCTACTACTTCTTTAATTAATGGCTTCAGATGTCTATTAAATACGATTCTGCCAATGTTGAGTATTAGAACAGAACAGAAATCATAAAATTTTGATTCACACGGAAAGCCAAAAAGCCGTTATTGTTCCTTCGGGCTATGTTGGCAGGGACCGTCGACATGACCCTTTGAAATATTACGTCTCTCGAGTGTTAATTTAGACCGCGTTCTTACATGCGGGTCAGATCAAAAGGACAAATAGATTTGTACTGGTAATATAAACAACACTATACTAACTAACTAACAATACTAACTATCTTCAACTAACTAACTAACTAAGCAGTATTTTATGTTTGTGATTTTTTTTCTCTCCCCTCTTCCTTACATCTACTTGGTTCTTGTTTTTTATTTATATATATTTTTGTAATTTTATTAGAAGTGTAGCATCTATCCCTTTATCGCCTTGAGCATGCCGTTCTATCCTATAATTAAAATTTCATTTAGTTTGTATAATAGTACTCCTTTTTACAATATATAGTCATAATGCAATTTTGTAGGTAGGTTTTATAAATAAATAAATAAACACTATGCCGACCACATATCTAGTTCAATAAACCTCACTTGGTATATTATCACGAGTTTTAGTCTGGCTTTCGAACCGAGTTCGCTTCAAGCGATTTGTATGGAAATTTGAGCAGCGCCACCGCGTGCGGATTTGGAACTACAATATTTTAGATACTTTTTGTTAATTTTCGAACGTCTCGATCTTTCGTTCATTTGATAGATTGTTGGTGTTCGTTAGTCGTTAGTAAAAATTCATGATCCCGATTGCTAACGGATCCGTTTTACTTGTGACGGCTCGATTCGAAAGCCAGACTAAATTCGTGATAAGCCCACAGAAGTACTGCCCATTATCTCATGGTCCGTAGTCAATTATATAGGAAATACAATTTTCTAGGTTATTTTATTTCTACATAGTGTTTTTATTAGCGGTGTATTGTAACATAGCGTAGTAGTTAAAGCGCCAGTCTTTCAATGCAGAAGCCCCGGGTTCGAATCCCGGTTGAAACATCTTTTTTTATTATAAATATTTATTAATTATAAATTATGATATTATTATTGTTTCTAAAAAGTAGTTAAAAACTAAAATATTTAATTAAAAAAATTTGAGAAATAAAATGTAATAAGCGCCATCTAGTGTCAATCTTCAACCTCAGTTAAGTGCAATAGTAACAAAAACGTTTAAATTTCTAATAGACACGCAAGCCTGTTAAAGTTATACACTACTTAACTTAATAGACGTAACTTACGAGTAATTTTATTAGCTTTTTAAATAAATTGTTATACTTTTAAAAACTTTATTATATGTTCTTAGAGGCGCGCCCGCATGTTATATTCGATGAGTTTGAACACTAATACACTTTAAATATACATACTATTTACAGCAGCCATTCTCAAAGTGGTGTTCCGCGGAACCCTAGGACTAAAATTCTGCAAAAAAGGTTACATCTAAATATTCCATTGCAATATGATTATTCATAAATACATATAAATCAGTTTTTTATAATTATATTAAGGCTTTTTTCTTCGCTAAAAAAGTTTGAGAACCGCTGATTTAGAAAATTCGAGTTCAATTTTTTTATTAGTTCATTGGTATATCATATTTTTTTTTATAAAAGCAGTTGCTTGTGGTATTTTTCTCTAACGATGAGCAAGCGCACGCCTTCAGTGCCTATGCTAATAAACGATTTTTATTTTATTAAAAATTCACCTCATACACATTGTAAGGTTATGAGAAAATCCCGTCTCCTATTTAGAGCGTGGATACATTCTTACAACGCAATGTCATCAACACATACATCTGATTTAAATTTATGGACTCGCTTGATTCATTGCCTTCTTTTTAAGCTTGTGGTACTCAAAGTTTTTTTTGTTATTTTTTAAAAATATATTATACTAGCTTTTGTACGCGGCTTCACTCGCATTTTAGTCATTAAATAAGTATCAGAGATCATTTCAATAGAAATAAATTAATATGATAGCTATATTTTCTTGCTTGGTTGGGATTACCAATTTAAAAAAAATACTATTTACATACAATGATGTTTCAAAAACTTATTTTTTTAAAATAAAAAGTATCCCACGTTACTTCTAGTACCTCAAAAATATGTGTACAAAGTTCCATGATGATGGGTTAAGTAGTTGTTGCATGAAAACGTAACAAACAAACTGACATTCACATTTATAATATTAGTAGGGAGTAGGGATATTGACTTTGCCGAGATACTTTAAAAACTAATTTATTTCTTAAATGTTGAGAACCATTGCGTTAATCTTAAGCTAACGTGTCACAGAAAATTAATCCGTATTGTAACTATGTACTAGAATCCCATTAACCAGCTTTTAGAATAAATATTTTGAAATCTCTTTAAAAACTTTCACGCTTTAGAATATGAAGGTAAGCAGTGAAGCGTACAAGCGTACAAAAACCTTAGCACATGGTTCTGGGGGGCTACTCAGGCGCACTTCGGACGAAAATACGGACGTTTCATACTCAGGAACACTTACGGATCTGTAATCATTCACGAAATTACGGATTTGACAGCGACGTCACGACGGATAGGCCACACAATGCTTATTTTACGGATATTTGACAGGAATGTTTATGGGCTTATATGTCAAAATTCACGTAAGCTACAGAGGTGACGGTCGTATCACGAAACTTCGGATATGCTTGAGTAGCCTCCCTGGTCCTATGACAGGCTACTAAAAAAAAACAACGTATTGGTTCCTTTAACAAGACAATCTCTTCAGTCTTTCGTCCTTAATTCCCTGATTGATTATTCACTAACAATTTCTTCTTAGCGATAGTTTATTTTTAAAATCACCTCGTCAATCATAATGTGTCAAAAGCGTTGATTAGAAAATAGAAAAAGAGTTATTTGTTGAGTCAATGACTGTAGCTGATAAAGTGGACTGAGTGTTTTCATTTTTAAATTAAGTAATTTGCATTTAGAGAAAATATGAGTTGTCTTTATTGCTCACAATTATAATTATTAAAACGTCAATACAAGTGTCAATGTGACAACCAATCAGGGCACAGCAATATAATTATACAAGAGAGTTGCTTTTTAACATCAGGGTTTACGTGTGAATTAAAATTTTATAATTTCTTATTGGGCTGTTCTAATACTTGACATTGGCCGAATTGTCTTTAATAGATATCTGTGGGCTTATCACGAATTTAGTCTGGCTTTCGAATCGAGCTGTCACAAGTAAAACGGATCCATTAGCAATCGGAATCATGAATTTTTACTAACGACTAACGAGCACCAGCAATCTATCAAATGAACGAGAGATCGAGACGTTCGAGAATTAACAAAAAGTATCTAAAATATTGTAGTTCCAAATCCGCACGCGGTGGCGCTGCTCAAATTTCCATACAAATCGCTTGCAGCGAACTCGGTTCGAAAGCCTGACTAAAATTCGTGATAAGCCCACTGAGGTCATTAATAAAAGAAAAAAAAAAATTACAAATTTAATAATTTCAATTAATTATTTACTTTTATTTACTGTTTCGAATCAACATCAAACAAAACAAAAAAAAAACATAATTCAACATAGTAACATAGTAGTAAAATAAATTCGTTTTTGTTTTATTCGACTAATTTCTTCATCTATAAAATCATCAGAATTATATCTTCAATCTCTGATGACGTCACTGCATTAAAATTTATTTCTTAAGCTAATTGATTAAATTGAAAAACTGCATTTGGTTCC